>OY754311.1:2063693-2638562 GCA_963573325.1 Astragalus glycyphyllos
GATCCTTGTACAATACATACAACTTTCTATGGTCAAGATTATAATACTTGTATGAAAACTAATGTCCAGGCAGAACCAGAAAGAATCAGCAATGATGAAGATCTGGCAAACATCTGGCCTCTTCCTACGCTCAAGAGGTAAGTTGCAAGGCTAATGGCAGCCAATGGCTATTGCCTAACACTAGTTGCAATTTTTATTTATAAACGATGTTTGAATTGGTATTACACTGAGATAGATGTCTTTCAATTTATAGTTGTTAAGTTCTGTCAGCAAATTAGGAATCTAGAATTTAGATTTTTCTTCTCCTCTCAGTCTTTATTTTGAGCCCCATTGCTCCATAATATGTTGGCATTTTGAAGCTGCTAATAATTTTGGGATACTTGTAGTCCCCCAATTTTATTTGTCTTTTGCTTTGAACATCAAATTGTGGACAAGCTTTTGAGCTCTGATTTGCTGATGGTTGTTGTATTGACTCAAATCTAACATCCTTTTGGTATGCAGACTCTTTGCTGTTTCATAAAAAGTTGCTTAAATAAGATAAACCATTATGGAGAAGCAATGAAAATATAGTGACCTTTAATGGTATAAAAAATTGAATTTCCATTGGGTTCCTTTGATCCTATAGAATGCTTTAAAATTAGATTGATCTGAATGAACTTCTCCAAATTTATTAATATTAATATTGACAGCTTTGTAAGAGACTTGTGATCGCTTATAGCAGTGAAAAGAATCCTGCAGGTATATACACTATGTGAAAGAAAATTTCAGACCAGTCCTTACGAGAGAAGCCGAAATAGTTATATCCAGCTATTATCAACTTCAAAGGAGATCTGCAACTGATAATGCGGGTTCGATCTAAAAATGTCCTTTTATTAATTGAGTTTGATACTTATTCAATTTATGTCAATTTATTATGTTAAAAAATTTGCAATGTAGCTAGGACAACTGTCCGCATGCTGGAAAGTTTGATACGCCTAGCTCAAGGTATGTGACTGCTGCTGGGTGAAACTTTTGTTCAACTTCATTGTCAACGTCCCTATCCTCTTATTTGCTTATACTCTTTAAATGCCCCAGCTCACGCAAGGCTGATGTTCAGAAATGAGGTGACTCGACTAGATGCCATCACAGCTATTTTATGCATAGAATCCTCCATGACTACTTCAGCCATTGTGGATTGCATGGGGAATGCTCTGCATTCCAATTTCACTGACAACCCTGATCAGGAATGTATCCTTGCTGTCTTTCTTTGCATCATGTAATTTTACATATATATTTTTTGCTTCAACAACCAACTGATATCATATTAAATGGGGTGGAGTGCATAGATCAATTGGTGCCATTGGGCTCTATTAAAAAACTGAAATTTCAGTGAAGCCATTGGTAATAGTTATTTCATATTTAACTTTTTTCCTCAAACGTAATAGAGCGATACGGATAAGTACTGGTCTTCATTTTGATGTTATCTTTTCACAACAACAACCAAGCCCTCTAGAAAGGACTGACTATATAAATCAGTCAACGTTAGAAAGTCTTCCTTATGTATTAAGTTTAAAGATAGATCATCTACTTCTTGATGCCTCTTGATAGTTTGGCCTATAATTTTCCAGTTTTCCTTGGTCTCCTTCTGCCTAACTATTAAACTATCCTTCATTTTGTCAACCTTCCTTGCCGCTTTTATAGGTTTTCTCCTTATATGTCCAAACCAATTGAGTTTAGAGCTAACGAATGCATGTTAGTGACCATTTATTTTGCACATAGCTAAGTAATATTCTTGTTTAGTATTCTGTCCACTTACTACAGTATTTTGATTTGTGATACGATCTTAAATAAAGAAAATGTAGGAAGGGAAATTAAATATATGAGATGTAGGGGATTATGGCTTAGGGAGGGAAATGGTTGTAACCAACTTGCTGATGTGGCAAATTGGAGGGAAAATGTGAGCATTAATTGAGTGCTATAAATAGTAGTGGGAGGGAAATTAGAAGGTAAGCAAGAATTAAGAATAGACATAGGGTCTTTGGGAGAGATTAGGCCTCTATAGTGCCTAGAGTGTTCTTTTCTATTACTTTTTCTACATTTGCATCAGTGTAATTCTGTTTCTGAGGTCATGAATCACTTTGATCTATCCCTATTTCATTAATATACAATTTTACATTTCTATTTGAGTGAAGATGAATTTTGGTTCCCATCAATTTGCTTCAACAAGAATTTCCTTACTACATGATAAAACAGATGCAAAGCAAGAAAGATTGATCCTGGAAAAATTGAGATCAATAGATGCCTTTTCTGATATGAATAGGATGGGGGACTGAAGGCAAAGAATGTAAAACAAAATGGAATATCGTGTAGATTAAATCATGAAGTGATTTATGTATGTCGTGTGCGTGTGCACACTTTTTCTGTCATTGCTGTCTATATTTTCATTTCTTGTTTTTTTTTGGTTGACTGAAGTTGAGTACTTCTGAGATGTAATATGTATACATGAGAGAATGGTTGTAAATTTGACGGTAAATGATTCTGTTCGCGAGTAATTGGCTGTAATAAATTATCTAGTCATAAGCGTGTTTTTGGAGTATTGTGAGCATATGGAGGACTCTCCATTTAAGTCCTTAAATGAACCCACATATACACATCACTCTTTTATATATTTTTAATACTAATACCTAATAAGTATTCAATCCCCCCAATACAACAACAAAAAAATTTCTTAAATGGGTCCCACAAATAACTACACATCATCACTTTATCAACAAATAACTCACAAATTTTTAAATGGAGCCCACTTAAGGAAAGAGAGAGAGAAAGTTCTTGTACAAGGAAAAAACACTATAACGAACACCATTATGGATGCTCTTACTAGTTACTAGAGGAAAGACTGGTATGTTGTGTTAGCATTTTTTACTTTCTTTGCGTATGTATTATTTTCAATGTTCATCTTGTTAGATAAGTTTTGCCAAATAGAAGTGAATATGATAGTTAAATAAACTATTATCTTATTCTTTACATACCAAATTTGCATACATCTTAATTTAATAGAATATAATTGCTTTTATTAAATAATAAGGGCAAAATTAAGAAACCCAAAAAGTTTGCTACTGAAGGTTCTTTATTTATACGTGAAGATGAATATATTTGCCTTTATTAAAAAAGAGAGAGCGGGTGATTAGTCACCGACAAAGTTAGTATAAACTATGCACTAATATGGTAAAAAAAACGGTTTTTTCAACTGAAAAATAAGTCTAAATTAATGAAAGTCATAATTTTTGAATGGTTTTATTATTTTACAAGTATTTGAGAATTTTTAAATAAGTTACTGAATTAAAAAAATTTGTAACTGGATCTCTAAAACTTGTAAATATTTTGTAATTGGGTTCCTGGGTTAAAAAATTTAAATAATTTATTCCTAGGTTTGTTAACTTTTAAATGATTTTAAAAAAATCAATCTTAAAAAAACTGATTTTTTGAGTAGCTACTCAAAACAGCTTCTCATATGAAGCAGTTTTTAAATTATTTTCAGCTTTTCATTTTTTTAAGAATCTGTTACAACCAACAGATAGCATATCGCCATAAGTGATTATTTTTAAAAAAAATGATTTTTTTTAAAAATAAGCTGTAACAAACGGCCTCATAGTTAGGCGTCGATTACAGATTGTTTAAAAATCCCTGACCAGTTAGGCGACACTTTTCATTAAAATGGTCAGCATTTTTCACTCTTATCCAAATACTAAATGCAACAAACAACACTAAACCTCCACAAAAGAAGATCATAATTAAGGTTTCCTTGAAAACCTTTTGTAAGTATATATCACTGAGTGTATATATAGTAAGGCAAGGGGAATAATAACAATACTAAAACTAAGTGAGCCAAAAGCAGTAAAAACTTAATGTTAAAATGATGAACTCAACAGTCCTCAAATCAGGGACCTTATCATAAGGCCGCGAAAAAGAAAGGCCTATTGAAGCAAACAGAGAAAACTGCTATTTACTTACAATGAAATCGAAAGTAATCAATACAAGCCCAAAAATTTCCACCACACAGAGCCAACTCCTCCCCATATGATTGCGTTAATAACCGCCATAATGAACCCCATTTTGAATATATCCGGAAGGTCCACATAACCAGCTGTTCAACAAACAGAAATGAAACATTAGTTAGAACCTAACACAGTTGACATGTAGTTAAATAGAATGATAAATAATATGCACTATAGATATAGCGAATTGGAACAAAGTTTCTAAACAAATGTGACAGATATTGCGCGAGATTATACAGAGGGACAAACCTCCATAGTATACAGCAGCTTGACCGCTGCTATAATGTGTTATTGCCCCGAAAAGATTTGTATTATAACCTAAAGCAAGTGCTGCCAGAATACCAGGAACGCCGGCTGCCCTATGCATGGCAAGAAATGCAGAGTATAAAGCCCCAACATGACCGGTCTGGCTTGCAAAAAGATAGTGGATGAAGAAATAAGCTGCCTGAAGAACAACTAGCGAAATTGGCCAGCTCAAGGAGAATGAAAGAAGGTTTTGGGCCACACAATCGGACATCCAGTTCACAATGCCGAGGTTTGTCAACTGGCTTGCCATGCCTACTAGAATGGCAAACCAAGCCAAGGTATCCCATGCCGATTTTTCATTCAAACAGTCGTCCCAGTTAAGGACTCCCAATACGAGAAGTATCGATAAACCAATCATTGCAGCTACAGTACTTGCTATGCCGAGAGTCTCTCTGCAGGACCAAAAAGATACTGATAGCATTGAATAGAAGTAGGATGATTTGCATTGTAAGAGAAAAAAAACAATCTACATATGTAACAAGTGGACTTTCACATGATCATCAAAAGAAGGCATAGCGACTCACATAAGTAAAGTTTTGAAAGACATCAATACTAATGGAATCACATTACAATCATACAACCAAAGAGAAAAAATTTCCTACTAAATGGAGTCTTATTTCGTCACTGTGTTATTGGTGCGCAGTATCTACCGACTTTACTGGTGACTAATCTAGTAAATGGAGTCTGCTACGTGGATCAAAGGACACCATAATATTCTATCAGAAATCATGTTTAATGAAAGACCATTTAAATCCTGTAATCAGAAGTTAACATGCATATGAAAAAATTCCTAAATAGCATTTAAAATGAGCAAAACGGCAAAAACCAGGAGGCTAAAACATCAATAAAACTACAAAGTATTTATAGAAAGCGACAATGTTCCTTCGAAATTCAACATTTTAAGCGTCACCAAAAGACCATTTACTCCATCCAAAAAAACAACAAACTAATAAATCAATCAAGAAAACGTTCAACCACATACATACATATATACATAGAGGTAGATATCATATAATAGCAGACATGTGACATACCCAAAGATCCACAAAGAGACTGCGAGAAGCATTGTAGCAACCATAACCCATTCGTTTTTGGTGACCGGACCCATATTTTCTAGTTTCTTTGCGGCCATAGCAGGTGCCTCTGGCGTGTCTTTAATTTCAGGAGGGTAGATCTTGTATAAAATCAATGGCGTAGCAAGAAGACAAACAAGAGCAGGTAAACTAGCTGCCTTAAACCAAGTAACCCAAGGATTTGAAATAATCACCCCAAGCTCCTCTGCTAATTTGATACACAGCAGATTTTGAGCTGCTGCTGTTAGGAAAAGAGCACTGGAGTTACCAGCAGACTGTCACATGTCACGGAGGCAATGCACAAGTTATTTCATTGTCGCGCGGTAGCAATTTGTAAATAAGAAACAGAACACACAAGACTATTTCACTAACATCAGAATATACGATGATCTTTGCTAAAAACACATAATCATAATAACCATACAATCAAAAAACAACCAAGTGGGAAAGACAATTTTACAAAACAATAAATCATACACAAAACTGCAATATCCAATGTAGATTTCTAATTGTTTCACAAATGTCAAATTTGAAAATAAATAAATCTTATGAAACCTATGCCAAGTCATTATTTGGTCAAATCTAAAATTGTCTGACATAAAACTTTCCATAATACAAACTAATATACTTAGGGCCCGTTTGGATCAGCTTATTTGGGCTTATCTACCGGCATAAACATTTGTGAGATCATTTGGGAGCTTATGGCTTATACAAAAATAGTTTGACATCATTTTTGTATAAGTCATAAGCTCCCAAATGAGCTTGTACAAAAATAGTTTATATAAACAGCTTATGCATAAGCACTTATGCCACAAGGGCTTAATTAAGCTGTTTATCCAAACAGCAACACAAGATCAAAATTAACAAAACACAAGTTATTGAATTCAAATCAAACTTTCTTATCCTATTCCTACATCTTTCAATTACCTCTATTTATGTATCATTTCTTCTAATTTTCATAATTGGGCATGAAACAGAAAAATGAGAAAACCATGCCATGCTTATAAATTATTAACACATCATGCCAAGTCATTGCAATAATCATAGTATCTATCTAAATTCTAAAGTAGAGCAGGAACAAGAAAGTAAAATCAAACCTGAAATTGGTTCTGAATAAGATAAGCTCCCAACTTCCTAGAGGAGGGACTGGCAGGTTCACTGCCAGCAGAGAGAGAAAGTGACTTAATAATCGGCAAGAAAACACCACCGGCTCTTGCGGTGGTGCTAGGCATCGCCGGTGCAATAAGAACCTCACTAAATGTCAATCCATAAGACAATCCCAAAGTACTTTTCCCCATCCATTTCACAAAGTAAGTTGCAATCCTATCACCCAAACCAGTCTTCACAAATCCACGAGCAAAGAAGAAAGAGATCACAATCAACCAAATCACCTCATTAGTGAATGCACTGAATGCAGCCGAAAAGGTAAGAGTTTTAGTCACCACAGAGGTAGTGAGGCCCAGAAAAGCCCATGCCCCCACCGGTAATGGGCTGAGAACAAGGCCCGCTATAGTTGAAAGGAAAATAGAAAGCAATTGCCATGCTTGAGGAGTAACTTCAACTGGTTTAGGAACGAAGAAACGAACGATGAGACCAATTGATATGGAGATTATAAAAGGAAGTGGCTTTGCGCCTTGAAGAACCGGTGGTGAAGGAGGAGATGGTTTTGAAGAAGCTTGAATTGGGTAATGGGGTTTTGAGAAAAGATTAAAGGTTGAGACTTTGGAGGGAAAGGAGAAAGATTGAGAGATTAAGGGTGATTTGATTGATGGGGTTGAAGGTGAAATGGGATTCAATGGAAGTGAGAATTGGGATCTGAAAAAGGGACGTGGTGGACGACGGTGGAGTGAGGTGGAGTGAGAGGAGAAGGAAGTTGAGGTGGAGAGCGAGTGGAGTGCAAAGCTCTCCATTGAAATTGAAATGATGAGAAAGATGAATCAAATTTGTTAGAGTGGCTTTCGTTGGTTTTGAGGTTGTGGTGAGTCACTTGTTTGTTTGTCACATGCGTCTTGTCGTGTGTGATTTTTTGATGTTTAATTTGTAAGCGGAGTGACCAAAGTGAGTGAGTGAAAATAATGTATTCATTTATCCGATTACATCCAAAACAATACAAATTTCATATTTGGTAAAATTGAAAAGGATAAATCTGCGAACAAATTCACACCAAGTCTTCATTAGTTGAATCTATAGCGAGTCGAAGTTGATTTATCAATTCGAACAGAACAAACACCGCCGTAACAAGACAGAAAACCAAACTACATCGCACAAAGACAGAAAACCAAACTACATCGCACAAGACGACGAACAAAACGACAACACTGCACTTAGACGACGAAATCACAAAAAAAAAAAAAAACAAACTCAAAACCATGTGAATAACACTTTATTTAGATGAAAGGAGAGAAAAAAGGGAAAATTTTATTAATAAAATGACACTAACGACAATTTTATAATAGTCTCCAAGAGGATTCGAACTCAACACCTTGAAGATACAAAACTAGCTCTTACCATTGAGCTAGTACCTCAAGTGTTGATGAAAGGAGAGAAAACAACAATGCAAGTGATTTTTTTTTATAGGCAAAATGGTCGGCAATTATGTGTTAGTTATTAAAGGGGATGGGGGGTTGCGGTTCAAACCATTTACGCCAACATTTCTCCACCAAACAATGTTTCTATCACTTAATCAAGTGAACTACTCTTCTAAGACAATAATGCAAATGAGTGATTCCGGTAGCGTCTAAAAATGAACCAAAATCAACTCTCTCCAATGGAAATTTGAGGTGTTAGCCTCATTTTATTTGTTTTTTTTTTCTTATAGTAATAACCATAGGTTTGTTATGCTCTGTTTATTTCGGGGCTTGTGGTTGGGTTTTCAGCTATTCCTTTCTCTTTTATCTTGCTATATTCCACTTTGTTTGTGTGACTCTCATGTGCCATTTCATGGTGGATGTCGTTTTCTGCTATTTTCGAGAATCCTTTCAATGGACTTTCTTTTCACCTTTATTATATCCTAATAAAAAAGGTAGCTCTACAATTTGATTGGTAGGAAAATCTTTCGTCTTTCTTAATAAATAATTTAATACTTTGACCTTTATTAAATTACTAAAAATTGAGACAAATAATATAAATAAAGAAAAAATCAATTATATCTTTATTATGCCTTTGTGTTATGTTACCGAAAAGTCAAGTTTATATAAACAAATAGTATATACAGAAAAGTCAAGTTTATATTTTATATCTAGAAATATATTATATGTTAAACAACTTCAATCCTTATAGATAAATTCTCTTAATACGTTTCTATCAATTAATGAATGAATATATTTATTTTACAATAATATTCTTTTGAATAATTTTAAAAAATAATGTATGTTTGAAAGAATTTATAATTCATATGAAAAATGATTTGCTTATAGTTGGCAAAAACTCTATTGAGAAGGGAGAACCACACGGATGGGCAAAGCTGGGTAGTAAGGATTAGTCATCGGCAAAGTCGGTTGAAACCGCACACCAATGACATGGTAATAATAATAAAAAATTATTATCTAGTAAGGATTTAATTCATATTAACCCAACTCATTAGCATGAAATCTCAATAAATAGGTTCAAAAGGTAATAATAGCATCGTATTAGTCTCGTTCCTGATATTTTATGGGCCCTAGATAAATTGTGAGAAAATGGCCCCCTTACCTAACTATTTTTTTAATTTGAGAATATTTTAATAAAAGACAAAAAAAATTATTTCATTGAACATAATAGGCCTTAATACATAATAATAATTTTACAAGATATGAAAAAGCTTCTCTTTTCTCGGAAAGGCGTATGAAGTGGCAACAGTGATTTGCAGAGATGTTTTCATGTTAAAGGATTTTGACGGTTCTAAGAGTTTTCTCCTTGTGGGATTATTTTTGGGAAGAGATATAGTCAGGGTAGGTTTATTTTAGCCTTTTTTACTTAAACTTTTTTTTTATTATAACACTAGTATAAATTAGGCTTAGTATAAAAAAAATTGGCCCCCTACAAATGTGGGCCCTAGGCCCGCGCCTAGAGTCGGCCCTGCATCGTATAAGGAGATGTGAGAAAGATAAAAATATTTTTGTTTAGTCTCGTTCATTTATTTTGAGCATTTTTTTTGACAAATTTGAGTATGTTATTATGTAGTGTTAAAAGGTGGAATCAATTTCTTAACGAGCAATATACTCTATATTAAGTGAAGTATCTAGCTCCGTGAGTATTCTTGATAGACTTACATACTTGAATGTGAAAGTGAAGTTTCCTATGAAATTTTTGACAAAATTTCTAGTATTCTTGGTAGACTAACATACTTGAATGTGAAAGTGATGTTTCCTATGAAATTTTTGACAAAATTTTCCTGAGCATTTGTTATACTTGGGATAAATGTGTATGGTTGTAATGCATGAGTTTTTAGAGGACACTCTAAAAGATTGAGTAAATGTGTCACTCTAGTATAATCTGAAACATTATCCCTACTAGTGTGACTAACCCGTGCCATGCACAGGTATACAATTATTTGTTTTATCAGACTTTAATGAGGGATTTATTTCTTCAATGTTCTTTTAAAAGATTAAATTAAAAAACTTGGATATTACTTTATGATGAAATTAAATAATTAAATAATCATAGCATGTTGCAATTTGTAAGTGTGATTTTTTTTGTTAGACCATTGTTGGCTATCCACGGACCTTCTCGACGTTTTCAATGAAAGACTAATCTTTGTTCGTACTTAGGAGTAAATATCGCACTGGCCAACACCGAGTTTGTTCACTGAACTATGTTAATGAACAGTTAAAAATAAAATTATTGATAAATTAAACTAACATATATACCAAAAATTAGATAAAATATATGTTTAAACATCATTTAGTCCTTGCAAATATAGGAAACTTTGATTTTTGTTTTAGGAATTTTTTTCTGTTTTTGTCCTTGTCAATTTTCAAAACAATCGCTTTTAGTCCTTAAAGTGTTTAAAAAACTGATGTGGCTTTACTTTAGTCCCTAGCTAGTGTTTTTTGTGTTTCAAAACCACTGGTTAGGGACTAAAATGAAAAATTCGCGGGATGTGTAAACATTAAAGTAAAAATTTTCGATATTTGTAGGAACATAAAAAAATCACATCAGTTTTTATAAACACAAAATAAAAACTTAAGAGATTAAAAGTGATGATTCTAGAAATTACGTACAGGGCAAAAAATAATAATATAGGGATAACAAAAAATTACTATATTTACTAAAACTAAATTAATATATAAAAATAAAATATATTACATGTAACCCTTATCTATAGTTGGTTTATATAAAGTAAAAATTAAATGTAATTAATATCACAGACCGAGGATGCTTTTCGAAAACCCATCTCCCGGGGATCATTTTTTGAACCCTAACATGTGACGGTGATGATATATTCAGTGTTTAAATGTGTTATCCGCTAGTACGGTCTTAGTATTCATTAAATTTTCTTCATGAAAAGGCAATTTTTTTACCATCAAAAGGGCACTTTTGACTACACTCTCATCCCATTTAGATATACTCTCTCCATTCCTAATTATCTGTGGACTTTTAGCCTTTAATTTTTATCTGTGGCACTTTTAATTTTTTAGAGACCCAAGACAACTATTAGCTCTTTTATTTTGATTTCAATTATCCCAAGATAACTACTCCCGCCGTCCCACATCTTTTGATGTTTTAGCTTTCTAATTTTGTCTCTAAACTTTTGATGTTTTACAAACCCTTTAATGCTAACTTACCCATTTAATAAATCAAGAGACTATTATAATTGAGTGTTTATTAAGCACTAATACAAAAACTAATATCTCACCACTTACAAATTTGAATTTCCACTATTCAAAATATTAATGAGTTTTTGAATTTCCAAAAGTAAAAAATTCTTACTATCCATGCTACTTCCATATACACATACTTGGAAAGTGTAAGACTTTTAAGAGTGGTCAAAGTATCAAATGAGGGTATTTGAGTCTACACATTTATTTAGTTAATGTTTTTTTGACAAGATAGTTAATGTTTTTTATTCTATGTGTCATTTGCTAAAACATCAAAAGATTTGGGATGGAGGAAGTCATATAAGGTATTTTAGTACTTAACTAATACAAATTAATTGTACATTTATCTGTATATAACAAATCAAAAGTATCAATTATTAAGAACAGACGGAGTACTTGAGACACCAACTTAGAAGTTCTATTTGGAGTCTCCTTTATTTATGGCCCATGTTTTTTCCAACCCCCTCCTACTCACCACACACCCCCAAATCTCAAATATTACAATTTTACGCCCACGTACAATGCTCATGGACGACGTATTTTCCACAGGTTAAGTTGCATCCCACCAAACCAGTACGACAACAGTCAACCGGGTTAAGTGTTTTCTGGGTTCAGGAATGCTTCGCTGAACCGGTTCGGCAACTGTCAACCGGACATTGCAAAATTGGAAAAAAGGGGTGTGTTTTGCTCATTTGTACGTCCGACAATGGGCAACCGAACGGGTTCGGTAGGTAGGCGTCGAACCTACGTAATTCTTCACCAGGCAGAAGCTTTTACAGAAATGTTTTCGTAAACAATCAAGTCATAAGTAAGCCACTATGTTATTATAAGCCATGCTAGTGTTGATTTTAAAAACGTGGTAAACATTGTCATAATAGTCATACGTGAGAAATTTATCGTCTTAATACAAATTGGAATACAAAAATTACAAATCTATCAACTAATCACTATCTTCATTATCTTTACTTAAATCTTCATAAACCGCTGGGGGATGTGTCTCTATTATCATCGACCTCCACTTTTGCATGTGACCCGTAAACAGCGTGTCCCAACCTTTTGTTATGGGTGCCCTGTCAACATTCCATACCACATCGGGCAGGGGCATTGGACTTCCATTCTTCATAAATAGCTTAGAAAGACAAAAATCATAATAATGTTAACTAATGTTTCACAACATAAAAATGAGTTCTAAATAGAAGTCGATATACTTGTATAAAGTGTTCGTCTGTATAACAATCACCATCCCAAGGGACTTCTGGACTATACGTATCCATACCAACAACTCTTCACGATTGGCAAATAAGTGAAAATAGTAAGTAAATAAATGCCAGTTACTTACTTAGGAAAATTGCACACAAAATCAAGACTTAGTCAGTACCTTATCCGATGTAAGCGAACTAGTAAAGTCGACAACCAATGTGTCATTTTCTTCCATTTTATAGTCCTATCAATCAACAAAAATTGTAAAAAGAAGGGAAAAATCAAGTTACTGGACATTCTAATACTACGTAGGTTCGGTTGCCAGCCATCGAACACGTTCGGTTACCCCTCACCAAACCACTCCGACACACTACTCCGGTGTCATTAAACTCATGGAAACACCCCTAAAGCCATTTTTAACGTACGGTGGTGCATTACCGAATCTGTTTGGTTACTGAGAACCAAACCAAGCGCGGTTTCAGAAAAAATGGCAAATGCAGAAACTTTAAGACACAAAAACGAAAAAAGATTGTTAGGGATAATACCATATATTGGTTGTCAATGTTGAGAAGATGATTAGAAGGTTAATGATGTAGGTATGGAAGATAGGGTTTGGAGTGGAGAGATGGGAGGTTTGGAGTGTTTGAGGGGAGTGTGTTGGAGTTGAAGGAGAAGAAGAGAGATGAAGGATAGGAGGAAATGTTTTAGAATGGTAAGGTTATGTTGGTAATTTCATTGGGTAAAGGGATGTGTGGTGAGTAGGAGGGGTTGAAAAAAACATGGGACTTATTTATAGGTATCTGGGCACATGATTGTCAACACCCAAAACCACAAAATGCGTCCATTTAAAACTCATCTAAGATCAACCCATTTGAGCTTAATAATCAATCAACAATGTATATACAAGCTATAGGAAATGGATCTCTGATCTCCTTAGCTAGCACGGCTGCAATTTTTCTTAGCTTCATAATTTTACCAAGATCCTCCTTACTGTATTGTTTCTCCCATTTACCTGTAAATGGAGTAAATTTATTCTCGTTCAAAAATGAAAATAGATCTCTCAAAAATGAAAACAACCTAAAAAAACCTCTTTTTCTTTTTTCACATTGGGCCTAAGTTGTCCAGTTTGTCTTTGTTTAGTTGTTTATAATCTTTGGCTGGGCCATACTTCTTACCACTCCTTTCTTACTCACTAGACACCCCTAAACTATACGAAAAGACAAAAATGCTATTAATGAAACGCGCACGGGTTTTTTTTCCTGGAATTATGAAGGTCCGAAACTAAACTTCTAAACTGGTTCGGAAGTTTAGCTCCGAACCAAGCAGACACCCCCATTTGTAAGATTTTTAACAGGTTCGGAACTAAACTTCCGAACTGGTTCGGAAGTTCGGAAGTTTAGTTTCGAACCTGTAAAAAATCAGTGTGGGGTGTCTTGAAGCGCGTTTTACGTGAGGGTATAAACTGGATATCCTCTGCGCGCAACTGCAGAAACTAATCCCTCGAGCTGGGTAGAACCCTCTCACCTTTTATTTAATAAAAAAATCTTATTTTTCTATTTACAAAGATTGTAAAGTAGAATCTGATTAAAAAATAAGTTAAAATTTAGAAAGAGTAAAAATAAATTAAACAATTCTAGAAGTAGCTTCTAAAATAAATATTGTCACACAATGACTACTCACCATCACATTTGCTCATTTCACACAATTGAAGAAAGAAAGTAATTGAAAAAAAAAAGAATTTCCATTTTATCAAATTACCCTTATTATTTCTATTTTATTGTTAAATTAAAGAAAGATCAAAAATGAAAAAAAAAAATACTCATTTTATCAATCTACCCTTATTATTTATATTTTTTTGTTTGTAATTATGGGTAAATAAAATTAATAAAATTAATATTATGTTGAAATTTACAAATTAAGTCGTTTTTGGACTATTTTTTACGAAAGTGACACTAAATGTGGGCCGAGAGTACTCAAGCCGATAAAAAATAGTGGATATCGAATAAGCTAGTTAATAGGAATAAGCTAACAACATGAATTTAGTGTTTGACAAAATTAGCAATTAAACTAACTTAAAAATATAAAATGATACACACAAATATTTTTAATTAATAGTTAAAAATGAAGAAGATTATTCATTTAACTGAGAATAAATAAAGAATCAATTAAAATAAAAGGAAAAAAAAAGAGAAATGCTAAGATCATACACTTCTTCAATCTAAAGTATAAAAAACTATATTCTACTAATGGTTACCAAACAATTCTATTTTACTTCTACGAGCTTATCCACCATCGCATAACCGCTATCGGCTGCCTAATTGACCTTGACAAATAGAGTTAAACACTAGTTTTTTCACATACAAGCAGCACATATCTAAGTTTATTTTTCTTTTACGTTTCTCCAATTACCGGTTAAGATGCTCAAAAGCCACCACTTACACGGTGGACGTATGTAAACACGTATGAATCAGACCTCCTAATTAAGCAAAACATAATTAGGTTCTCAAAAGCCACCATTCAATTACATTACATACGTATTTGAACATGTATGAATCAGACCTCTTAAGAATAAAACAACCTCAATATTATTAAACTAAACAATTAGAGACTAAAGATAACTGAATATTATATAATTCAAATAAATAATGATAACCATATATAAAATTCCTATACGTGAAATGAACATGAAACATGAGAGTTAGGAGGGGGCATCATGCATAGCACCGCTATGATAGAGGATATCTGTCTCTCTTCAAAGCATTTCTGTGTATATATATAACATAAGGAACCAAAACAAAGACCACCATCACAGAACCTTCAACCAAATTCACATCATTCATCAACTGCAACAATATTTCAAACAATGGCTTCTTTGAGTCTATCTTACACTTCATCACCAGCAGCAGTCATTGGCTGCAAACACTTCAAAATGTTCAATGATATGCCCCTTTTCAGAATGAATTATAAATTTCCCTCAAATGAAAATGCTGTTTCTAAAATTAAAGCTGCAATGACATCTGGAGATGCACATAGCAATGGTGGTGTGATTAGTGAATCTATTGGAATTGATGCAGCAGTAGACACAGTGTTAAAAACAAACAATGTTTTCTCTGTTGACAGCATTGATTTTGATTTGGATACCCCCACAGAAGGTTTTGCTTCCATCGCTGAGGCCATCGAAGACATTCGCCAGGGAAAGGTATATATATTTTTTCTTAGTCAGCTTAGGCGAAATGACAAATAAACGCCACAGACTATAACTGATATTAATGATGCATTGCAGATGGTAGTGGTTGTGGATGATGAAGACAGAGAAAATGAAGGAGACTTGATAATGGCAGCAGAGTTGGCAACACCTGAGGCCATGGCTTTTATTGTAAAACATGGAACTGGTATAATTTGTGTAAGCATGAAAGAAGAAGATCTTGATAAATTGGAACTTCCTTTGATGGTTAGCACTAAGGATAATGAAGAGATACTTAGTACAGCATTCACTGTCACAGTGGTATGTCATGTCATCACACAACATTTGTATAATAATGCATTTAATTTGTTACACTTTATTATTTGTTATGTTATATAGTTTTGTGAATTATCTTTTGATGTGGTTTTTTGGCATTTATTTATTGATTTGTAGGATGCTAAACATGGAACAACAACAGGGGTATCAGCTCAAGATAGGGCAACAACAGTTTTGGCACTTGCATCTAGAGATTCAACACCAGCTGATTTCAACCGTCCAGGACATATTTTTCCACTAAAATATAGGGATGGTGGTGTGTTGAAGAGAGGTGGACATACAGAAGCTTCAGTTGATCTAGCCATACTTGCTGGTTTGAATCCAGTTGCAGTTCTTTGTGAGATTGTAGATGATGATGGTTCTATGGCTAGATTGCCTAAGCTTCGCGAATTCGCCAAGCGTGAAAATTTGAAAGTTGTATCTATTGCTGACTTGATAAGGTATGTGTTTAATTACATCTCATAGAAAAGTAGATAACGAAGTTGGTAAGACGTCTCATCTACACCTAAAGAGTCGTAGAGTCGAGTCATAAAATGGACTAACTATAATCACTATGACAGGTATAGAAGAAAGAGGGATAAATTAGTGGAACTTTCTTCTGCTGCAAGAATACCTACAATGTGGGGGGAATTCACAGCTTATTGTTATAAGTCAGTATTAGATGGCATTGAGCATATTGCAATGGTTAAGGTAACCATTTTTTGAATGATTGGTAAACTTTTAAAATGTTTTCTAGTTTGGAGTTTGATCGTTTGCAAGTACTTAACAGGGTGAAATTGAAGATGGACAAGATGTTCTAGTGAGAGTACATTCAGAGTGTCTAACAGGAGACATATATGGATCTGCTAGATGTGACTGTGGAAATCAACTTGCACTTGCAATGCAACAGATTGAAGCTGCTGGTAAGGGTGTACTTGTATACCTACGTGGACATGAAGGTAGAGGCATTGGATTGGGACACAAGCTTCGTGCTTATAACCTACAAGATGATGGAAGGGATACTGTAGAAGCCAATGAGGAGTTGGGATTGCCTGTTGACCCTAGGGAATATGGAATTGGAGCACAGGTAATAAACAAGTTCATTTACTAGTCTGTATCGGTTTCGATAAACAACTTAGTTAAGCGCTTATGGTTTGAAATGCTACTATTTTTGCAGATATTGAGGGATTTGGGTGTTAGATCAATGAAGTTGATGACAAACAATCCATCAAAATATGTTGGCCTCAAAGGTTATGGTTTGACTGTTACTGGTAGGATCCCTTTGTTAACTGTTATTACTTCGGAGAACAAGAGATATTTGGAGACCAAACGTGTGAAAATGGGTCATATCTATGGCTTCGAATTTGACGACATATTAAACAGTCATGAGAATGGCAATGGAAAAGCTAGTACCGTTGATGATCCTAGTGTTGTTGTTGGTTTTTAAGCCTACATAGCTACTACTTTTTCCCTACTATATACACAGCAGAAGAGGAAGTAGAAATAACTCTGGCAGTGGCCTCTATAATACATGATATAAAGACCCACATGTTTTGGAACTCTATTATACTTTTTTTTACCGTAGTATTATCCACCAACTTTGTCGGTGATTAATTTATATCGATGAACTTGGCCGACTACATGTATCTGCTTTATAATTCTATTATATATCATATTATAAATAAATTCCTTATATAGCTTTTTTTTTTACTTTCTCAAGCTCTCTCTTCTCAACATATATAATTCACATATCACATGTCACATGTACCCAAAAATGAATACATAAATTTTTTGACAGTAGGGGCAAAAAAAGAAGTCCATATAATATTTTTTCAAAATAATATGATAAATTTCTATTCCTATAAATACCTTCCTAACCTCGCCCTTCTTCTCACAATTACTCTCACTCTCTCGCTATTCATCTCATTCTCCATCAAATGCTACTCGAAATAGAATTTGAACTTATAGTTTATAGTGTTTCATTTTTCTCTCAATTTTACCCTCACTACTTTAACTAAATTCTCATTTATCCTCCATTAGATGAATTTCTCTTATTTTTAAGCATTTTTTTGGTCGGGACCATTGCTACCTACCCACGAAGTGTCCCAACGCTTTCAATGAAATACTAATCTATGCTCGTGCTTAGAATCAAATTTCGCACTGGCCAACACCGAGTTTGTCCACTGCGGGAATCGAACTCGGGAGCATCGGGTCGACCCCTGTGTCTCAGGGTGTAGATTAAGCCACTGGACCAACGATTTTGGTTCTCATTTTTAAGCATTAATTACAAATGTCCATTTATGTAATTTTATATTTAAAAGCTACTTCAATCGCTAATTTTACCAAACACTTTAAATTTAATCCGTTAGCTCATCCGCTATAAACCAATTATCGCTATGTGCTACTTTTTGTTAACCAGAGCCTAAGTAGCTTTTCTTAAAACGTTACTTGTAATAGCGTTTAAAAAACACTTTATGCTAGTATTTTCTAATCATATATATTCACCATTCGCTAGCCAATAAAATTTGTCAAATGAGCTTAGTCGAATTATCCTCTTGACACCCTAGCCTAACGTTTTTTTTTATATATAAAATGGTTAGGAATTCGTCTGTTAGTTGTTAAGGGAGATGGGGGCGGAATACCCTGTACATATGAGCTATCCTTGTGGGACTAAAGGATATCAAAATATGCACATGAGAATAACAAGTATTAGTACTTAATAAAAAAACACATTGGACAAAGTAGGGGAATAAATCTAAATAATATATTTCTTTTTTTTGACAGCCTAAATAAAATATTTCCTTAAAAGAAACTCTAAATATGTTCTAGACTTCTAGCTTTCTCAAACTGGGGGGCTAGCTTTTGTTAGGCCTTACTTTTTTCTATTTATCTTTTGTAACCAAAAAACTCTATATAAGTTATTTCTCTTTTTTATTAATTTTTCTCCCTTTAATAAATATAATTTGATTCTCTTTTCCCTTTTAAAATAGAAAAAGAAAAATATATATAAAAAAAAAAGAGAAATAGGATATTTTAGGGAAGAGAATCGAACTTTTTTATTGTCAAAAAATCTGATTCTCTTTTCCCTAAAATATGCTAATTTCTCTTTTTTATAAATATTTTTCTATTTTTAATTTTACATTAGTATTTTTCTATTTCTCTTTTCCCCCTCTTTCACATTGTTTACTTTATTTTTTTAGTAAATCGCATTGTTTACTTTTATATATCCTTTGCAGTTGGGAAGCCAGGTAGCCAAAGCCAAGTAGTCTCTGTCTCATGTTTCGGACCGTTAGAACATTCCATATCCAACGGTAACCTGACGCGTAGTTGGAGAGTTGGAGTTCCAGATTGGAAGACGTTTGTGCCAGCTAAGTTAACCTAACCGCGTAAATCATTAGTGGGCCATTTCAACGGCCCATCAACAACGCGGCCCATCAATCAAATGCGTCTCCCCACACTTCACACGGTTACAATTTCTATTCCTATAAATACCTTCCTAACCTCACCATTCTTCTCACACAAATACTCGCACTCTCTCTCGCTATTCATCTCATTCTCCATCAAACACCATCTTTACTCTCTCTCTCTCTCTCTCTAAAGCAATGGCACGCTCCATCTTCGCTTTTATGCTAGTGGTTGCTTTGTTCTTGAGTTCTACAATGGCTCAATCTCCAGCTTCATCTCCCACCAACGCACCAGCACCAAGGAAGGCGTTGTCTCCATCACCTACCCCAGCGGTTTCTCCATCTACATCACCAGCTCTTTCACCCGCCACCGGAACTTCCCCTCCATCTCCTTCTGCGGCCACTCCTGAGCCACCGGCTACTGCTCCGGCCGTCACTCCCTCATCCATCTCTGGTCCACCATCTGAAGCCCCAGGCCCTGCTTCCAACGGCGCCGTTTTGAACAGACTCTCTGTTACCGGATCTGTTGCGCTTGTGATCTTCGCCGCCGCTTTGCTCATGTAGACGGAATTCTTTGGAGTTGTTTTTCTCTTTTGCTGAATTACTTGAGTCTTGAACTCCTTTACTTCGATTCTTTTATTTTTCGATTCATCTAGTGTCGTCGACCATTCATATACTTGATTAAATATTTATTTTTTACTCTTCTTATGATGATTAATGATACAGCTTTATTTATTTGATTATTATTTCGCTCTACTATCCTTCTTCTTTCCAATTATTACAATTACAACTTGCAACACCATCGATTCCTATTCAATTCAGTTAAACGTGGATTTTCAACTTGACCTAATATGATCACAATAGTTCCTATTGGTCACTCTCTCATTCGTCCACAGATCGGGGAAAAGCGGAACCTGAAATTTCTGCGAAAATAAAGCCAATTATAATTAAGTTTTTTACCTGTATATAAAAATATTCTTTTATGCCACAAAGGATTTGGTTGAGGACTTTAAGAAATTTTGATCGTTACTGACGTGCTGTATTAGTGTGTTTCATATGAATCAAATTGACTCAACCAAAAAAAAGATATGAATCAAAGTATTATTCACTAGCTTTTTCTTCAAAATATTTAAACTGCCTGGATTCTTTCTTTGCCCAAACGTTTTATTAGGGCCCGTTCACGGTTGTTGTGCCGTTTCCGATTAGGGTTTAGGTAAATTGGTCCTTTCTTTTTTTTTTTCTCTCAATAATTTGGTCCTTTCTAGAAGTGTCTAGGACTTTAGGGTGAGTTAAGTGAACAATATCCCTAAGTTTACGATGTTGATTTATTTTTTTTGTCAAACGCGTTAATTTGTAAGATATGCTTGGGCCGAGACTTGTTGGGCCACTCTCTCTATAAACTGACTGTTGGCCTTTTTTTTAGGCCCATGTTTTTCCCACATCTCTCCCTACTCACCCCACACCCCCAAACCTTGTGAAATGATCAATTTATCATTAATGAGGCGCGTTGTTTTTACCGAATCGGTTAGGGTCCGCCGAATTTATTCGGCCAGGGGAAACCGAACAGGTTTTTTTTTTTAGACACACCCCTTTTTTCAATTTTTAGAGAGTTTAGGGCACCCCCCACCGAAAATATTCGGGGCACCCCTACCGAACACCCCCTCAATTTCCAGATTTTGCTCCACCTATAAACAACATTGGATCTCTGATTGTGAAGCTTACGGAAGAAGATTTGAGGGAAATTTCTGAAGCTGTTCCTGACAATGAAGTTGCATGGAAACAAGAATTTGATAGTTTATCACAATATACTTGGAAATTTGCAACCACACCTCTAAAATAATTGCATACAGAAGAACGGTGCAACCCCTGTAATATATTAGTGTTGTTTCTATAATTCTATCATTCAGTCATGATGCTTACCACAATCCATCTTCTTTTTATGTCTTAAAATAGATGATCGGCTTCCTTGTTATTGTCTGCAATTTAAGCGATGATGAAAACGAACAGTTTATCATTAAAAATGAAAATCTGGAGATAACCTCTGTTTCTGGGAGGAGTTTATCAAGAAGAAGAGTATTCGGTTGACCTCAACCGAAAATTTTTCGGGAGGCCTCAACCGAATCCACTCGTTGTCCTTTGTGAGGTGTTTTTGATTCGGTTGAACTTAGCCGAATATTTTCGGATGGTCTCAACCGAATCACACGTAAACACGTCCTCTACTTAGGAGTATTTTTGGAATATTTGGAGTTAGGGTATGTTTGGATAGTTCAAAATGAACGGAGCGGAACGGAATGGAGCGGAATGGAATGGAGCGGAGTGGAATGAAACGGAACAAAATCTCCATTCCATTGTTTGGGAAATGAACAGAATGGAATAAGTTATAATCTTTTGATTCCTCTTTTACTCTTACTTCAAAATTAAAATACCTTATTATATAGAATTGAATCAATATGTTCATCTTTATTTATTTTAAGTTAATATGCAAATTGTATTTTGGGAAGAAATATAAGAATTACTTAAATGATTAGTAAAAAATATTAAGTATTCATTAAATTAAAAACAAGTTTTTGTGACAAAAAAATTAAAGTCAAGTTAAATACTCAAAAAAATAAAACTGAATAACAATGTTTCTCTCCTCCATAGGTGAAATCAGACCTGGAATTAAAAATAACAATCAGACCCCTTCCAACAATATGCAGCTTACGTTAATACTACGATACATATATTTTGAATTAAACTGATGAATTAGTAAAAAATTATCTGCAGGAAGAAAATTTATTAGTTGCGAAGTGAGAACATGGAAAATGGATAGCTAGTATCAGGGAATATGAGAGAGCACTAGTTGCATGAATCGTAATAGAAGTGTGATTAACGAAGAGATGAATACAAAAACTAGGGAGAAAGATGTAGTTTAATAATTATAAATTAAACAAATGAGTGATTCCATCCCTTACCCCCCAATTTGGAGGGGAAACAAAATGGGGCTAATCAATGGAATGGGATGAAATACATTCCATTAGTTTCCATTCCATTCCATCCTTTTTTTAAATATCCAAACAATGGAGCCTCATATCACTCCATTTCATTCCACTCCATTCCATCACAATTCATCAATCCAAACATACCCTTAAGGGGTGTGGTGAGTAGGAGGGAATATGGAAAAAGTCAAACCATTTTTTTAAAACACTCCCCTCTACTCTTCCACCACCCCTTAATTTTGTAAAATCCCAAAAATACTCTCATCTCTTACACACATCCACACCATCCTCTGCCTTTAAATCTGTCTCGTACCTTAGTGCTGTAATGATTTGGTACTTCAGTACATCATACACAATATGGGCAATTTCAAACAACACCGTTTGATACCAATGTATCAGATGTGCTTTTTGAAAGGTTTTACGCTAACTAGCATACTATTATATAAGACCATCACGTAGAGCTGTCAATTTGGGCCCGACTCAAGGGTGGCCCAAATTTTTTGGGTGGGCCTGGGCTCTAAAAATAGTAATCCAAAATCAACGGTATGTTTTTTGGCCCGGCTCGATGATATTATTGGACCGGGTCGGGCTGGGTCATGGGATTCGAGCCGATCTGTTTGTTTTTTGTCTTAATTTTTTTTTCACTAAAAAAAAGTGGAAACCTAACCTAAAAAAGTGGAAACAAAAAAAAAGTGTTTTGTCAAACCAAGACAGATTTAGGCTGCTATTGTAATTGCTATTTTGGCAACTTATTGTTATGGAAAAGCGTTAATGTATTATCCATGTTGATTTGTAGAGCCAAAGCAGATTTAAATTGGCTTTGTACGAGCCAAAACAGATTTATATATGTTAGATGTTTGTCAGGAATCCTATTTATGTATGTTGTTCATTTGTAGAAAAAATATAAAGTCAAAATTCAAAAAGTCAATGATTTGTGTCCCGTTGACCCATGGGCTGGTGCTGGGCGGGCTTGGGCCGTAAATTTGGCTGCCCATCAGAATATTGGACTGGCCAGACCCTGCCCATGAGTGTTGTTTGGCCCGATGGGCCGGGCGGATCGGCCCGAGCCCGGCCCATTGAGAGCTCTAATCACGATACTGCACCTTTTGCTATTGTATTGTAACTAAACTAGCATACTTTTATATAACACCAAATAACATGGAAAATATTCAAGTAACGAAGTATCGAAACTTGTTAAACATAGAAAAAAAATTGTACGGTGACTTGGGACCCCAATAACAAGAATTCTTCCATTGGAAGTTCCCCGGGCAGCAACTCCATAAGAGACAATAACAAGAACTCTTCCAACGAAAGGGGTTCAGGAAGCTTTCAGCGGCTGAATTGGAGGATAAGAAAGCCAATTGTCTTTGTTTACGTTGTGATGAAAGGTTTGTACCCGGACACAAGCGCGCTAACAAGCAATTACAAGTTTTGATTATGGCAGAGGATGAAGTAGAAGATGATAAAGAGGCTGAAATTGAAATTATTGAGGTTGGACAAGATGCTTGGAGACTTATTTGAGGTGCCTTACAGGAAGAAAACCTAAACAATGGATGAAGTGACTTGGTTGTGCAGATTCTGGTTTTAATACCAATTACAATAGCTCTCTGAAATTGACTCCCTTTAAAACTTTTTATGGTAGAGATCCCCCTCATTTACTCAAAGGCACTACCATTCGGCAAAAAAACCATTGAGGAGCAAAAAAAAGTTATATACCAAAATAATGCATATTGTGGGTTATTTACCAAAGTAGGCAATTTTTTTTTTACTTCAGGAGTCGCCCCCAGGGTGACTTCTGAACTATGTTTTGCAATTTTTTTTTAAAATGCAGTTCAGAAGTCGCCCCCCAGGGTGACTTCTGAACTGTGTTTTGCAATTTTTTTTTAAAATGCAGTTCGAAGTCCCCTCCCCCCCAGGGTGACTTCTGAACTGTGTTTTGCAAATTTTTTTTTAAATGCAGTTCAGAAGTCGCCCCCCAGGGTGATTTCTGAACTGTGTTTTTTTATTTTTTATTTAATTATATATTAAAATGATATTTCCTTAATAAATGAAAAATAAATTTATGAAAATGATTATACTTATTTATAATTTAATTACGTTAATATTTACGAAAAAAGTGAGAGATTAAAAATTGGAACATAATATAATATAGAAATAAGACTGAAATAAACAACAAAATTTTCAAAAATACAAGAATAGAAAATAAAAAACGAAACGAGAGGAAACCATGATCGAAACTACTTTCACAAAACATTTTCTGGTAGTGGCCATTGGACCGCTGGAGGGATAACCCGACGGATGATCTCATCGGTGGAAATAGTGGTTTCGACGCACAATTCGATAGGACTCCGAGTATGAGGTTGAAACATCTCATGCAGCTGAAACATCTATCGAACGTGTTTGTCAGTCTTTATAGTCATTACGCACCACCGAATACGATTACCTTCACCGATCCGGGGGCAGCGATAAACGATACGAGTGATCGTTTGCTCCTCACCCTCCAGCTGCGCCTTTTCCGTTAGTTTTTCATTCAGTTCGGCGAAGGTGATTTTGTTCTTAAGCCTGGAATAAATGGTGTTTGGACCACTAAAATCTAGGCCATTAAAGATTGTCGACAAAATCTAGGCCGTTAAAGAGTGTCGGCAAAATCTAGGCCATTAAAGAAATTAAGACCTATGCACTCTGCACAATCCACACTTTAATAGTGCACTCTGCAGAATGCACACTGTA
This sequence comes from Astragalus glycyphyllos, assembly GCA_963573325.1. Lineage (NCBI taxonomy): Eukaryota > Viridiplantae > Streptophyta > Magnoliopsida > Fabales > Fabaceae > Astragalus > Astragalus glycyphyllos. The sequence continues at coordinate 2,088,716 of OY754311.1, forward strand.
ATAGTGCACTATGCACTATGCACAATGCACACTTTAATAGTGCACTCTGCACAAAGTACTATTAAAGACAAAAGAGTAAATTATTGATCCACATGTAATAAATGTCACATAAGATTAAACCCTTAAAATTAATAACTTAGTTAATATAAAATTACAATAATTGATAAATTAAACTAAAAAGACAATACAGGAAAAAATTAACAAAGATGAGACCCAGTTCCACACTTTCGAGGTTGGGGGACACGCCGTGGACGTTGATGCCGATGTGGTGGTTGATGTTCTTCCTCAGTCGGGTTTTGACGAAGCAACGCCACAGATTGCGCAGAGCCGGGTTGGACCCCAAAGCACTCATAGAACATATCGGGGTTCCTTTCGGTCGTAGAATGTCGATATGTATCTTGAAAAGGAGTATGTTCTACTGACTGGTTGTATTGTTCGTAATATTGGAATGTTGGTGTGTGGGAGATAGAGTGGCAGTGAGGCACATCTTCTTGGGTCCTCTGTTGAGTTGGTGGTGCACGTCGATGTCGATTACGGTTACGTTCTCGACGTTCGGTTTGAGTAGTTGGGGGAGCTGGCACATCTTGTTCATCTTCTCCATCCACATCACGAACATTTGCAAGACCACATGGATCCCTTAGATATTGGTCGGCTGAAATGTATGGCCTTGATTTTTTTAGAAACCAGCGCATGTATTTATCTGACTGCGTTGGTTTAGCAAAGCACGGTCGACCCACAACACATCGATTTTGTCTATCATTCCATAAATCAATTAACTGTCTGTGATATACAGCCAAATTGACATCAGTCTGTCCCTGCATGGTGATGTTGTGCATGTGGCTGATATCTATTGGTGCTGATGGTATGTCTTGGACGAGGCCAAATTGCAAGGTCACTCTATCCACATGGTGCCATTCTACAATATGGAAACAGACCATAGCCGTGTTTGTAGTCCATATGCCTTGGTGCCGATTTGCTATTTCTGGCAAATTGAATTCCCGATATGGCAACCACTCAAACTCTTCATGTGTCATGCGGTCTATTGTTGATCTGTACAAAACAAGGCTTTTTGGACACTTAGTGTGGCTAAGTGGCGTGCGAACCCATCTGGTAAAAAAATAAATTGTTAACATAAAGAAGAAATATAATTGTTAGTATTCATAAGCTGTGTCAAATTTTTACCTCTTTGCTAGTGGCCATTCATAAGGACGGTTGCAGTCTGGTGCTAGGAACGGCATGCGGTACCAGACCCAAGACTGTAACAAAAGAGTACATCCACCCATTGTGCGTGAGGAGCATGTAGCTGTCTTACACAACATTCTGTATAAGTTCGTTAGACATGCTGACCCCCAGCTGTAACTTGAAATTTCATCGAAATTTTTCAATAGGGGTAGGTATTTTATGTTGACTCTGTTTGATGATTTGTCTGGGAGTATGTATCCCCCGATCAATTGCAATAGGTACGCCCTACAATATTGTCTTCGCACTTTGTTGGAAGCGCCCTCTGGAACATTATTAAATTCACGTTGTAGCCAAGTGAACTTAATTTGGTTGCCTACCATGCCATTTGCTGGGATAGGCTTACCCAAAAGTTGTTCGCATACTTGATCCCAATTTTGTTCACAACTTCCAGTAACGGCATTTCCATCAACGGGAAGTCCCAACTGCAACGCCACGTCTTGGAGAGTTATTGTGCACTCCCCTACTGGAAGATGAAAAGTGTGTGTTTCTGGTCTCCAGCGTTCGACCATTGCTGCCACCAAAGCTGGATTTATTTTGAATGCGCCAATTGAAGCAATGTCACGAAACCCAGCTCTTTCTATCAATGGTAATATAGAGGCATCTGGTTCGGGAAGATGAATGCGTGGTGAACTTCCATTGGGTCATCGTTGAGAAGCATGGAAATGTGAGGTTCTTCGTTTAGTAAGGAAGACATTTTTAGAGGAAGTGTTGTTGAAGAATTATGTGGTTGTGTTGCTGCCTTTTGTTGTATATATTCTAGTCTAAGCATTATTTTAGAGGAAGTGTCGGTGGAGACAAGGAACTATAATGAAGGAATATATTCCTTTGTTCTCAAGTTGTCAAAATAATGTGACTTTTTTAACTTATACATAATTCAATTTTAAGCATGGAAATGTGACTTTTTTAACTTATACATAATGTGACTCCTCTATTCCATCGTGTGGGGGTCAGCATAATGTGCATGCTCAGGCTTTCCATCATCACAATCTCCATGAATATTCCACACATTTGGAAGGAACGTGAAGAAACAAGAGTTATTGGGATATTGTCACTAATTTAAAAAAAAAATGATATGACATTATAGTAGAGTTATAGAACTACGGTTTCATATTTAGAATTAGTACTAACAGATTTATAACCCACGTGTACAAGATTCGAAACAATGACTAAAAAAGGTTTTTCCTAAGTCTAAAAAATGACTTTTTTACCATGTTTAGATCAATTATACATATAATTCTGTTAAATTACTAAATTAAAAAAAATGATATGACATTATAGTAGAGTTATAGAACTACGGTTTCATGTTTTGAGTTAGTACTAACGGACTTATAACCCACGTGTACAAGATTCGAAACAATGACTAAAAAAGGTTTTTCCTAAGTCTAAAAAATGACTTTTTTACCATGTTTAGATCAATTATAACCAATTTTGTTAAATTAATAAATTAAAAAAATGATATGACATTATAGTAGAGTTATAGAACTACAGTTTCACGTGTACAAGATTCGAAACAATGACTAAAACCGGTTTTTCCTAAGCATGGGACACTACACTCTGCACTAAGCACGCTGCACAATGCACTCTGAACAATGCACAGTGAACAATGCACATTGAACAATTCAAAAGTGTCGGTGCAATCCTGGCCTTTAAAAGTGTCGGTGCAATCCTGGTCTTCAAAACCATCGGCGAAATCTAGACCATTCAAATTTTAATAAATAGGCCCTAAATCTCTCACCACTAAACACCCAACTGCCATAAATTCTCCTACTACCAACTGAAATTCAAACACACTCTCCTACTCCCAACTTCGTCAATGGCTCCAACGAATGTTTTCATCACGATCTTTTACAATGTTTGAGTTATGTGGTTGTGTTGCTGCCTTTTGTTGTATATATTCTAATCTAAGCATTATTTTAGAGGAAGTGTCGGTGGAGACAAGGAACTATAATGAAGGAATATATTCCTTTGTTCTCAAGTTTTCAAAATAATGTGACTTTTTTAACTTATACATAATTCAATTTTAAGCATGGAAATGTGACTTTTTTAACTTATACATAATGTGACTCCTCTATTCCATTGTGTAGGGGTCAGCATAATGTGCATGCTCAGGCTTTCCATCATCACAATCTCCATGAATATTCCACACATTTGGAAGGAACGTGAAGAAACAAGAGTTATTGGGATATTGTCACTAATTTAAAAAAAATGATATGACATTATAGTAGAGTTATAGAACTACGGTTTCAAATTTTGAATTAGTACTAACGGACTTATAACCCACGTGTACAAGATTCGAAACAACGACTAAAAAAGGTTTTTCCTAAGTCTAAAAAATGACTTTTTTACCATGTTTAGATCAATTATACATATAATTCTGTTAAATTACTAAATTAAAAAAAAATGATATGACATTATAGTAGAGTTATAGAACTACAGTTTCATGTTTTGAGTTAGTACTAACGGACTTATAATCCACGTGTACAATATTCGAAACAATGACTAAAAAAGGTTTTTCCTAAGTCTAAAAAATGACTTTTTTACCATGTTTAGATCAATTATAACCAATTTTGTTAAAATTAATAAATTAAAAAAAATGATATGACATTATAGTAGAGTTATAGAACTACGGTTTCATGTTTTGAGTTAGTACTAACGGACTTATAACCCACGTGTACAAGATTCGAAACAATGACTAAAAAAGCTTTTTCCTAAGTCTAAAAAATTACTTTTTTACCATGTTTAGATCAATTATAACCAATTTTGTTTAATTACTAAATTAAAAAAAAATGATATGACATTATAGTAGAGTTATAGAACTACGGTTTCAAGTTTTGAATTAGTACTAACGAACTTATAACCCAGTGTACAAGATTCGAAACAATGACTAATAAAGGTTTTTCCTAAGTCTAAAAAATGACTTTTTTACCATGTTTAGATCAATTATACATATAATTCTGTTAAATTACTAAATTAAAAAAAATGATATGACATTATAGTAGAGTTATAGAACTACGGTTTCATGTTTTGAATTAGTACTAACGGATTTATAACCCACGTGTATAAGATTCGAAACTTAAAATGACTTTTTTACCATGTTTAGATCAATTATACATATAATTCTGTTAAATTACTAAATTAAAAAAAATGATATGACATTATAGTAGAGTTATAGAACTACGGTTTCATGTTTTGAATTATTACTAACGGACTTGTAACCCACGTGTACAAGATTCGAAACAATGACTAAAAAAGGTTTTTCCTAAGTCTAAAAAATGACTTTTTTACCATGTTTAGATCAATTATAACCAATTTTGTTAAATTACTGAATTAAAAAAAATCATATGACATTATAGTAGAGTTATAGAACTACGGTTTCACATGTACAAGATTCGAAACAATGACTAAAATCGGTTTTTCCTAAGCATGGGACACTGCACTCTGCACTAAGCACGTTGCACAATGCACTCTGAACAATGCACAGTGAACAATGCACATTGAACAATTCAAAAGTGTCGGTGCAATCCTGGCATTTAAAAGTGTCTGTGCAATCCTGGCCTTCAAAACCATCGGTGAAATCTAGACCATTCAAATTTCAATAAATAGGCCCTAAATCTCTCACCACTAAACACCCAAGTGCCATAGATTCTCCTCCTACCAACTGAAACTCAAACATACCCTCCTACTCCCAACTTCGTCAATGGTTCCAACGAATGTTTTCATCACGGTCTTTTACAATGGTTATGTTGAAAAAACAAATACTGAGGGTATATTTTTTAGGTGTGATAACAACACCCTTGTCAAACTCAACTCTAAATCCAAAGTAGCTCAAGTTAAACAAGCCATTGAAAAAAAAATCTCTCCTGACCATTCAAAAATGGTTGCTAGTCTTACATATCGGTACCCCACAACTCTCAATACTGACCATACCTTTTATGGGGGATTCGAAATAAATTCCGACGATGATGTTGAACTTATGATAGAGCATTTCAAAGAAGATAGACACCTTGGTATATGTACACCAGAAATATACGCAGATTTGGTTGAGGCTCCTTCTAACTACACCCAGGTAAGTCACGCCCACTCTATTCCATCTTCATCACAACAGAACATACGTTTTTCTCAACAAACAGAAATACCATACACTGACTTCATTCCATCTGTTTACCCTCAATTCAATCCTTCATCATCCCAAACTGACATGCATTACAGACCTTCAACACCTCACCATCACTCTACACCATCATCCTCAAACACACCCATTGACCTTAACACAAGCCACCCTCTACATACTCAAACTAATACCCCCACCGTTTAGTATGTTTGTTGGTGTCCATAATGAAGACGTTGGGGACTTTAGCGAAGATGAAGATGAAATTCTTCAGTGTGACGTCGCTGAGGAACCAATTGAAGCTAACCCCAACATAGGTGTTGCATTCCGCGAGCCTGTCCCACACTTTCAAAACGTCACAGATGATAACCCAGAACCTTATGATGTAGAGTTTGGCCATTCCATGGACAGGAATCAACTTTTATCCAATGAATACCCAAACGAACTCAAACTCAAAATGAAATTTCCCACAAAAGAAATAGCCCAACAATTCATCCAAACATATCACCTAAACCATTCAGTTGCATACAAAATCTGTGAGTCTAAACCACACACATGGACTGTTTGTTGTGTTCATGAAACCTGTTTGTGGAGGTGTGTAGTGACACTAAGAGCAAAAACTGGATATTGGGGGATTACACAATTGACTCACCCACACACATGTACAACATCGACTATTTCCCAAGATCACCGCCAGCTGACCTCCTCCCTCATGTGTACTCATATACTTCCACTTGTAAGGAAGGACCCGACAATATCAGTGGCTGTGTTGATTGCACACATCAAGGAGCGGTTCACGTACCAGAGTTCCTACAGAAAGGCTTGGATTGCTAAACAAAAAGCAATCGAGCTTATCTTCGGTAATTGGGAGGACTCTTACAATGAAGTAACCAGGTGGCTACATGCTTTGTCTTACTATATTCCAGACACAGTTCACGACTGGCAGTACAAACCATTCTATGAGAATGGACAACTAGTTGCCGACAAAGGTGTATTCCACCGCATCTTTTGGAGTTTTGGCCCGTGCATTAAAGGCTTTCAATTTTGCAAACCAGTTGTCTCTGTTGATGGAACATGGTTGTACGGTAGGTACAAATGGTGTTTTCTTTTGGCAATCGCACAAGATGGAAGAAACAACACCTTCCCAATTGCATATGCAGTGGTCGAGGGTGAGACAAAGGAGGCTTGGTTTTTCTTCCTATCTCGTTTAAGACACTATGTGACACCACAGGAGGGTATTTGTTTGATATCAGATAGACACGAGTCTATCAAAAGTGCTGTTATGCAACTAAATACCAATTGGAAACACGTCTTCTGTGTTCGCCACATAGCACAAAACTTCATGAGACACTTCAAAAACACTCCTGCCAGGAAACATTTCATCAATATGGGTGAGTATTTTTAACATTTTTTTTAATTAATTAGTTTCAAATTTCCATTCCATACTTACCAACATCTTCTTTTTTTCTTCAGCATATTCAATGACAGAAGAATCGGCCGATCACTACAAACATAAAATTGGTCGGGAAGTAGGTCCTGAGGGGGTGGCTTGGGTTGAAGACATATCCGCAGAACAATTGTTGCAGTGGTGCGATGGAGGTTCCCGTTGGGGGCACATGACAACAAATCTTGCAGGGTGCATCAATAATGTCCTTAAGGGGGTGCGGAATCTCCCTATTCGTTCATTGATAGATGCAACATATTTCAGGATGAACGAGGTTTTCGTCAAAAGGGGAACATAGGCACAGACAATGTTGAGATCCAGAACTATGTACTCTGAAAAATTGTTGGAAAATATTGCCAGGAACATAAAAGTCTCAAAAACGCATAACGTCGCAGTTCACGATCGTGCCCAACAATTGTTCCGAATTGAAGAACTTGTACGACCACAAAGTGGTAGACCTGCGCGAACATTCGTGGTGAACTTCAGAGCAAAAACGTGTGAGTGTGGGGAATTCCAGGCACTTCACTACCCTTGTTCACATGTCATGGCAGCATGCTCAAAATGCAATTACGACCACATGCAATTCGTGGATCCACCGTACACAATGGAGAATGTTTTCAATTACTTATTTATCAATTAAATAAATAAATTCGTAATTGATTTTTTAACTACAGATTTATCTATTTAATTGATAAATCTGTATTTCAATTTTGGCTTAAATATGTTTTAGGCCCCTGCAAATATGAGGTGTTTTGGTTTAAGCCCCTGCAAAAAAAAAAATTATTTATAAGCCATTGCAAAATAACACGTTTTGTTTTAAGCCCTTCTGTTAGCAAACTGTTAGTGAGACGTTAAAAATCTCTTCTACGTGTATATTTGCAGGGGCTTAAACCCAAAAAAATATATTTTGCAAGGGTCTAATAAATAAAATATATTTTTGCAGGGGCTTAAAATAAAAATAAAAACACACGTGGAAGAGATTTTTAACGTCTCACTAACAGTTTGTTAACATAAGGGCTTAAAACAAAACGTGTCATTTTGCAAGGGCTTATAAATAAATAAAAAATTTGCAAGGGCTTAAACCAAAACACCTCATATTTGCAGGGGCCTAAAACATATTTAAGCCTTCAATTTTTTAACTACGAATTTATCTACTAAATAGATAAATTTGGGATTTATTAAATTTAAATTCGTATAGTATAAAGTTCAGTGGGGTAAATTTGGGATTTATTAAATTTGTGGTGGTATAGGAGCCAAGTTGGGGGTATAAAAATTAATATATGTGAATTGTTGAGGGGCTTACTTTGTAGCATATATGATATGAGTCAGTATATGTTACTAAGCTCACCCCCACTTTAATTTTGCCTCTTTCCTATTTTTCCTAGCCTATCCCCATATCTCCATTTAGCCTTTGTAATTGTAAATTTCAATAATATTTTCATAAATATCATTATATAAAATAGTCTTATAATTTTTTATTGTAAAGATATAGATACTTTTTTTTTACAAAAATGCAAAAGATAAAAGCAAAAAGGAAGAACACAAATTACATCCCTTCAACACCACTAACATATGCTAGCAGGTGAAGGCCAAGACCTGGAGGAGATGCATGAGGCAAAATCTCCCTACGAAGATTCCCTCTGGCACCAATCTTGGTATGATGGTCTGCGCACACATTGCCTTCCCTAAGGTGTGGAGAAGCTCAACATTCCAATCTCTATCCAGAAAGTATTTGATGTACTTGATGATGGTGGCATATTTATGTCAAGGGTTAGCAGGAGAGGTCACCAAATAATATATTGTAATTATATTCTTATAAATAAAATACAAAGAGATTCAAAAAAAAAATTAGCACTCCTTCGATCATATTGATACCAAATATACGAATCATAGATTAGAGTTAACAAAGATATTTTTTATCCACGGGCTTTGCCGATGACTAATCTACATCGGGAAACCTGGCTGCCCACGAGTACCCGACTTTGTTAACCCGTGTGGTTCTCCCTTCTCAACAAAATTTTTGTCACACCAAGATTCAAACTTGAAATCTTGAAAATCCGAACCTAGTTACCACTCAAACCACACTTATTAGTAGAGTTAAAAATGATATAATACTATAAGAGAAATACTAAATATAGTTAATGCAAAGTTTATTGATTAATAACACAACATACAAATACAAATATAATACAAAATACAGAAAATAATGTGTCTTCGGGATTTTCGACGAAGAAAACAAGTTTGGTGTTGGTATGTGTCTTCGGGATGAAAATAGAGTCTTCATGGAAGGGAAAACAATGTGGTTCGAAGGAATTCCGGAATCCCAAGAAGCTGAAGCAATGGGTCTATGGCAAGCATTGAAGTGGTTGATGGAGTTAGGCTTAGTGGCTGTGGTGATTGAGATGGATTGCATCTCCGTGGTCAATGCGGTGAACAAAGCGACACTCCGCAATACTGATTTTGATGTTATCATTTCTCATTGTAATAACTTACTCACTACTAGTCAAAGCTTTAAGATAAGCTTTATTATGAGGCAAGCAAATTTTGTTGCTCACTCTCTTGCAATGGCATCAAGAAACTATGTTAGCTCTCACGTCCATTATTATAGTCCATCTTGTATAACAAACATTGTTGAAAGTGAAATGACATGAATTTATTTGAGTCAAAAAAAATTTATACACAATATGCCTACAACATAACGCCTTGAAAAACTGAACTTTAAGGGTTTGCACGCTTCTCTTTGACAAATTTCTATTCAGAGAAATGGTCTAGGATAATTGTCGACCCTAAACACTAGCATAAAAGTGTCTTTTTATAGGTGAATGAATCACTCCAATAATAGTTGCAACAATAATCTTTCTAATTTCCTCTTCCAAATGGTAACAACACAAAATTCAAGTCCCATGAAGATAACTCATTTAGTGAGGTAAAAGACGAAGAAATTGCAAGAATGATACCCTGGAAACTAACATTTCACTCCAAACTCCCAAATACACTCTTTCACTTGATGGGATCTAAACTGTACCTCAAGGTCGGGCTAAAAGGCCCGTGTAGGTATCAGGTCGTTTTGTGATTTACTGCTCGGGTGCAGAGCTCAGCCCGGGTTGTACCTGCAATGACAATCCGACGCCCAAGTCAGTAGAGTAAGAGTGTGAGCAGAGTAACGATACGGATTGAAAGTGTACCTGTCCGCGAGGGGTGGACCTCTATATATAGTGTCAGAAGGCCATCGTTGGCTATTGGATCTGAGCGGATTGATCTCAACCGTTGATCATGCAAGTTTTGGCCATAGATCATCTATCTAGCGCTCTGAGCAGCCGTCGGCCTATCTCCAAATGGATTGACCCCTCAACACAGTCCAGAACAGAATCAAATCTCAACGCAAACAGTTATCTATCCATATTTTCTCTGTCTAAACAATTAGTCCAAAATCAAATGTTAACCATATATAGAGGCAAAACCAAAACGAAGGAATTGTGGTCATGGTCAAAGTGATAGTGCAAGTTGGAATTAGAATACTCGAATAGAATGGAATAAAGAACAACCGCCGTCCCCATAATTCATTGGATAAAGACGCAATCAATATCGGCCTCTATTTTTTTATTAATTGGGCATCATCTTTTGCTTCGCAATCTATTATCCTCACAGCTACGCAATTGCTCACACCACTCCCACCCATCCACCAAATACCAATCCAACTTACCCACATCTTAAATTTTTTTTTTTTATATAAAGAAAATTAAGGTAAAGCGATGAAATTCAACTCAACCTTCTTATTTAGTAAATTACAAGTACAAATAAATAAACATTGAAACGTTAGCTGTCTTTGAATTTTTTCTTTGCACAATGATGTGAAGATATCCTATTAAAGACTTAGAAACGTAAAGTATAAATTTGTTCTTTTGTAGATAGAGTGATAAGTTTCCCTTGAAACTCTCATACACAATTGTGAGGTTACGAGTTTAAACCCATAACATAATATTTAGTATAATAATTTAAACCTTATGAATATGTATTTGTTCGTTTTAAATTGTTCTTCTATGATGAAGTATTTTAAAAATATTATAAACAGAAATAAGTCATTCAAGTGATTGAATTAGTATTGGTCAAAAAAGAAAGTGATTGAATTATCAAAAAATGATTTTTTGAATTACTATTGGTCAAAAAAGAAATTGATTGAACTATTATAAAATGATGGTGAGCTAAGAGCTGGTCTAATGATTTAAACCAAAAGTTATTCTAAATACCAAATGACATCAAATATGAAAAATATGAATATGCAAGTAAACAATGAGAGAACAAATATTTTTTTTTTGGTACAAATGAGAGAACAAATATACATGAATATTATTATGCTATATTGTTATTCAAGGTTTAGATAATTTTTTGTCCCTCTAAGTTACTAAGTATGACATTTTTTAGGTTTAATGTCCGCATTTTTTCCCACTTTTTGTCCTTGCAAATATAATACACATAACGTGATTACTTATCGAGTCACTTCGTTTTAATGACGTGTCAACCTATAATTAGTAGATAGTGTAAATCATGTATACACATATTGTGTATATAAATTAAACTCTAATAAGAATTAGTAACATTTATTTGTTTATAAAAAAAGATTAATAATTTGATATATTTTTTTGAAAAATACAAAAACTAAGACCTACAAAATGTGATATATAGTTTTACAACCAGCATTGGTGATATATAGTTCTGAGTTCAATCCAGCAATTGGAATGTAGTCAGCGGTGTTAAATCTTACAATTGCGCGCAGAGGATATCGATTATAGTTTTACAACCACCACCAATCACAAATCATAGGGTGGTTGATTACCAATTGACTAACCAATTGTTACCAGTTTACCAATTTATTTTTAATAACATGTCACTGTGTAATTAGTTTTTTTGACGATGTAATTAGTAGATAGTGCAAAATTCTTATACTCAAGTGTATATAAATTATATCCTTTTTATTTTTGCATAAATTAACCTGAGAAAAAAACTAAACTGTAGTGTTTCTTTGTTCTCACGTTGGCAGAGAAGCAGGTTTCGGTGTTGCTTCCTCAAAGCTCAACCAACCTGAAAGTCAGAGTCGTCGATGCATTTGCGTATATAACACAACAACACCACCATTTTTGAATAACCTGAAAATCTTCCACCAACAAATTCATCATCACTCGTTGCATTGCCTTCTAACAAATATGGCTTCTTTCAATCTCTCTTATGCTTCCTCACCCGCCCTCTCATGTCCGCGGTAAGTTTCCCCTTTTTTCTTCAAAGTATAGAACAAAGAAACTCACACGGCGTTCTTCCGTTTTTTCAAAATTGGATTGTATATATCTGTGATTCATTGCTTTTTCCCTAACTTCTTCCGTTTTTTTGTGTTATTTTTCTCAGTTCAATCTTTTCCTTCTAAATGTTTACCCCCAATATATGTTTTCTTCTTATTGTTTTTAGATTTTACCTTTACCTTGTAACGCGTTGCGTTTTAATTTCTGGGATCAATCTTCAGAATCAGAAATCATTACGATGTTTTCTTGATCCACAATTTTGCTTTAGATCCCTCTTTTTTGTTGACGATACTTTGGTTTTTCCCATGTTAAAACTACGTTGTGGAGGGAGCATTTTCACTGCTCGCCCAAATTCTGGTGTCATGTTAAGTACAAGAATTTCCCTTCACATCTTATGTGAAGTCATGTTATGACTTTTGGGTCACTTCTGAACTAAGAAACACAAACACGAACACCTTACAAGACACTGACATAAATAATTGATAATGATTTCAAAAAATAGAAGTGATTGCATGTAACACATCGGACACCAACATGGGTCACGTGTCAGACACCGAACACGCCTTCAATCTGAAGTGTCGGTGTTGTGTAGCTTCTGAACACTTCTTTTCGATTCTAATTTAGTCTCAATCAAATCAATGACGACCATGTTGTTTGTTTCAAAAGAATTACTTTCATGGCATACTATGTTTATGTGTACTTTCTCTCTTTATCTATCAACTTGCTAAAGCCTACTCCGTTCTATGGAGCTGGATCTTTTAGCTGAATAGCCTCTCATTGTGTCCCTGAAGTCTCAATATTTGGAATTTATTTTTTCTCACTGTGGTTTTATGTTTAGATGTTACAATTTTAAGTTAAATTTTGACCTGCTCTTCTCTTCAATGTAGGGAATGCAAACAGTTCAAAATGTTCGGTGATTTGCCGCAAGTGCGACTGAATTATAAGTTTCCCTCAAGTGAAAATGCTGTTTCTAGAATCAAAGCCACATTAATATCTGGAGGAGGTGACCTGCTTTCTTATCCAAAAAGCAGTGATGTTGTGATAGGAAAAGATCTGGTTGGTGATGGATCTGTTGGAATTGAAGTACATCCCGCGGCAGAAGACACATGGTTAACAAGCAATGTTTTCTCTGTTGACAACAACAACAACAATGAATTTGATTTGGACAGTCCCACAGTAGGTTTTGCTTCCATCCCTGAGGCCATTGAAGACATTCGCCAGGGGAAGGTTACTACTCTTTCTATTTTCTCCTACTTTTTGTTAGCAAAGGAGATTGTTTTGTGTTATGAGGTTTTGTTTTCGTCCATCTCATAATAGGTTTCTTTTGTTAACCGATATTAATGATGCAGATGGTGGTGGTTGTAGACGACGAAGATAGGGAAAATGAAGGAGATTTGATAATGGCAGCACAGTTGGCAACACCCCAGGCTATGGCTTTTATTGTAAAGCATGGAACTGGCATAGTTTGCGTAAGCATGAAAGAAGAAGATCTTGATAGATTGGAACTTCCTTTGATGGTGAACAGTAAGGATAATGAAGAGAAACTTAGTACAGCATTCACCGTGACCGTGGTATGTATATTTACTACTGTTCTTACCTGCATCTTTGCATGTAGAGTTGGTGCCACATCTCTCTAACTGAGGTCTTCAATTGTTATCACAATGCACTTGTTTAGTGCATTTAAATCATTGTCATTTAACAAAATGGTTTCAAGTAAAGAAAGACTCTTTGAAATTTATTTTCTGTCATGTTATTGTGATTTGTGAATTCACTTTTGATCTGAGTTAGCCATTTTTTTATTAATGAAATTTGATACATTTTAATAATTTAAAATGCATCTGTAGGATGCTAAACATGGTACCACCACCGGGGTGTCAGCTCAAGATAGGGCAACAACAGTTTTGGCACTTGCATCTAGAGATTCAACACCAGCTGATTTCAACCGTCCCGGTCATATTTTCCCACTAAAATATAGGGAAGGTGGTGTGTTGAAGAGAGCTGGACATACAGAAGCTTCAGTTGATCTTGCCATACTTGCTGGTTTGGATCCAGTTTCAGTCCTTTGTGAGATTGTAGATGATGATGGTTCTATGGCTAGATTGCCTAAGCTTCGCCAGTTTGCCGAGCGCGAAAATTTGAAAATTGTCTCTATTGCTGACTTGATAAGGTACGTGGGTTGATAAAATTTGTTGTTTACATATTTATGATGTCTTTTATGTTTAAATTTTTCTTTCAAATGCAGGTACCATAATATATATCCCCTATGTTGTCTTTTATACTAGAAATTAAATGAGTTGATATCATAACTTATTAGCCTAAATGCTGATTAAATAATTGAACTATTTTGGATTTTATGGTTCTGACTTTTTTCTACTGAGGATACTATTCGTCAAATATAAGAATTTCTTTTGAGCTATCTTTCATTTAAATATTTTATTTTTGTTATACTTTCGCTCAATGGAATTTTATATATCATTGTGAAAATGAAGGTTTTTCCCAAAATTATGGCTCTCATACAAAATAATAAGGAAATAAAAAGAGGTCTTGGCCATAGGATCCAAAACTGGGTGGATAAAACGAAAGAATGTTTCTGGTATAATTTTTGATAAAAAAAGTATCCCTGGGGCTTCATTCAAAGGAAAATAATGTTTATCACACAACAAATGGGCAATCTTCTATTTTTGATAGATATCTAGGATACTTCTTGTTGCTTATTTGGTTATAGAAAGGAGATTAAAACTGACTGTTATGTTATGGCAGATATAGAAGAAAGAGAGATAAACTAGTAGAACTTTCTTCTGCTGCAAGAATACCTACAACGTGGGGGCCATTCACAGCTTACTGTTATAGGTCATTTATAGACGGGATTGAGCATATTGCAATGGTTAAGGTGAGCATTTGTTGTGTTTATAATTTGTATTTAACTACATGACTACATACATTTTGCAACTATTAGCAAATATTTTTCATTTGCATATTATGCTACATCCTGAGTAATTCTCGCGTTATTTACCTATGGTTGAAATGATTGAGCTGTGATTCGATTTCTGCAAATCTGGTATAAAATCACACTAAAAATAGAGATGTACCATGGGGTCGCATCCATTCTTCAAACCTTATTTGTGCCCCTAATTTTTTTTCGTAGTCTGCCTTCCTTAGTAAATACCCGTTTCGATTATAACAAAACAAAACTATGTTTAGTAGTCTAAAATATATGCAAATGTAACTACTTCTACCATAGTTACATTTTTAATTATTTTGATAAAATTAAATGAGACTAACTACGTTTCTTAAGAAATGTGAAATAACTTTTTTTTGTTGCTGATATATGAAACCCAAGGAAGTAACAAGTATGCGAACTAGATGGCAATTGGGCTCTGACAGGCTCTTTCATTTGTGCTGAATTTGTCCAAATCAGATTTAGAATGATTTGTCATTGGTAAACTTTATGCTGTTTTATGGCTGACTTTTGCGTTTTGACTGTTTCTCATTTAACAGGGTGACATTGGAGATGGACAAGATGTTCTAGTGAGGGTGCACTCAGAGTGTCTAACAGGAGACATATTTGGATCTGCCAGATGTGACTGCGGAAGTCAGCTTGCACTTGCAATGCAACAAATTGAGGCTGCTGGAAGGGGTGTACTTGTATACCTACGTGGACACGAAGGGAGAGGCATTGGATTGGGTCACAAGCTTCGTGCTTATAACCTACAGGATGATGGAAGGGATACCGTAGAAGCCAACGAAGAGTTGGGATTGCCTGTCGACTCTAGGGAGTATGGCATTGGCGCACAGGTAATATATTAGAATTACTTAATGTCTGGATATCTCACATCTTATGCTCACATAGCATTTGATCCTTTTTTTTCATGATGATTTACATTAGTTATGGAAGTTCAGTATTGCTGTAATGGTTTTCACTTTGAAATGGTAATTTTGCAGATATTGAGGGATTTGGGTGTTCGATCTATGAAGTTGATGACAAACAATCCATCAAAATATGTTGGCCTCAAAGGTTATGGTTTGACTGTTTCTGGAAGGATCCCATTGCTAACTCTTATCACTTCAGAGAACAAGAGATATTTGGAGACCAAACGTGTGAAAATGGGCCACATCTATGGCTTCGAATCTAATGGAAAATTGACCAATCATGACAGTGACAATGGTAAAGCCAGTACGGTTGATGATTCTAATGCTGTTACTGGCGTTTAGAGAGTCTTGTTTTTCTTACTAGACATACAAGTTAGACACGGAAGAAGAGGAGGTAGAAATTCATACTGAAAATGAATCCAAAAAGTGATAAAACCATGATTCTATTTGTTAATTGATTTGGGTAATTCATTTGCCTGATGTTCTTCAATCAGGCACTACTAAATTATAGGCTTCTCCAAGCACACTTCGTTCTGAAACTTGGTGTCATGCATAAGGGCGCCTAACAAAGTTTTTTCATTCTTTTTGTCGTTTTGATAGAATAACTCATGACAGTGACTTCTATGATACATGATAGAAAGAAGAATCACATGTTTAGTAGCTCTGTTTGTATATGATAAATAAACAACTTCCTTTTGTACCTTGTCACAACTAATAGTTTTGGGTTTTTAATATATATTCTTATTTTTATGGTGTTTCAAGAAATTTAGACCATATCTGTTCCTAAAACTTTAAGGCGATAGGTTAGTGGGTGTAGTTTCTTAAATATTCTTTATTTTGTTCATTATTTGATGATGTGAGACTATCTCACACTTGGATACCCAACATCCCTCCCTCAAGTGTGAGTTTTGATCCATAAGTGTGCAACATGTTATAATAATGTATGAACTGTTATTGGGCTATACACCAACCTGGCTCGCAGTAGTCCCCATATCCATCACCATCCATAGTCGTGAGTTAAATAGATGACTTTGTATCGTTATTTGCTTCAGTGGAGCGTTAAATATATCCCTTTCTTCCTTCCTTTATTCTTTTTGGCTTCTCAAGACATCCATAAGATTAACTTATGTACTCCTACTAACACTTCTCTTTTTGAGGGCATCGGCCTACTGGTTCAAATCGAATTTTGTCATCAACAGTCACTCAGTCGGCAATACATCTTCGTCTCGAACATGCATCACGAAGCTGTTTGATTGGTTGGTCAATCACTCTTTGACCACCAATTCCTTTATTTATGGCCGGTGTCATTTGTTAAGACAAAAAGTTACACGATCGCGAAAAATTTCCTCAACAATCAGTTGGGGTCAATGTTTAGAAAACCGAATCGGATATCGGACCGGTGAGCCTTTCAGGTCATGGTTCAACCGATTAAAACTGCTCAAACTTAGATAAAACCACTTTGAGCCGTTAAAATAACTTAACCGTATAAAATGTCGGGTCATAGTTTAACCGGATCAACCATTACGATTGGTTCAGTTTTCAAAACACTGATCGGGATATGTAGTAATAGCATAGCTCTTTTTATTTTCATGTAACAAATCATACAAAGAGCTATGCTCTTAGTATGTATCCCGAGGGCATTTTAAGCTAATATCATTATTATTATTTTTAAAAGGAAAAAGCAAATAGTGGAAAAAGAGATTAAAGCCAAATTAAAACAACAATTTCAATAGGATTCTAAATTTGTACAGAGTGAGTGTTGGACAATCAGTCAATCTTCCCATTTCTTCATTCCTTCCTGGATTGAACAGAGTCAGTCATAGCTATTAATGAGAACTTAAAAATAAAGAGAAAGTCGTCAATTGGGCCTTTGACACACTCCAATACTACTAGTACACAGTTGTTTTGTTTCTGTAATCTTTTTTAAACCGTAGTTAACGCAACGCGTGAATGAACAATCATTTCCTACCAACTCAAAAAAGAAGGAAACAAATATTTCCCGGTCCCACTCCAGAATTTCTTCTTATTGTGGATCCCCACTAATTTCACTCTTTTCCTATTCCTTGACCGTTACAACTCTAGCAACAATTAGATCAACGGTTAGTGGGCCCCCTTTTCTCAAACCTAATACCACGTGTATGGTTTAGATTTAACACCAGCCGTATATCTCTGGACTGGCCTCCTCAATTACCCCCACTTTAACGTTGGAATCGGATTCCCTTTCATCAAACACATCTTCATCTTCCTTCTATAAATTCTCTCCTCTCATTCTTCTCTCTCACGTACACTCTCATACAATCACATTCATACTCATTCTTCATCTCTCTCTCTCTCTATCACTTAGAATGGCTCGTTTTTGCATTTCCGTTTTGATGTTAATGGCAATGTGTGCGTTTTCCGCCGTCGCACAATCACCTGCGCCGTCTCCCAAGGCTTCTGCTGAGACTCCTACTCGATCACAGGCTCCGACGCCGTCTTCCTCCAACACACCGCCGGCCATCGCTCCATCACCGCCCACTATCGGCAGTTCTCCGCCGTCTCCCACTCCTTCCTCGGCGTCTTCTCCAACGCCTACTTTCTCTCCGTCGTCGATTTCTTCACCTCCGGCTGATGCTCCTGGACCATCCGTTAATGGTGCCGTGTCTAATGGAATCACCGTCACCGGATCCCTTGTAGTTGCCCTTATCGCCGCCGTTTTGGTCGTTTGAGTGCAGCATTTGGATTTACTTTCCCTCTCTTTCTTTTTTTTTAATAAAATTCGGATTCTGGCATAGCAATGCGCGGGTCGGGTAGTGCTTCCTCGGACCTACTACTATACCGTTATTTAATACTAATTAAATATTTAAATCCTATATTTGCTTTTTCTTTCCGTTTAAATTAAATACATGTATCATGTATAAACCATTTTGAGTTTGTGTAATTTGTGTACCTCACTCCATGGAGTAGGTTTTTTATTCAAAAAAGTTTACATTTTTTTAATGGAGAATGAATTTCATTATATGATTATTTAATGAATTTTAGTTTTTTATTTACCGCAACTTATTGGATTTTAAAAAGTAAGTAATGGACTATTAACAATCCATAAAGTTATATGGTTGAATTGAATTTAATCCATTAAATTTACTTTTTATAATGAATTAGATATATGACAAGTAAATGAACTATTTTGCCACCCCTAATTAAGATGAAGAATGTCACATAGGGAGAGCACAATTTCTGTGTTATTTCTTTGCTATGATGAGAAGAAATGAAAAGTATAGTGGTCCTAATTCTAGATGCTTTTATGTCTCTCTTTATCATTTCAATTTAAATAAAATGATAAAAGTTTAATTTTTATCAAGTTCGTCTTAAACAATTTGGAGAACTTGTTTAAATCCTCTTTTTTTGATAAAGACTTGTTTAAATCTTAAAAATTGTATATCTATTTATACTTTTATTGAATAAATCATCAAAAACTCAAATTACTTTATTTAAATTGTAAACAATATCTCAATACAACTTCAAACTAATTACTTTATTTAAATTGTAAATAACATTTCAACAAACTTTGGGTTAAACTCTTGACCGCTCGTTACACTCTCGATTCTAATATTTTCTTTGAATCTCATAGGGTAGGTGCCTCCTATACTTAGCAATCTTTTCTAAAGGTTGCTGATGTTTTGATACCTAGTTATATTTTCAGAGTTGGTGATGACAATATTTCTCTTTGGTATGAGAAATGGTTGCATAAGGGGTGGTTATGTGATTCAGTTCCTTTTGTTGATATTCATGACACAGACCTCTCGGTTAGAGACATTTATGTGGACTCTCGGTGAAATTTTGATCTTCTCTATATTCAAATCCCTTTGGATGTGCAACTAGAAATCCAAATTTTATTTCTAAATCCTAATCTCTCTGACATCCTGACTTGGGCTCCATCTCCTTCAGGGGCTTACCCCAAGAGTGCCTAGCTTACAAACACTGAAGGTCCTTTTTCCGAGGTTCAAACTATGACTCACATAGACAATTTGATAGGATTTGGAAGTTGAGAATTCTAGAAAAAAATTTGAAACATTTTGTGTGACTTATCATGCACATGAGCCTTCCTATTAATTGGTTCCGGTTTTACAGACATCTTACTCAAGATGTGTGTTGTCATCTCTGTGGGGCTGTTAGAAAGGATATTATTCACTTGTTGCGGGATTGCTTTAGAGCCCAGGATGCTCGAAGATTTTTGTCCTTTAACACTGATGCAGGCGAGGTAAATGATGATGCTCAACTTTGGTTCAAATATCATGCTATTGGTAATCATGGTATTATTTTTATCTGTTGTTGTTGGTCCCTCTGGATGGCTAGAAATGATGAAGTTTTCAAAGATTTGCAATGGGCAAATTGGAAGATTCTTAATACTGTTCAATTTTTGTCTCCTGGGGTGTCTAGTTGGACTCCTAGACTGGTTCGTTGGATTCCTCCTACTAGTAATTTTATTAAACTTAATGTTGATGGAAGCTCCATTAGTAACTCAGGTCGTAGTGGTTATGGTGGTTTACATAGGGATCATACAGGTGGTTGGCATCTCGGTTTATCAGGGAACTGTGGAATTGCTACTAACTTGAATGCAGAGCTCCATGAAATTGCCAAGGGATTGGACTTAGCTTAATCCACCGAATTATAGATCTATTATTTGTTAATCAGACTCTAAAACAGGTTTGTCTTTGATTGCTCATGAGATGAAAGTAACTAACCCATATGCTTCACTTATTTCCAACATCAAATCCATTTCTCTCAAAGCTTGGAATTTGAATTTTGTTCACACGCTTCGTGAGGGCAACTCGTGTGCGAATTGGTTAGCCAAGGTTGGAGCTAATATATATGGATTTTGGTGAAAAAGTGTGGCCTCTTTGTCCCGCTGCTATCTCGCCTCTCCTTGTAGCTGGATGCTATGGGGATAGAACATGTTAGACTTTAATTTTGATTTTTATTGTTTTTTTTCTTTGCTTTTGATAAAAAAAAACTAATTATACTTATATCAAATAGATATACTTATTCTTAGGCCCCTTTTTAGGCCCTAAAAAATGGTATTAAACGGGACGATGTGCTGTAGCCCAGCCTACATCCTTGGGTGACGACGGTGATCATTATGTATGCAACTTTTCTCTTCCAGTTTGACCCGTTCTAAACAAACCTAAAAAATAATAATGGTAAAGAGAGTCGTCAATTGCGTCTTTGACACTCCAATTTAGACCATCACAAATACTTGTGGAACAAGTTATGAGAGAATGTCCCATACTCCAATATTATCTTAAATGTAGTAAATCTTATTATCCTTTTGTTTGTGCCACTCTCTTTTATAACTTGTCTCACTAATACTTGTGAAAATTCAAACCCTAAAAAACACATGTTAACTCAATAGCATAATTCTCACCAAAAAAAAACTCAAAGAAAACAAATATCACAATCCCACACCGAAATTTCTTCTTGTTTCCCCCCATGATTGGATCCCTCCTAATTCCACCCATTACCTATTCCATGACCGTTACAATTCGGGCAACAATTAGATCAACGGTTATTAGTCCCCCTCTGCTCAAACTAATACCACGTGTATGGTCTTGATTCATCAGCAGCCGTATTTTTCTATACCGGCCTCATCATTACCCCCCGCTAATGTTGGAATCAGATTCCCTTTGATCAAATATCTTCTTTCTCCCCTAAAAAAAAAAATATATCTTCTTTCTCCTAATTCTATAAATTCTCTCTCATTCTTCTCACTCACCCACACACTGCAAATCTGCAATCACGTTCTTCATATCTCTCTGAATATTGAAGACTGAAGATATTTTATTAGTTCGTTTGTTTTTTCCTCTCTACCACTGAGAATGGCTCGTTTTTGCATTTCGGTTCTGATGTTACTGGCAATGTTCACGCTTTCCGCCGTCGCACATTCACCCGCGGAGCCGTCTTTTTGGATTGGTAAGAAATCATCTGCGGCGGTGTCTTTTTGGCTTGGTAAGAAATCACCTGCGCCGTCTGCTGAGACACCTACTCCATCACCACCCTCTGTCATCAGCTCTCCGCCATCTCCAACGCCTACTATCTCTCCTTCGGCGATTTCTTCACCTCCGGCTGATGCTCCTGGACCATCCGTTAATGGCGCCGTGTCTAATGGATTCGCCGTCATCGGATCTCTTGTAGTTGCTCTTGTCGCTGCCGTTTTGGTCGTTTGAGCGCAGTATTTATATCGTACTAATTAAATCCTATATTTATTTCCTCTTTTAAATTTAAATACATGTATCGAGCATGAAGCATTTTGAGTTAATGGACTATTAATAATCCGTAAAGTTATATGGATGAGTTGAATTGATCGATTAAATTTCTTTTTTGTAATGGGTTAGATTAGATGAATTATCTTCTAGTGCTAAATAGAGTGTTGTTAGTATTCTACGAACACCTAAGACTATTGAAGTCTTAATTCAAAACCCTAACCTTAACTTGTAACTAACTATAGCGGCTAGTTTTTACAATCGTTAAGCCTAAATAATATAGCCTTTGAGGCTATATGTCATATTATGGTCTCTTAAGAAAAAGACTTTGTTACAATAACAAACTTAACTACCTAGCTAGTAATATTACTTTTTGCGTTTTTACAATTTCCTCTAAGTCTTCTTTAGCACTTTGAGTTCTTTATTTTCTGTGTGTTTTTCAACCTTGCTGCATGTGTGTACCTCGCATAGAAAGGAAATCGAGATTAGGGTTTTCTTAAGTGCGAAAAAGTGAAGAAGGAGAGTAATAGATAGATAGAAGGAGAAGAAGACGTTACAAACCTTTTGTAGCTTTAGCATCTTCGTTGAGTTACCAGCCTTCGCTAACGTACATGCAATCAGAAAAATAAAAGGGAATTAGTGTTTGTGAACAACATAGAGAAAAATTAAGGGAAATAGAGAGAGAGTTTCTGTTCACCTTTAATCGGTCTTTGTTATCACATTTCTTAAGCAAATCACCATCTTGTTTTGCAAAATCAGAAGCTGGGTTAGTAACCCTACCAGAAAAACATGCGAGAGTGTGAAGAGAGAAAGAAAATGAACAAGTGAGGCGCCGAAACCCTAATAATCTGGTTTTGTTCAAATTAATCGCATCAGGCACCTCACTTGTACGTTTTCGGCGACTAATAAAGTAAACTATTTAATCAATGTCATGCAACAATTAGGAGACTAGATATCCCAATTAGGTAGCTCAGTTGGCGAGCTAAGAGATACTGAAGGATTGTACTAAGGAGTGCAAGAAGGAGATCCTGAATTCACCCCAAAAAAAAGCACGAGTTGCTCCCCAATAGTGATTGTTCCTTCTTTTGTTGCAATTGTTTCTAAAGTGGCAGGAAGTCACTAGAGTGGGTTTAAATTATGAGATTTTCACAATTTTAAAGCCAGAAATTAAAGGACATCCTTTCAAGTTCATATTTGGAGATGAAACAGTTAGCTTAAAATCTTTTTATGAACATCCTCTTAGATGAGTAGCAATTGCAGATTTACACGCCCTTCAAGGTGTGCACCTGCACTCCCTCGCTCGAATTTAAAAAATTGCATCAATACTCCTATGAAAAATATATTTTGACACCCCTAATTTTGTTATTTGCACACCCTTCTCCCATTTTTCTCTTTCTACTGCTAGTTACTCTTTTCTATTGCAACTCCAAAGGCGATTGGTAATGTAACTATAGAGTAGTTTTGGCTACCCAAAAATAATATATGTATTTGGATAATTAAGTATGTATTATATTTGGCTACACTAATAATATGTTACTTTACTACCCCAACTAAGTTTATTTGTCTAATGAGATAAAAGAATAATAACAAGTCCATTAGTTTAAGTCTCATTAGTCTAATATTACCAAAGACAAATATGGTGATTTTTGTCCTTTACTTTTGACAATTTGGTCCCATTTTTCTTAATTTCAAAATTTTTATCCTCAAAATCGTGCAATAATTGCACTTTTGGTCCTAAAAAAACTTGAATTTTAGAAAAACGGAGGACAAAAATTGCACAATCCATGATTTTTAGCGACCAAGAGTGCAATGAAAAAATCACAGAGACCAAAGTTACCAAATTAGAAAAGTAAAATATGTTTAATTAGTATAACTATTGCTGAAAAACTTTTTAACATATGTGAGATAAAGTTAAACTTTTTTTATGATGTATTATTTCGTGATTGACTAACGTTATAAAAAAAATTCTACAACAACAATGTATATAAATTAAATCATATATATATAAAAATTAAAATTGTATTAAACTAAATCATTTGATCACCCTGAGCCATGATCCTAAATACGACACTGATGAGAAGGTTCCATACAAAATGAGTTTTATACAATGTTGAGAGAGTGAGCATCCTCTAATGAATATATGCATGTTAATTTAAAACAACTTTTCATAATCATCCCCTAAGATACGTGTGCTCCGATCCTATCTAGAAAGAGTATACTCTGAAGCAGGGGTGTCTAAAGGTGTGTGGAAGGAGCAACTGCATAGGTCCCAAAATTCTAGGGGCACCACCGCACTAAATTAATGTTTTTATATGGTATGCAAATACACACGCGCGTGCACACAGGGGTACCTGAGATTTATTGAAGAAGACAAAATTACACTAGAGGACCTTTAAGTTATTTATTTGTAACTAGTTGACCCTTTAAGTTTTTTTTTGTAACAAATAGGCCCTTTTAGTGATTACTCTAGCTTATGTATTTTGGTGTAATGCTACTTTATATATTGTGATTACTCTAGCTTATGTATTTTGATGTAACCGAGCATATTTTGGTGTATTTTGATGTAATCAACGATATGACATTTTACTAAAAGGGCCAACGGTGTCAATGTTAGGTAACTTAAAGGGCCTATTTGTTACAAAAAAAAACTTAAAGGGTTAACTTGTTACAAATAAATAATTTAAAGGGTCAACTTGTTACAAATAAATAACTTGCTATAATTAACTCGATTGAAATTTTGGTTTGAACTTTTCAATATTGATGTGAACTTTGACATTTATTTCATAATATTTTATCTTACTAGAAGTTGTATTAAAACAAGTAATTTCAATATATATATATGGCTTAATTAATAAAAATAGGGCACCACATTCAAATATTGCATGGGACACCCAAAATCTCAAACACGGCTCCGCTCTAAAGTAGACTAAGTTTCATGCAAATAGATTTTGGTCAATAGTATGCTTGAAACTGGTTTCAAACACTTTTGTCATTGAAAAATCTTTATGCATTCAGCTTCTCTCTTGCACTACTCCAAACTTGAATATAAGCAAAAATGTACATGCATTTGGTCTAAATTTAGACTACGTACATATATCGTTCTGTTTATATTTAAGTCTAGAGGAAGTATATCAAATTATCAATGTTAAAGTTATCGAACATAAATTAGACTTTTAGAGTAAGGAAAATTAATCGAGCAAACAAATTAAAAAAAAATATTACACTTTCACAGACAAATTAAGAAAATTTATATGCACAAAGGATGAAATGTACAGAAATAAAATCGGAGAAAAATGTAAAAATGGAACTCTTATTTAGCATATCACTTCCTTTCAGGTTCTTTCTTGACAACCTTGTAAATTATGGGTTCAATGAAGGACTCCAAACCTTCCAGGTCGTCATTCTTGAATTCGTCAACCTGTATTAGTGTGTTTCATTACTCTCGTCATTTTCAAGTGGTAGAAAAAACATGTTGTAACTTTTTTTGATTAAGCCATGTGATCAAATTAGTGGTAAGGTAAATGATGTTAGAAATTACAATACCTTGTGTATAAACTCCTTAGTTAATTGAGCATCATGAGCATGCAGCATGTTTTGATACATTTTCTACCACCAAAATTACTTTCTTTAGCTTACCATCTTCAGGAAGTTTTTCTGCCACCTCTTCAGATACCTTCTCTGTTACTAATGCCACTTTCTCTACCATATCTGCTACCTTCTCAACTTCTTCAACCACAAATACTGTCTTTCCTGAATTCATAATCCAAAACTTTTTCTCCATTAATTCAACATTTTTTAAATTCTCAAAATAAATGAGGAGATTTAAGAAGTATTTCCTCCTACCTTCTATTCTTTGTAGTTTCTCACTATCATTTTTCCGAAAAGGTAGCAAAAGGGAAAGTAGTGAGCTCAACACCCATTTTAGCCTGCATGTCCATTAGGAAAATTTTACTTTATTTTGCATAATTATAATTTTCATTAAGTAATTAATATTTTCAATATCCCTTTATTTTGGGTAAAGTTTTCTACTAAACCAAGGAGCAATAAGTTATTTTGATGGTCGACATAAGGGTAAGACTACTAAAGTCTTAGCTTTAGGCTTCATATTTTGTCATTAGTTTTTATAAAGTAGATAGACATCGTAAAAGACCTTACTTTTAAAAAAGACCTCAACTAAAAATTTGCTTTAAGTCTCACCTACTTAAAAAGTTTTTTGGGCAACCCGACTTGATATTTCATAATTATTGCCAATTTAATTTAGCTCTCAATTGGAAAAAAAATAATAGTATCACAAAATTGTTTGGTTCATCCAAAAAATTAGTATTCAAACTCTAATATATATAGCAGAGGTAATACCATTTAGGGAACATGAAACTTGAAGAAGCGGGGGTTGGTTGTTGAACTTGAACCTTGACATGATTTACCCTATAAGAAGAGATTGGGAAAAAAAATCAGTATATAAATTTAACGTTCAAATATTGTATAAGATGAAAATAAAACAAGGTTGTGATTAATTACTACCTATTTGCATTAGTGTTTGTTGTGTTGCTATTGATGCTGAACATTCGTAAACCAGGATTCATCCAATAATCAGCTGATAAACTTGGAGCATTTCACTACAAGAATTTCGGTAATTTCCGGCGGACAAAATCCGTCGGTAATGGCCAAAATCCGCCGGAAATTGGGCATTACCGGCAGATTTTTTCCGCCGGAAATCCGCCGGTAATTCACTCGTCGGTAATGGTTACCGGCGGAATTTCCGCCGGTAATTACCGGCGGATTTTTCACATTACCGGCGGATTTTTCCCTCGGTAATTACCGGCGGATTTTCCGCCGGTAATGTGCATTACCGGCGGATTTAAAAAAAAAACAATTTAAAAAAAATTTTAAAATTTAAATAAGAATTTCGTTTTTTAAAATTTAAATGTTAATGTATCTAAATTTTGCTCATATTTCAAATTTTCCCTTGTATTTGTACCGGTTGGGGTGATAATGAAGAAGTAGGAAGGAATGAAAGAGAATATGTGAGAATAAGAATGAAGTGTGAAGAATGAAGGAGTGAAAATGAAGAATGAAGGAGTGAGAATGAAGAATGAAGGAGAGATGAGAAGTATTAAAATTGGAGAGAATAGGAAAAAAGAAAAAGAATGAATGAGTGAGAATGAATAAGAATGAAGAAGAAATGAGAGATGTATAGAGAAATTTATGTAGATTGGAGAGTGTGATGAAGAAGAAGAAGAAGAAGAAGAAATATAAGATAGAGAAAATGTATAAGAGAAAGAGAAGGAAATAAAGAGTGAAATGAGAGAATGAGAGGAGTGTAGGAGAATGTTTTATTTATAGGTGATTTTTTGAAATTACCGGCGGATTTTTTTCCCTCCGAATTTTTCCGGCGGATTTTTGAAATTACCGGCGGACTTTTTCTCTCCGAATTTTACCGGCGGATTTTTGAAATTACCGGCGGATTTGAATTTTTTTTTTTTTGCGAAATCCGCCGGTAATTTCAAAAATCCGCCGGAAAATTACCGGCGGAATTTTGAAATTACCGGCGGATTTTCGTAAAAAAAAAAAAAAAAAATTTACGAAAATCCGCCGGTAAAAACCGCCGGAAAATTACCGGCGGATTTCGTAAAAAAAAAAAAATTTTTTTTTTTTTTTTACAAAAATCCGCCGGTAATTTTCCGGCGGAATAAATCCGCCGGAAATGCCAAACATCCGCCAGAAATGTACCGACGGAAAAAATCCGCCGGAAATTCATGTTTTTCTGGTAGTGTTTATAGGTAGTAGTCTTCCATAGGTTGATCGAAATCTGCTAGCACGAACTACATCAAGAACACTTGCGAATTTCTTAGTTACCAATGAACCTGTTCTTGACATATATTCAATAACTTTATTTTAATTTGTTGGATATGATCCTTGTGAGAGTTGGTTTCTTCTAGCTTAAAGTGGTAATCAATTCAGCTATAAAAGTGCATTGGATTTATTTGAGTAAAAAAGGTAGGCTACAGATCAGAGAAATTAGGCAAAGTTTTGGATGTGAATTTGGTCACTCCAAGCAAACATTTACCTTGAAGGCTTTTGAATTGGGAAGCGTACGCTAAGTATTCCATCTTTCATCTTTGTAGCTTGTACGTTTTAAGTTTAAGTGTTTCAAACCAATTCAAATGATGTTTCCTTAACCTGTTCCACAATGTACGATATCACATTATATATGCTCTATGTCTATTT
Source organism: Astragalus glycyphyllos (assembly GCA_963573325.1). Classification (NCBI taxonomy): domain Eukaryota; kingdom Viridiplantae; phylum Streptophyta; class Magnoliopsida; order Fabales; family Fabaceae; genus Astragalus; species Astragalus glycyphyllos. Next base: position 2,117,138 of record OY754311.1, read on the forward strand.
TTTTAGTCATACTTTTAACTTTTAAGTGGGGACTAAATTGTAATTGCATTTCTGTAACTTATGTTACAATCAATGGCGGACCTATATGTATCTCTGAGCGTCATTTTTTGCATTTTGTCCCTATAAAAAATATTTGACCCCCTTTGAAATTTTGCTGAGATTTTACTTTTACACATAAATTCTTGATTTTGTACAATACTGCAAAATAAATTTTACATTTACCTCTTATAAAAATCTTTTACCTTAATTGAGAGAAATTTTTTGGAGACATTGATAAGAGAATGTTTATGATTAATATATTTTTAATTTTAAAATTATTATAAAAGGAGGTAAATAATTTGAAGATTTTGTCTTAGCCCTTCAAAACACTCAAAAATCTTCTTTAAAGCAACTATTTTTTTGGTCGAATTATAATAAGCAATTCATCTAGTGATGTTTTTTTTGGTCAATATTTAGTGATGTTTGACCAATGAGCTATTTTTTTTTTGTCTAAATTGGTTGATTTTCATTGAAACTGGGCAAGGCCCAAACCAGTACAATCACACGATAACAAGAAGGGTCCAACAAGGAAGCCCAACTACGAACTCACTAACACAAACTATGGACATAGGCCCAGATAAAATACAGCACGCAGGTCCAGCAAGATAAATCAACTATGGGATTTTTTTCATACCCCCACCCATTGACTCCATACCCCCACGTAGTCAGCGAAAAGTCGAAAATACCCCTAAAAAATTTACAAATTTACAAAATAATTACCATTTGTCACTTACATACGATTTGACCAGTCAAATTTCAGAGCGCATCGTATTTACCTCGTAGGAGATACATACGATTTCCACCAAAATTTCTCATCCTATTTAGCTATATACGATTTCCTCCAGAACCTGCAAAAACAAGTAAATCGTATTTTCCTTTTTATAGATAAATACGATTTCCTCAAATATTTCGCATCGTATTTACCTCTTCTTAGGGTAAATACGATTTCTATTTTTTGGTAACTAACCTGTTTTTTTTTCCCAGTGTCTTCTTATCGACAGACTGACCAGACGTCGTCGTCTTTCGCTCCCAGCACACGCACCCGCCGGAGAGTTGCGGGACACCCCTCAACTAGGGGTAGGCGCGCTGAGGCCAGACAACCCCACAGCCGGAGTCCCCAGAGTTTGAGTATGAGCCGGACCAGCAGCACCACCCGTATGAGGAGGAGGACCAGCATATGGCCGAGCCTCAGCAGCAGTTCTATCAGGCCCAAGACCAGCATATGGGCAAGCCTCAGCAGCAGTTCTATAACAGCCCGGGCCCATCTCTGCGACCCGCCACTGTTCCTCATGGCCTTCTTTACCCCCCATGTAGAGTTTTTGCCTTCCGTGGGAATCGACCCTTGTACCTGGGGCTCAAGTACAAGTTCCATGCATTCCCACTACCAATTGAGCCGGGCAAAAACTCTACATGGGGGGTAGAGAAGGCCATGAGGAACAGTGGCGGGTCGTAGAGATGGGCCCGGGCTGTTACACGATCAAGAGGAGCATTCTCTAGTCACTGGACTGGAGTGTCATGTCTGCTACCGTGTTCAACTTAACCCGATTAGTGAAATTTATTTTTTTTACATTGTGTTTGTATTTAAATCATCTTTTTTACATAGCGTAATTTTTTTTATTTTTTTTTAAATACAGATCTATGAGCGTAAAGTGAAGGCTACGAACCACGGTAACAAGCTAGCTAAGAGACTCCTGGTCTATTCCCCAGAACCACCAGTTTTGGGAGAGGTTCACAGCTTAAGGTTTGGCCCCCCCTCATATTGACAGGACATACTACTGTGGACCACGAGCTGCTGTCCGCTTTTGTTGAGAGGTGGCACCAGGAGACCTCGTCATTTCACCTACCATTCGGTGAAATGACCATTACTTTAGATGACATCTCCTGTTTGCTGCATTTTCCGCTCTCAGGCAGATACTACAGAGCACCGCCCACTAGTGTCACCGATGATCAGGCAGTTCAGCTTGTTGTGGCATATCTCGGGGTTACTGAGGAGGAGGCCCGTGCTGAGTGTCGACTTGGTCAGGGGCCTTATTACCGTTTTAGCTTGCTCCTGGACATAATTGCTGCATCGTCCATGTCTGCTGACATGTCTCCTGCTGTCAGGGCGATGATCCTTCTGGTTCTGAGTTTGAGCATCTTCACAGTGAAGACGTATGACAGGGCTGAGGCCAAGTGGCTGCTGCTGCTTGAGGACCTTACTACTGATGGTGCTGGATCATATGTATGGGGTGTGGCTGGACTTGCTCATATGTACGACACCAGGCCAAACATTTAGCTGGCTACCCCTCCATGTTACAGGTAAATAATTATGTTTTTTATTTAAATAATTATGATTTTAATTTAAATAATTTTGTTTTTAATTTAAATAACTCAGTTATTTATCTTTGCATTTCAGAGCTGGATTTTATGGTACTTTCCTCATCTGGTGGAGAGGCAGCCATCTGATGTGCACACACCACTCTGTGGGGTTTGGAAGAGGAAGAAGACAGATGCACTGAAGTTGGTCGATTACAGGAGGAGGATTGACGACCTCACTGCTGATGATGTATGCTGGCGACCATTTGAGGGTCATCGGGATGTTAGACCCTTTGAGCATGTTGCACTCTACAGGGGTTTCCTCAGCAGGGGAGACATCACTGTTCCCTACATGTCAGATAGATGCCTCCGCCAGTTTGGGTACGTCCAAGTCATCCCACGTCCCCCTCTCACCGGTCGTCCTAGCCATGATACCTACATCTTCAAGATTGCTAACTTTTTGCCCAGTGTGCACGAGGTGCTTCAGACGACTAGGCCTGCTCGGGATTTGGGTGAGGTTGCTGCGGACTACTTAAAGTGGTACGTCAGAGTATCTATTCCGAGACTGCTGCCGGTTGCACCACCACTAGAGCAGGCAGCAGCAGCACCACCCCCACAGCGCGATCTTGAGTGGGTCCAGAGTGTGATAGATGCGGTACAGGATGGGCTTCGTCGCAGCCACATTCGTATGTCCACTCCGACGTACAGTCGCCTCTACTAGTTGATGCAGATACTACAGATAGATGCTACAAATAGAGAGTGACGACTAGGGCCATTTTGTATTATTACTTTTATTTTATGTCTGTACTTACTGGATTTATATTTGAACTCTTTTATTTCATACCAGTTGATTACTATTTCTTGCGAGTTTGCTTAAAATTTCAATTTCATTCATTTCATTGATTCGATACAACAAAGTTACATAAAAGATAAAACATAACAAACTAAACCCTAATCCTAATACTCCGGTGCTCGCAGATGACGTAATATCTCATTCACGCTCCGTTGTGTTTCCACGTACAGCTCCAATGGCTTATACCCCATAAGCCTGTCATGAATGTCGAACATGGTCGCCACGTCTTCATTTGTCTTGATAGACATGGACGAGTAGGAAATGCAGCCATCATCTCCACGATCGGGTCTCCGATAAGTGATTTCGGTGACGTCACGGTCGTCCCCAATCACTTGAACTTTGGACCACACTTTATCCATCAAACCATCAAACTGCATGGCGCGGTCGATTCGGCATAACTCCGGCTTCGGACTCCAAAAGTAGACCCCATCTTCCCTCATCGTGATGTTGCCCCCATAATGTATAGCGCAGAGCCTATTTTCAGCAGATCGTTGTGTTAGGCAAATCTGCATTCTGGATGTGTGAGAAATGTATTTGAGAGTGAAAATTTGGTGTGAAATGAATGAGGGTGGGGGTGGGTATTTATAGAATTCGTGAATGAATATCAACCGTTGATACTCTCTGTGCAATCTAAACCGTTGAATAAGTAGCCGTTGGGCCAGCGGAGTAAATCCGGCCGTCGATTAAAATACAAATCGTATTTATCTATGGGTTAGGGTAAATACGATTTGTATTTTAACAAATCATATTTACCTACTGTGAGGGTAAATACGATTTGTATATTGTACAGCGTATGTACCCAGAGGTAAATACGATTTGTATTTTATCTTAATCGTATTTACCTCACCTCAAGGTAAATACGCTTTATTTTTTTACTTCTATCGTATTTACCTCAGTATAGGTAAATACGATTGGATTATTTAAAGGATTGTCGTATGTACACACCCATAGGTACATACGATTTGTAAAAAACAAATCGTATGTATGTCTCCAATACCTAAATCCGATTTAGCCAAAAATAGCCAGGGGTATTTTCGTCCAAAAAAACGTGTGAGGGTATATGGGTAAACTGTGGGGGTACAAAAAAAATCCCATCAACTACCTATGATCCAAAAACAAACCCGGTACACTTAAACCACATTTCAACTACTTTCACTAAAGTAGTAAATACTACAACCACTATCTTCGAAGCAATTGATGCTCAAACCCTAATTCAACAAGTCTCCTCTTCTTCACGCTGTGACCACACATCAGCAAGGATGTTGCGATATAACATTCCACACAGTCACGTAGACCATCACGAGAGGCTTCAGATCGAAGACAAGTTTAGCCTTGACCAATGAAGACAAGTTTAGCCTTGACCAATGAGCTATTGATCACGTGTCATGAGACCTTCCCTAACTCTATTGATCCCCAAGAACCCAACTCACTTAATAAATTGGGCTGGGATTGAATAGAGTAGCCCCAATATAACCGACATCAGTTGGCGTGAATTGAAAATGAAATCCAATCGACTGCTGCAAAAGAAATATTTTTTCCATGGAAAAAACAGTATGCTTAAAAGTCAATGACGGATACAGCACATAAAGTGACCAAGCTAATGGATTTTTACATTCAATTCATATTAGTTCTCAAGATTTGTTTTTTTTAAAGGAGCTCTCAATTTCGTTTCATCAGATTAGATTAAAAAAATACACAAAACTGGATATCCTACACTGACTTTCGAATAATTTTTTTTGTAACATTCATGTGCACATTAAAAAATGCAAATAGTTTTTAAAAATTACATTTCGGACACCATACAGTTGTTCCCTTTGTTTTTTTATATAGTTGAAAATTAAATGAGAGGAAAATTGAAGAAAAAAAAAGTAAGAGAGTAAGAGATAGAAATAAGGTGTAAGCGTGAAGAATATTCGGTTTATATAAAAGAAATTTTAAACACCTTATTTCTCAGACAAAAAAACATCTTATTAATTATTAATAAAATTAATATTATTAATTATTAATATTTTTAAAAAGAAGTTGATTTTTTTACTTAACTAAATGTGAATAATTTTTTTAATTTTTTTTATTGGAATAATTTGCTTTCTTTTTTTAATTTGCTTTCTTATATTTCTGATATTTTTCATAGAGAGAGTATTACAAATAAATTTCTCACGTAAAGGTGGAAACTTGAAAGTCAAAGTTGAAGACCCCACCTAATTATTATCTCCTATTTTGAAGTTTGGTAGAATTCTGAATTGAATTCCATATTTCCATCTTTAATTTGATGCTTGATCTCTTTTCCTTCCCATCTCCAATATGGGGCTGCATCATCTTCACAGAAGAAAATTAACACCAGAAATCTGTGACCTCATATGTCACGGTAAAGACTTCTTATCTTGTTCATCAAATCCAGATTGCAATAATTGCTTCAAAATCTGCCTAACAAATCCTCAATATCCATATTATAATTACCCTCCACCACCATCAAAAATTCCTCCTTCTTTCTACATAAATGAAGATGATGAAAACCACCAACAAAAAATCTCAACTTACTTGATCCTCACACTTGCTCTCTTAGCTACAATTTTCTTTCTTGTTTGTTGTCGTCTCATATACAAAAAGTTAAGATCAAGAAGAAGAAGGTCAACAACAATAACAATATCATCAACACAACAAAGACAAGAATCCCATGATGATTTTCTAGATGAAGAACAAGGTCCTATGATGTTGGTGGATCATCCTATTTGGTATATTCGAACTCAAGGTCTTCACAACTCAATTATCAACAGCATCACAATTTGTAACTATAAGAAAGGAGAAGGTTTAATTGAAGGAACAGAGTGTTCTGTTTGTTTGAATGAATTTCAAGATGATGAAAATCTTAGACTTTTGCCAAAATGTTACCATGCTTTTCATTTACCTTGTATTGATACTTGGCTTAGATCTCATACTAATTGTCCTCTTTGTCGTGCTCCTATTGTTATAAACCCTAACCCTTCAATTCCAATGATTCCTTCTCTTGATTCTATTGTTGTTGATTCAATAGAATTGGAGAATACTACTACTACTACTAATAATAGTAATGGTTCTGATTCTGAAGAGAGAGAATTGGAAATTGAAGAAGTGGTTACTGTTAGGCCAAGGAGATCTGTTTCTCTAGATGATACTTTGGTTGAAATTGCAAATATCAACAATCTTGGTATTGCAAATGTTCTATCAAGAGGAGAGTCTAGTGGTGATTCTGATAGGGTTTTGAAGGTTATTGGAAATGAGAATTTGGCAACTATGTCTAATTCTAAAGGTAGTTCTTCTTTTAGGTTAACAAGAAATCTGAAGGGTGTGCCTAGTCCAATGAAGAGGTCACATTCTTATAATGGAAAATATCTTCTTTCATGGTATAGTCGAAGTCAGAGGAAGCCAATTGCTACTCTGAACAAAATGGAAATGTAACTCAGTACCTCTCAATAAGCTGAGAGGCTGAGAATTTTTCATAGTTTTCTTTTCTGTATGCATCAATAAAATTATCTGATGCTGTCATCAAGTGTATAATAGCAAAGACAACAAAGTTGCAAATAAACCATGTTCTGATCATATGATGTATTTATCAATTATTACATCATATTCTGCTTATGTATGAAACTGATCGTCCAGTTATTTTTATTAAATAAACCATATATCCAATCAATTTTTGGATCAAACTCCAGTTTTTCAATGTATTCAAGAAGTGATATTGTCAGAAGTGTATTCAAGAAGTGATGGCAATACTGTTATGCAGACATAACTGCTAAGTCTATGCCAAAAAAATTTGGAGACTTAGTGAGATGAGATCTAATGTCTAACCTAAAAAAAATGACATTTTCAAGTCTAGCATTGGCATTATCATTTGTTTTATTACTTATATGTAATCTCTACTACTCTCTTTCTTTTCATTTTTTTTTCTTCAATTTGTTGCTATAGAGACCCACAAGAAACAAAGATTATATACATTTTTTTTAAGCCTTGGGCCTAAGGCGACAGCTTTATTCGCCTACCCCTATCCACGAAGCTCCCACGAGCTTGCCAAAAAATGCTGGTGAGTAGGGATCGCTCGCACCAATGAATAATAGGTTGAGAAGTTGAGTTGACCCCACCGCACTTCTAATAAAGTAAAAAACCAAAATTAATTGATTAGAAAATAAACTTTGGTCTAATAAACACATAAAAAGTAGACAACTTGACTTAGAAGGGAGAAAAAAAGTTTAAAAAGTATTAGGTCGACGGGCTAATGCCTTTGGCCACCAGATTGATAGACCAAGTGGGTCATATTAGACGTGGTGGTTGTGGACAAACCCCAACCCACTTGGCTCATTTTGGTGGGTAGATGGCTCGACCCGTTAGCCCACCCCGTATTCCCACCTACAAATTGATGTCCCATCCATTTCGAGTCATCGACCGACATCATGCCTCAATAAGTGGAATGGTAATACGAATTTTCTCAAGAGATAAGAGTGTAAATTATATTTTGATAGCATTTTTTCCTAAAAATATTATAACAAACCCTAAATACAAAATTAAAATTAGAATAAAGTATAATACCACTTTTATCAAATGTACAAGTGTATTTTAGTACTTTTTTTTTGAAGGAGTGAATTTTAATATATATATATATATATATATATATATATAATATATAAAAGGAGGATGTGTAATATGTGCTTAATGTATACAAAAGTCCTTTTTTTTTTCTTTTCAGAATCCGCGGGTTGATCCATCATCGTCTTCGTATTGAAGTTTAGTGAGGCTTCGGCGGTGGCCCTGTTCTCATTCTCTTCTTCACCGCCACATCTTATATCATATTCGTTCTAGGTCATTGTACTCAATCAATTGTGATTCAGAAGAATGTTGCGAAGATGGAGCAAGTTAATTACTCCACTCTCCAACTTTGGATCTCAGAACTTTGCGAACCATGGGGTGCGCCATAGCTACGCCAAGGTTGCAGCCGCGCCAACCATAGAGGACAAACCTGAACCCACGGTACATACATACACTTACATTCACCGTCATCTCTATTTTCCCCCAATTACTTTACTTACTTGAACTAAACAATAACAAAAATGTCTACTTACTTTGCAGGTTAACCTAGACAAGATGTTTTGGTCTAAACCATCTTCTCTGGCCCTGCCCCGTCACTCTCCGTTGAGAGTCGAAGAACCAGATTATCAGGGAATTAGGCGTTTCATCCTTAAACTCATGCTCTTTTATAGTAAGCAGAGCAAATCAATTCGTGGTGCTAATGTCGTTTACCGTAGAATCATCTATCAAGTCGATAAACCCCCCATTTATGAAGGTTTTTTCTCCTTAACCATGCTCTGAAAAACACATTTATACATGATGTATATATATTGTTTATAGAGTTACATATGTAAATGCTTATGCACCTGTAATCCATTTATATGCTCATCTACTAGCCTGGTTTGGGGTTTTGTAATTTCACAAAACAATAATTGTCTTTCTCTTACAACACAAACAGTAGACATGTGTGTGATTGTGTGCCCTATATTTTTGTATTTTGAGACTTGTAGGTTACAGCTATTTTCTCTGGTGTTTCATATTAGTGGCAATTCTTAGATGTCCTCCCAAACTGTTTCATATTCTTAATGACTCTTATTTGGTAAAATACAAAAGGTAAAATTGCAGGACTTTGTCCATGCAACTGTAAAGATAAATTCCTCCTCCTCCTCCTCCTAATGTAATGTGGTGTGAGGCAGAAATGCTCACTTCACTTCCCTATGTTCTTTGGCTATTGTGTATTACTTTGGTCAATCATGTTTGTCTTTCTTTCCATCTATATTTTACAAGGGAGATTTTGGAGAAAAATTTTTACGAAAGAATTTGCATAAACCCTCCCAAACCCTCCTCCAATACATTTTTGAAGTTCCTCCAAATTAGGGGAATTTGATTTTATGAAGAAAAATAAACTCATCATTAAAGTTGGTGGTCTTTCCTTTTTTCCATTTACCTTTCATCCTTCTTATTTTTTCAAGCCCTCCCCACCCCCTCTGCTCCAAACTCCCAAACCAGCCCTAAATAACAACTATATGGATCAGCTATATGGATCAAATGATGCCATATATGGACTATCAGGTTGGATCAGCTATATGGATCAAATGATGCCATAACATTCGCTCATGTATCTTGTTTAATGATACATCATTTAAATCCAAATCTATCTTAATGTTTGACTTATTGATTTCACTAGTTTCTCCCCTCCAACTATTCGCCTATTGGGTTTCTTTTTCTTCCGAATGGTCTAGCCTCCTTATGAGAGCTTCTTCCAAAATCTCCTACCACGAAACTCTACTACCTCTTCTACAATAGGAGCTACCTTGACTTTTTCTATGATGATTTGATTCCTAATTATCAAATTAATCTTAATTAAACTGAAGACTATATTTTGTGGTCATTTTCTGATTGAATTATTGGGATAACATTTCCTCCCTTTCACATCTTTTCCCACTTTTTATGTTCCGACCATTTAAGTAAAGACAACTGGATTTATGCTTGATAGGAAACAGACTTTCACTTCATCAATCCCAGCTGTCTCTAGTGGCTAGATATACCATATTATCAAAATAATTGTTTGCAATCAGTCAGACTATCATAGTCAAGCAAATATAGTATGGAAGAGTTTGATGTGGATTAGTCCTTGTCAAACCGGTGTCAGATGTTGTTGCATTCTAAAATCTATATTTCTTCCTTTCCTCTTGCAGTGTTTAACTTGGAGAAAACATTCAAAACAACATTTTCCTTGCTTGTACTTCACATGTGGTTAGTCTTGCGTCGCTTGAAGCAAGAGGGAGATGAGGGTGTTGAATTTGGGCAGTACCTTTATGAGATTTACAATCACGATGTGGAGCTAAGAGTGTCCAAAGCTGGAGTGAGTTTTCTTTTACAAAAAATAAATATAATATTTGTACCATAAATTCTTGTTTTTTTTACAGTTTCCTCCAAAATAGTTTGAGCACATGTATGAGTTGGCCTCTGTTGCTGAATTTTGGCCATTTAATTTAAAATGGCAGGTTAACCTACTATTGAGTAAGTGGATGAGGGAGCTTGAGAAGATTTTTTATGGGAATATCGTTGCTTATGATTCTGCTATTAAACCGTCCGATTTCGCTAATGCTATATGGAGGTAGGTTTTGATGTAATGTGAATGCATATCATCTTCGCTGTTCTTTTTGTACCTGTTGAAAGTAGGAAACTTTCAATTAATTCTTTCTCTGTTTATCTCTGCTTTGGATATCTATTGTTGAAGAAGCAATCCTACTGCGCACTTCGTTTAAAAGTTAGTTTTTCTTTATTAATCGTTTATTTTTATGTGTTTTTAACTCTTGTTCCAGGAATATATACTCTGACGATGGTTCTTCAACCCCAGTTGAAGCTGCCTCTCAATCAGTGCAGGTATGTCTTTGATCTGATGTAACCGTTTTCATCATTTTGTGAAACAGATATTGTGTGTGCCCTCTCTAATGTAAGCTTTTGGAAATCGGCGTTTTACTAACAAAGGTTAGCTAAGCCAAGATGTTGAACCCAGAGGTAATTGGTAAATCAAGTCATACAACTTATTAACCATTCAGCATTCACCAGTCAAGTTTTTTTTTAGATAAGCCACCAGTCAAGTTACTTCATTCACCTGGCATTTGAGACGCTGGGCCTGGGTTTGACATTTTGGCTTGGCTTGAAGAATTCTCCTTTTTATAGTTGATATTTTTTGAAATATGACCATCATATTGGAGTTTCCTTGCCTGTCAACCATCCTCACCTGTGAAACCAGGGAGCTTCTGATAATCGTTACTTTCATGAAGTAGATATGGGATTGTGGGACTTTTTCTTTAGCTAGAGCTTCCTGTCTTTTGTACTCGAACTGTAAATATCTGATGCTCTATGGGATATGGGGTCGTTACTTTCCTCTTTGTGTCAAACTGTTTCCAAAATAACATTTTTTAACATAGTGAACTCCATGTCATCACCATCTTTTGAATTGTTTTGTTTTTCTTTGTTTCCTTTGCCTTTTAATTTTTTGATTAAATATCTGATGCTTTTAATTGTTTTCACAAAGCTTTCTTATTTGCCCAGTTATATTAAGTGTGCCAATATTGATACTGACTTTGAAGTTCTTATATAGGCATTGGCCAGGTATGCTCGCCTGGAAGCAGATTGCATGACTTTAACAGGTAAGTAGTAAATACTATCTGCTTTTTCCTTGTCTGTAAGAACTGTTTTTATCTACATTGTATTGTTGATCATGAAGTGGACAAAAAATTGATCCGCTAATGCCTATTGCTATATACTTGGTGCTAAAGTGAGGTGAGGAGCTACCTAGCTGTCTCTCTAAAAGGCTCTCATTTTAGACGTTCCCTGAGGAAGGCTTTTAAGGCCACTGAGAGAAGTATATTTTGCTAGGAGAGTAAGAGTTCATCATCAATTCCAATAGAAAATTCAGATTGAATTGTTTAGTTTCATACAAGCTTTTCAGTTTTTTCTTAATTGATAGCCACATGCACATGCTAGTTATCTAATACATTTCTAAATTTCTACCAATATTATTTGTACCAGAACGTGTGCATTATTGGTTCCTTGGTGCCTGTGTGGTGATCTAGTTAGAAACTGTTAGAATATAAGAAAACATCTAAAAGTATCTTAATATGATTGTAGTTTATCTCATAGATATATCTAGGGCATCTTAGGGTTCATTCTAATGTGAGGGAGCAACTAACACAATGCAAAAATATTTAACGGCCTAGATTATTTAGTTGTACCTAGAAATGCAGGTTTGTATATATATATTTTAAAATACAAAGTTCTACCACCAAATTTATCCGTGATTTCAAGTCATCTTTTCCACATGGGTGAGGTATTTATTTGCTCCCTCACCCTAGAAGGCACCACATCTTAGATATCTCCCAGAACTAATTTTCATATTAGTTAGTTATTATTGTGATTTGTTTCCTAATTTAGGGTTTAGGGATTAATATTTAGTCTTTTGTACCAAGTTATCAACAAGTATTATCAATCATATTTCATATTTCAAAGGCCTTTGATCGTTTCATCTCCTTCTTTTGTTTAAATCCTCATAAATTCAACAGAAACATAAAGAGTTTTCATCAAGTCATGTAATATTACATAATGCTCACTGCATGCCACTTCTGACCTCCAAAGAAAACAGAGTTATTTTTGAACTTGAATACTTCATGTGTGATAGTCCAGTAATACTTGAAACTGTGAAAGATATGTTTTTAGAAAAAAATTCTGCAGATCTTATGGAGACGTTGTTTTGTTTTCCTTTCAATTTTGCATTTACCAAGTCATGGAATTTGAATGGGCAGATAAAGAAGCACTATATTCAGGGAATTTCATGTTTACCTCTTTGAAGCATGATAACAGGTAGAAGTAATTGAACAGTATTTCGCTTTCTCCATTTGCTCTCTGCTCTTCTTTACAGAACTTTGATGGGTTCAATTGTTTCCCGTGAGACATTTGTAGTGCAATGAAATGTCATGCTACTATACAACCAGCTGTTGCCTTTTAATGCTTACTTTCATAAGAAATAAATTTTAATATCCTAACTCTGACTCGTATATATAGTGCAATAGGTGGCCCCACACAAATTTTCTCTCTTTGCTGACGTGATTGCTCTTTGATTCTCTCCTTCCAATCGTTATCTGTCAGGATGCGAAACCAATTCTTCCTAGTATCTCGCCCTGAAATATAATGCCAAGCCAAGAGATTATAAAATATTTTCTTACTTTTTAAAAAAGAAGCAGAAGATATTTGATAGGAAAAAAGAGATATATTGGTCATTAGATATAAAAGTTGAGAGAATATTGAGAATCTTTATTTCTATTTTTACTATTTCTTTTGCCTATAAAATCTCCCTTTGCTGTGTCACTAGACTCACTATTGCCTCATTACCCTCTTTCTCTCCATGACCCATCAAGTCACTGCCGCCGCCACTACTCCCTCATTACCCTCTTTCTCTCCACGGCACATAAAGCCACTGCGCAGAAACTGAGACCAGCCCAACCCATCATCACTTCTTCCTCATTCAAATGGCATCGTTTTCTCTCTACTCCTGGCATGGAGCAACACTAATCTTCATACTCATCGTTATGCAACTGAATGGCGAGTTAAAACCCCACATGAAATACCGACTCAATGTGCAACTAGTTCGGTGTCAAATGCAATTCTTCCCATTCCTTGGCCCACTCTACCGAGAGAGTGGACGGAGGAATGAGAAGAGTCGCATTTGACACCGAACTAGTTGCGCGCTGAGTCGGTAGCGTTCTATTTGACTCTGTTTATGAATGCTAGAAGTGCTCGTTTGTCTTGAGTCGGCTTCCCACTCAGTTGCATAATGATGAGTAGGAAGATTAGTATTGTTGTGGACTCTGAAGCATGGGTACCCGTACTCATTGGGTACTTATGGTTTATATTTATGATTTTATATATGAATATTTGTTTGTTGTATAGCAAAAAATTAGATTTTTCTTTTTTGATGATATTGGAACTTTTCTTATTACATTATATATCTTTTTCTATTTTATGCTATATAAATATAAACAATAAACTAAAACCATTTTTTCCTATATTCATTGTATACTTTTCTGCTATATGTTTTATTTATTTGTGTTTTTTATTTTTAGTTATATTTATAACAAATTTGTGTTTTTCCTATCAAATCTCTTGTGCTTCTTTTTTAAAATGTAAGAAAATATTATATAATCTCTTGACATTATTATGTTTCAGGGATACTAGGAAGAATTCGTTTTTCCATACTGACAGATAATGATTGGAAGGAGGGAATTAAACCTCGGCAGCAATTATCTGCTGCAATTCTCTACTGCAAATATCTAAACCGTTGGATGAAATGAACGGCATCTAGATAACAACAATTATTTGCTGCAATTCTCGCTCCCGTTTTTATTGACGCTCAACCCTCTTATTCTCGCTGCCATGTTCATTCACGATATGTTCCCTTTCATTTCTTTTAGAATATAATCAGATAATATAATTAAATATTGAAGCAGAAATATTTCTTGAAGTCTGTAGATCAATAGTGGATCAATCCATCAATAACCATAGACTTAGGACTTTTTCACCATGAAGCAAATCATTTGGTTCAGTGTAAACATCAATCACCTACTTAAAATTAAATAAGATGTTATTCTGGCATGCCTATTTGGAGAACTGAATGCATTCCTGTTTTTGTGAAAGAGAGAAGTATGGAACAATCAAAGATTTTTTCCCCATTTGTTATTCTAGCATTCTTCAAAGGATTCAAAAACCAGACCAAACACCGACAGGGAGAAAGAAGACTTCTGTGTGCCAAATCAAAAGGAATGGGTACTTTATTTTACAAAAGGATAGCAGTTTTTTATTAATTTTTATTTATTTGTTGTTGTTATCCGGATGCCGTTCATTTCATCCAACGGTTTGGATATTGGCAGCAGATAATTGCTGCTGGGGATCCAAATCCGTGTAGGTGTTTGATTTATGCAAATAAAAGTGCAGTTATATGTCAATTACGCAAATTATTGAGAGCTTGGCTTAAGTATATCTTTAATTGCTCTTCTAATTTCAATTTCAATAATATACACACTCTTTTTTTTTTTTGACATAAAATATACACACTCTTCTGGAAATGTATTTGTTGGCAACATAATTTCTTTCCTCCTAAACATATTTATAGAAAAGTGTGCGTGTACACTATTGAAATTGAGACTGTATTTAATTTTTCTCCCAATATTCATATGCGTTGTTGGTGATTAATTCTTGTACGGAAATCTAGTTCACTAGTTGGGATGAGTAAGAGATGGGTTCGGATGTACTACACTCCTAACCCGATTTTAAATTTTTATAGGATCATTTTTTTAGACTCTAATTTATTCTTATATCCGAACAAACCTGATATCTTTCAGGACAAACTAAGACCGGGCAGGGCGGCTCCTTGGCTTTCAATGTGGTAGTCCTTGCTACCCCAAAAGACAAAATAATTAGTTAAAATTAGGTTTAATAAAAAGTCATTGATACCCCATAATTTGATGATGTCTTATTATTTTTACTATCTAGCTAATCTTTCATCTCCGTTCTATCAAAATTGTTCATTAAAAGAAGAGTCTTTCATCTAATGCTTCGATCGCTGTCTCCATTGTTCCGACTGATGGCTCTAATGCTCCGACCACCGCACAACACTTTCTCGACTGTTCCACCACTCCGGCAGTCGTGCCATCACCGTTTTGAAACACATTCATAGCAGCAAAAAATAGAACGCAGAAACACAAATATATAGCTGAAATCAACATATGAGATGGAAACCAATCTATTACTCACCTTCTTGATAATAGTATGAAGATCTAAAATCAAAAGCATTATTTAGCCAATGTCGTCTTATTGCTTCTGGGAGCATATTTGAACAGTAGGGTGGGGAGTATTGGGGGTGGCGTCGTGGGCGGTGTAGCGGCCAGATTTTGGGCGGTAGTCGGAATGGTGGGTAATGTTGGAACAAGGAAAGCACCGTAGCTTAGTTTTTGTTTTAATGTTTTTAAATAGAGAGGACACGTGGCACATTTTAGAGCAGATGATGTATATAATGGATCACAATAAGGGAAAGGCACAAAGGTATGCGCGCCCTCAAGGCAAGCAATCCGTTTCGACTAAAAGTTAGAAGTGAAAATTTAATTTTTTTAGTAATTTTTTCAAGTATTTAAACTCAAAACATGACTTTTACAATAGTACTTTACAACAAGGTTTTCAATTAAACTAACATAGATTTCAAATTGAATATTTTATTTATAAAATTTCATCTTTTGGTGTGTTACATGTCTCTCCTTTGGTTGTGTTGTGTTCTGTGGGAAAGAAAGGTTTGTGGCGTTCAGAAATTTGGTTCATAATCAGTACGGTTACAAACTTTTGAACCTTTTAAATATTCAGAAATTGGGGGTGATACATAAGACCCGATACTTTGGTTTTGGACAGGTTTGGAACCAAATTTCTGAACCTTCGTAAACCCAAAAAAAAAGGGAACGCGTGTTTCTCACTAATGACAACTTGGTCTTTTTCACAGAGTTTGGGGGTGTCAAGTGAGTAGAGGAGGGTTGTAAGAAGTATGGGTCATTTGTTAACCGAACATAATTACACAGTATCCATCACATTTGTCGGAGCCAGGTATATAACCTACTTTGCGTGTGGTTCTCCCCTTCAACAGAGTTTTTGCCACACTAAGATTCGATCCCGAAACCTTAAAATGGAATCCGAGCTAAATTACCACCTGGACCAACCGTTGTTGGTAAATTGGTCCTTTCTAATATAAAATATTAATTTGTGCCACTTTTATATATTACTTCTTAAAATAGTTTTTTTTTATAAGCAACTTCTTAAAATAGTTGAAAAAACATTTATACAGTGATATCACAAAAATAAACATTTATATAGTGAACTATGATTAAATGACTGTGTAAATTTTTTTACAATCTTGGTGTATATCGATTATTTTTTTTTTGTTACAAGGTTATGGGCGTGTAATTTCTATCGACTTTGTCGATGACTAATCTATGTCGAAGAATTCTGTCAAAAAATTTTTTTTACTGGAAAACCTAACTAGCCACATGTATATCGATTGAACTATTAAACTTTTAAATTCAAAATTTTCAATGATAAGCTTAATATCCATATTCCCCGATTCCCGTCAAAAGATACTTAATATCAATATATTTTTTCGGGTAAAAAAAATCCTAATATCAATGAATATATCTAAGATTGTCTGAGGTTGACTTGTTGCAACGGTAGAAATTCGTTTATAGAGACACTCAGTTGTCAATTGTCGAGCATTGGTTTTTCCATTAATTTGTGTGTATTAAGTCGTGGTACATATCATACCATAAAAAAAAAATCAGCATATCTAGGATTAACCTGAATATTAAAGTGTAAAGTGAAGATAATAAATCAACGGCAAAATTACACCAGGGGACCTTTAACTTATTTATTTGTAACAAGTTGGCCCTTTAAGTTTCTTTTGTAACAAATAGGCCCTTTAAGTTACCCGACGTTGACACCGTTGGCCCTTTTAGTAAAATGTAATATCGTTCATTACATCAAAATACACCAAAATATGTTTGTTTGCATCAAAGTACATAAGCTAGAGTAGTCACAATATAGAAAGTAGCATTACATCAAAATATATAAGCTAGAGAAATCATTAAAAGGGCCTATTTGTTACCAAAAAAACTTAAAGGTCCAACTTATTACAAATAAATAACTTAAAGGTCCTCTAGTGTAATTTTGCCTAAATCAACAATTTTTTCTAAATGCTAATTACTAGCTCTATCACTTGTAAAAGAAAAGAGTTCTAACAAATCAACGATTTTTACTTCAGTTCAGGCAAAATCTCGTCGACAAAGCTGAGGGAGCAACTGAGAAACGCCGCCAATGTCGTATCGCTCTCTCTTTCTCTCTCTCAGACGGTAAGCCCACCTACTTCTTATTTTCTTTCTTTGAATCTCCAGAATCGAAACATAATCAATTTCAAAACTTTAATTTCTCTTATTTCATTTTCTTAATAATGGAATTGTTGGGTATCTGTAATTTAACTTATTCAATTGCAATTGGCCATCACGATGCAGAAACAGCGGTTTAATCAGCAATTATCATCAATATCGATCACCTTGTCTACTCAACACAGCAAGATTTGTCTCTTCGGATGCTGTGAGTAGTGATTTTGTGGAAGAGACTCAGAGCTCTGCGGAGGATGATGACCTAAGGAGCAGAATTTGGAGGCTGAGGCTTCCCAAACGAAGCGCCACTAATATTCTTCAGAAATGGGTTCTTCAAGGGAATTCAATTCCGCTTTCTGAGCTTAGGGATATATCTAAAGAACTTAGAAGATCTCAGCGTTACAAACACGCTTTGGAGGTTTTTTCCTTTCCTTTCTCTTTGCCCCCATTCATTGAATCGAATGACTTAAAACGGGTAAAATAGTGTAATACTGGATTGGAGTTTCAGTGAGTTCTGAGTTCTGATTGTGAATTGGGGATAATTTCTGGAAATGGTTAAGATAAAGTAACAAAAATCTGTAGCAACTGTAGTAAATCATATAAGTTTTTGGATCTTTTTTTTTTATGATGTGCTGCTAATTCTTATACTAACAAATTAAGAATGCCACTAAATTTTCAGTTTTTCACACATGGTCATTAATAGTTTTTGATAGTTTGTTGGGGTAGTAAATAAATATTAGAGGATTTGTTGTGGATTATGGTTGAATAATATAGAAGGCCTTAGTAGATAGTTGGAGATGTTGAAGTTTTGAAGGCAATTATATTGTATTACTTGTAGAATTAGTACAAGTTAGTAGCTATGATGGTAGCTTACTCAAAATGGATTCAATAACCAATTTATAAGCTTGCAAAGTCGGTGGATTATTCTAGGCCTTTGCAGAATTGTCTAGAAAATTGCAGCAATTTTAACACTCCTTGAATTGATGCGGTTTTTGGGAACTCCTAGCATAGTTCATTGCTGCTCAAATCTTGCTCGTATAATTGATATTACCTTTGTAAATATGTCAGCAACTTAATCTTCTATCATACAATACTTGAGCCGGGTTTGTTTAGTGTCTCCGGCTTCTTTGATGAAGTGATATTTGATTGAAGTGCTGTAGTGAGTTTTTTGTCATTCCTATTACTAATTTGTTGTTGAGTAGATTACGGTAGACACATCTTGTTGTTCACAAATGTCTCCAAGTATTCCTCGAAGCCTTATAGTTTGACTTGTAGATTCTACAGCTGTCACGTACTCTTCCCTATGTATAATATGATGATAGTCTTTTTGGTAATATGTTCGTGAAACAATAAGGTTTCACACGGTTTGGTAAGGGACAAGATTTTGGGTTTTTGTCCAGCTTTGACCCCTTCTTTTTGTTTTGTTCTATGGTCACTTTTCAAATCAAACATGAAATGAAACAATTAACCTTGCGCTGTCGAGTCCCTTCATTTTTTTTCAAATCAAACGGACCCATTAGGGAGACAATGAGACTGTCATGTCGATCTTGGGTCTTGATGTATAGAGTTAGCTTACTGACTCTTGCTCCTCTAACTCTAAGTCCTTTATCAATGAAATACTAATCAATCCTGCTGTACCGTGCCCAAGGAGCTTGCTTCAGGCCATGAAAAGCTTTTCCATGTGTTAGTACTTTGCCTTCATTGCCTTTGCTTACAAAGCCTTGTGATTGGTCCACATTTCTTTGGCACTTATATCCCCCATTATTATTGGGAAGATGGTGTAAGCTACCACATGTGTAGAATACATAATGCCTTTGAATCTTTTTGTCTATTTTCCTTCAAATCCTTTTTCTGGGCTGCTGTAAGACTTGACGTATTTGCAATAGCAGTGAGTCCTTCTTCAACAATGTCCCATAAATCTTCAGAAAAAAATGTCTTCAATTTAGTGCTCCAAAAATTATAAAAACATTCCGTTAAAAATAGGAACCGAAATAGATGATGGTTGAACGGTATTAGCCAAAGGTTTAAAAGGAGAAATTTTTTGGAAAGTAGTTAGGTAATTTATCTACGTTCAGTATTATGACCAAACGTAGCTCTAGTAGAACTGATAGTTTTCGGGTAGTAAAAGAACAGAGGATTGGTTGTGGAATATGGCTGACTAGTATAGAAAGTCTTAGTAGATAGTGGGAGACGTTCGACTTTTGAAAGCTACAATATTACTTGTAGAAATAGTACAAGTGAGTAGTAAGTAATTGTTAGTAGCTGTGATGATAGCTTACTTCAAATGGATGTCCATAGCCTATTTATAGGCTTACAAAGTTGGTGGGTTATTCTAGAGTCTAGACATTTCTAGGAAATTATATTCTTTTTACATTACTTTGTAATAGTTATTTCTAGACTTTTATAATTTTTTCTAGGTAAAGCTATTCCAAGCCTTTGTAGAACTGACTAGAAAATTGCAGCAGTTTTAACAGTTTTTAAGGTTCAGAAAAAAGATTGCAAGGTAGTTCAGTTTACTTAGTTCTATAACACCTATAATTATTGGAAAAAAGGGTCTTCTGGTATTGTTCAGTGCTAAGTAAGGCTTTTGTTAAATCTGAGCTTATTGGAGGCCATCACAACACCGCATAGGTTTCCTGAAATGAATATTATTTTGAATTAATATTGTCCCCTTATTCCTGTCTGTTCACTGTAATTTCATGTATTAGTTTTGGTCCAACAAACAGTTTCAAATACTTCCATTGGTTTCTGAGTAACATCAGTCTTTTCCTGTGATAAAATTGCATTGGACTTGGAAAGATTTATTATGACTGCGGCTCTCATTTTCTATTAGATCCATGGCTTTACAATTAGTGACTGTTGATGATTTCAGATATCAGAATGGATGGTTCGTCACGAAGAATACGAGTTATCAGACTCTGATTATGCAGTCCGCATAGATTTGATGACCAAGGTTTTCGGCATCGATGCTGCAGAGCGCTACTTTGAGGGCTTACCTCCTGCTACAAAGACATGTGAGACTTACACAGCCCTCCTCCATTCTTACGCTGGAGCAAAAATGACTGAAAAAGCCGAGGAACTATATCAAAGGATAAAGGATTCAAATCTCCCCTTTGACCCCCTTACTTACAATGAAATGATGACTCTTTACATGTCTGTCGGACAGTTTGAAAAGGTCCCATCCATTGTTGAAGAACTCAAAAAACAAAAGGTTTCCCCAGATATCTTTACTTACAATCTATGGATAAGTTCGTGTGCTGCTTCTCTTAATATTGATGAAGTTAGAAGGATTCTTGAAGAAATGAGACATGGTGCTGCTTCTAATGAAAGTTGGATTAGATATTTAAACTTGGTCAACATATACGTTACAGTAGGACATCTTGATAATGCAAGTTCCAACTCAATTGTTGAGACTGAGAAAAGGATCACTCAAAGTCAATGGATAACGTACGACTTCTTGATCATTCTTTATACTGGTTTAGGAAATAAGGATAAACTTGATCAGATATGGAATTCATTAAGAATGACTAAACAGAGAATGATTAGCAGGAATTATATCTGCATTATTTCTGGATATCTGATGCTTGGTCATGCAAAAGAAGTAGGTGAAGTTATTGATCAATGGAAACAATCAACCACTACAGAGTTTGATATCCTTTCTTGTAAAAGGATTCTGGATGCTTTTACTGACATTGGATTAGCTGAAGTAGCCAACAATTTGAATATGATTCTCATTGAGAAGAACCTTAATCCGGGAAATAACTAACTAGGAGTTCTTTGGAGGTGAATTTGGTTCAGATTATACAGATTTTAGATCAACATTACAACCTTCAGAAGTAAAATATGTATACTTCATTTGCAATAATTATCAAATTTAGAGCCTTCAATTTTTCCCTTTTTCCTGAATTTGTTGTGGTAATGCTGCTAGAATTATCAAATTTACTCATGAATTTGAATGTATGTTGCCTGTTATGAAACATGGCATCCAGGAAAGAGAAAAGAGAACCAGTGGAAGTGTATTTGATTGAAAAGAGTAAAATGACACAAAAATCTTACCTAATGACCCAACATGAGTTAAATCATGTATTTGTTGACATTTTCAATAATTCAACCATGTTGAATTATTTAGATTCTTTAACCATTAAGTAAGAGATTTAATCCCTAACATTCGTTGTGAGAAGTCAACTCCTTAAATCAATTTCCGTTACTTCAGATGATTAATTTCTTCGGTTGCTTGGAAGATCGCTTAGTACATGAGAGGTAACATTCTACTTTTTGAATAGAGATATTTGTGGTTGGTACTTGGTAGTTAAGAATTATTCATTGTGTGCATGGCGAAACCGAAACCAAAACCATCCATTAGGGGGGGGACACCATTCGTGGGGACAACATGGTAAAGTACAACCTAAAGAGACAAAGAAAAACACAACTCTGCGCGTGTTCATTTCATACCCCAATAACAATAAGTCAATAACTACTAGTAGTAGTATAAAAGACACGCCAAAATCTATTAACCAGCTTTAAACTGTGCATATACAGTCTAATCTAATCTTTTCCAAAAAGCCAAGATTTGAATCTTGTTTTTGTTTATCTATCTCAAACTTTATATGTAACCCTGTTACACAATCACGAGGATTTTGTAAAAAAAATCACAATTATTGAGTAGTGAAAGTGGTTCTGTAACTTAGATGAAATGACAAATAAACATCACGTACACATACAGATGCATTGAAATTGCCAAAGCAACCAAACAGAGAGAGAAAGTGGTTGTGTAACTAAAACCAGTGTTATCAAAACCAGACTGCCCAGTCCGGTCGAACCGGTCCTACCGGAAACCGGTGCCCTTCCCGGTCTGGATGGCTTGCATAAACGGCTCAATTGCTTTTAATTTAATTTGGACCGGGAACCGGTGCCCTTCCCGGTCCGGATGGCTTGCATAAACGGCTCAATTGCTTTTAATTTAATTTTTCACGTTTTTTGTTACAAAAAGGCTTCCTGCGGGAAGCGAACCCTGCAATAAAAGGTGGTGCCGCACCTCTTAACCACTGTGCAGCTTCATATGTTGTTAATAAGCTTACAAACATGATATATATTATATATCTTACGTAAAGTATATGTAATTAGGTACTAATTATGAATTTTGATATGTTGAGACCATTATTATTTCATGGTTGTTTATTTAATTAAGTACTTACGATGTGGTTATGGACTTATGGTCCTTATGGAATTGAACTTGTATAGTAAATTTGAAGAATTATATTAATTTTGTGTTGAGAATTTATTTTGTATATTACTAAGATATATTACAAATTTTTGATGGCTTTGTTATGTACAAATTTATACATATTTGATCTATTTTTAGTGTGTCTGACTCATGCAGTCTGACCAAAGACCCAATGACCTAGTGCCTTGACCGATTCGATGATTGGTCCGGTTACGATAACATCGACTAAAATCCGTTCGTTATTTTCTTATTATTGATGGTTGCACTTGCACCAATCATTCATTTGCAGTTCATGAATGTAACAGACATTTATTTATTACAACACTGTAGAGATTGATACAAGCTACTAATCTGAATGGTTGTAAAAACTCGAATTGTCAATGTTGGTACAAGTAGGACGAAACAAATGTCACAGTCATTTTTGCCCCCTATCCCCTCATCCACCGCCACTTGTTTTTCCTTTTAACTTTTTTCATCAAACAAAATCATTCTCGTTTAAAGTAAAAATGACTTTTTTTCCACTTTTGTTACTCTAACTAACTATGGGAGTAGTAGATTTTCTCATATACTACCTTGGTTGTGTTTTAATCACAGGTATAAAAGCCAAATCCTATGGGATTTTGATGGTCAAAGGAATGTTACTACAAAATCAATGACAAGAAAAGGGAGAGACATTGTATGGTATGGTCACTGAAACTGGCTGTCTATATCCTTATTATATAATCCAATGCTGATAGAAACAGAAACTAAGATTATGAATATGATCTCTCACACAACACAATTAAACTCTTTCCAGTATTCTATGTCCATTTCTTCACAGCCTGTCTCTAATATGAACAAACAAACCGACAATTTTAGTAGACAATAACTAATAATAGTTCCAGCCATCCCATGTGGGGTTTCACTCTACTCTTTTTCTCTCTCTCTTTAAGAGATAATAACTAAAAGAGAAATTTTTAGAGCAGTTCATACTGTGAAATCTAGTTTCTCTCCAGCATGTGGGAATCAGAAAGTGAGTCAGCTTCACGTCAGAAATATGGAGATGGAATTCTCACTTCAAACAAGCACAGTGTTAAGACAGAAGGATTTGTCCAAAGAGGCCATTCTTGGTATGTTAACTGCTTAATTAGTAGAATTCTTTGAAGGTGTTTAAGTCATTAATCTTCTGATAATATTGCTTTGTAGTACTATTAAATTATCCAATATCCATTTCATATCTTTGAGTAATTAATCTTCATCATGAAGACTAAGGACTTGCTGGATTTGACTTATTTGGGCTTATCTACTGGTATAAGCACTTGTGAACTGTTTGGAAGGGTTTACGGAAACAGCTTATGACATGCTCATAAACTGTTTACAGCTAATTTCTATAAGCTTCTCAAGATATAGAAACAGCTTGTGTATAAGCTCTTACATGATAAGCGCTTGCTATAAGTGTTTAATTAAACTGTTTATCCAAATGGGGCCTAAATATAGTATCTTTTTTGATGCAGGTATGTTGCAACTGATGTTCCAAGTGATTTTTTAGTTCAAATTGGAGAAGCTAAGTTCCACTTACACAAGGTATTTAGCTAGCTATCTATCTTTTTTGCTACCTAAATTACGGAATTCTTTTGTTTTTTTTACCTTTATATTAAGAGATCCACTACTAATTTGTACTGTTAAATTGTTTGTTTTGTGTTTTTCTTTCCCTTTTTTGTTGTGAATTTGAAAGTATCCACTTATATCAAGAAGTGGAAAGCTGAGTAGAGTGATATACGAATCGTGCGAACCGGATTTGAATAAGATAGTTATGGATGATATTCCTGGTGGAGCTGAAGCATTTGAACTAGCAGCCAAATTCTGCTACGGAATAGCTGTTGATTTAACAGCAGGAAATATCTCAGGACTAAGATGTGCTTCTGAGTATCTAGAAATGACTGAAGATTTAGAAGAAGGAAATCTTATATTCAAAACAGAAGCATTTCTTAGCTATGTTGTTTTATCTTCATGGAGAGACTCAATAGTAGTGTTAAAAAGCTGTGAGAAGTTATCACCATGGGCAGAAAATCTTCAAATTGTTAGAAGATGTAGTGAATCTATAGCTTGGAAAGCTTGTGCTAATCCAAAAGGGATAAAATGGTCATACACTGGAAGATCACCAAAAATTTCAACTCCAAAAAAATGGGATGATTTAAAAGACACAACAAGTGTTACAAGTCCAAGTAATAATCAACATGTTCCTGCTGATTGGTGGTTTGAAGATGTTTCAATACTTAGAATTGATCACTTTGTTAGAGTCATTACTGCTATTAAAGTAAAAGGATTGAGATTTGAGTTAATTGGTGCTGCAATAATGCATTATGCAAATAAATGGCTTCCAGGGTTAATAAATGACACAATTGTCCCTAATGATGAAACTAATTACAGCTGCATCAGTAACAGTAACAGTAACAGTAGTAGTAGTGGAAGTAGCTGGAAAGGTGGGCTTCATATGATTGTGTCAAGTGGAACTAGAGGTGATATTTCAAGTCTTCAAGCAAAAGAACAAAGGATGATTATTGAGAGTCTTATAAGCATTATACCACCTCAAAAAGACAGTGTTTCATGTAGTTTCCTTCTTAGGCTTTTGAGGATGGCAATAATGTTAAAAGTTGCACCTGCATTAGTTACTGAATTAGAGAAAAGGGTAGGGATGCAATTTGAACAGGCTACACTTGCTGATCTTTTAATTCCTTATTATAATAAAGGGGAGAGTAATAATCAGACTATGTATGATGTTGATCTTGTTTTGAGGCTATTGGAACATTTTCTTGTACAAGAAATACAGACTGAAAGTTCAAGTCCAAGTAGTAGACATTCATTTTCTGAAAAACATTTGGTTAGTAATCTAAGTGCTAAGACAAGAGTGGCAAGGCTTGTTGATAGTTATCTTACTGAGGTTTCTAGAGATAGAAACCTTCCCTTGACAAAGTTTCAGGTCCTTGCAGAAGCTTTGCCTGAGTCAGCTAGGACCTGTGATGACGGTCTCTACAGAGCTATTGATTCCTATCTTAAGGTAAATATTTCTTGTTTATAGGGAAAAATAAAATAATGTTTTTTGTTTACCTTCTTTGATTGATTTTGGATTACCTAGTACTAGAGTTACATGTCATTATACGTGAAATTTTGGTAAAGCAGCATGCTGAGGATGGAAGAAAAAAAAGAACTTAGAGATACTATGGGCCTATTTGTGTTAACCGTTAATTGGCAAATTCATCATATTCTCTTTTAATAGAAGTATACTCATACTGTTTTCATATAAGCTAGAAGTTGTTTTCATAAGCTATCCTTAAAAGCTTATCAAAATAAGCTAAAAACAACCTATAGACATATTGTATACTAGAGCTATCAAATTGGGCCTCCCAGTCTGGCCTGACCCATTGGGCAAAACCGTAAAAGTTACTAGGCTGGGTTTTATAGCTCGGCCCGACTCAAAACCCTGGCACGACCTGGTCCTGTCCATTTCTTAGCAATGGAAACCACAAAAGTGTTAAAAAAGCAGGTCCAACCCAGCTCTTGGACCAATTAGGCTGGGCCAAAAAGACCTGATTCTTTTATGGGCCTCTATTTAGCGAGCCTGGCTCAGAACATTTGGCCATTGGACCGGCCCGTTGAGTTGTGCTAAAATTGAAGCCTCTAATATTATATACTATTTCACAGGCTCTCCCAAATACTCCAGACTCTAATAAGTGTTTATACCCGTTGATAAGCCTAAATAACCTATTCATAAACCAATCCAAACATGGTCTAAATGGATGTGTTTCAGCTTCATTCATTATAGAATGATGAATAGAAATGTATGGTAGTTCTAGCTAAACTTAACTTCTTTTTTTCATTGCATTCTACCTATGGAGTTCTTATCAGTGAAGTAAACAAACAGGCACATCCAACACTATCTGAGCATGAAAGGAAACGACTCTGCCGAGTAATGGAATGTCAAAAACTCTCCATTGATGCATGCACACATGCTGCACAAAATGAAAGACTACCATTAAGGGTAGTAGTTCAAGTTCTATTTGCTGAACAAGTAAAAATAAGCAATGCATTAGCAAGTAGTTCTCTAAAAGGTGTTGAACCATTTACTCAACCAATGGTTACTACAAATCGAAAAACAGTCGTTGAAGGGACACCACAATCATTCCAAGAAGGTTGGACAGCTGCTAAAAAAGATGTTAATACATTACAGTTTGAACTTGAGAGTGTTAAAGCAAAGTACTTTGAACTTCAAAGTGATTTGGAAAATTTGCAGAAACAGTTTGATAAGATGTTAAAACAGAAGCAAAGTTCAGCTTGGAGTAGTGGGTGGAAGAAACTTAGCAAATTAACAAAGATGACTAATGTGCCAAGTCATGATATTTCACCTCAAGTTCCTGCTTCTGTTGAAGTGAACAGAAAGACTACTAGAAGGTGGAGAAATTCAATATCTTAATACCTGAAAAATGAGAATTTCTTTTCAATTCTGTGTCCTGAGTTTTTCATTCAATAGTAAACTACACGAGGCTCCTCTTCTTTCAGTTCCCTTTATGTAACTTGTAGCTATTGCTAGCTAAATTGTAATTTATCACCAAAAGAATCATATATTCTTTAATAAGAATGAATTCTTCTGGCACTTTAGTCACAACTAATACCCTTTTTATAATGCTGTTTTTCCATGGACAAAATGCATTGAGCGCACAATACTATTTTTCACGCTTTATGGTTATATATCTTTTTTATATACGTAATTTATAGTTATATATCTTAAATATGAAGTTCATAACATTGAAATATGTCAACTAAGTGTGGACATAATTATAAAAAGCTAGCTGGAAGGCCAAAATTGCCAACACTAGAATTTGTTGATGTTAACTATGAGGGCCAGACTGAAAATTGGGGCACCTTAACTAAGATGATAGAGAAATTGTACTTATAGGAACAATGAAAATTATGATTTTGATATTTTTAAAGTTTCTAAAGAAACTAGTTTTTTTCGAATATTTCTTAGTATGTAAACTTGAACCGCATGACTCGATCGCTATTAAAAATTTTCATACCTTAGATACTCTCACAACATGCAAAATATATTGTTTCTAATTTTGTTTTTACAATAGACAAAATGGCATCGTTTAGCAGTTGAAAATATAAATAAAAAAAATGCAAGACAGTCGAAAATATTTAAAAAAAAATGCAAGGCCCAATCGGAGTAACGTTGACTTGTCAAGTCACCTATTCGACAGTAAAACTGGCAAAGTCACACTGGGTCTGTGACATGATCAGTCCAACTACTTGTTTAGACCGCCCAAACCATTAGTTTCCGGTCAAACCGAGCGGTCCGAGTCGAGTTTAATAACACTACAAAATATAAGAAGTGAGGAATATTCCAAGTAATAAGATCTTTAATTACTCAACATATACAATACAACACATCAAACACACCAAACAATCAAAATAGAAAACATGACTTCCAGTCATAAAACCTGGATACACTCAAGCCAGAAATATGCACCACTTCCCCCAACATTCACACTCCAATTATTTACACAATCACTAAACCGACAGATACATGGCATCATGAAAATGAAACCTGGAACACTCAACACACCTCTCAATGACAACGTAGAAAATGGAATTGCCTATCATTCCACCCACAAAACAAGTAAAACAAAGTAACCTTTACCACAAATGCTATATTCAACAAAGGGCCCCAGAAACTCATGATGACACACCACGCTCCACATTCAAGCACTCCCCCAACATCAGAAACTTTTTTGTGGCACTTTAGAGTCCAAATATGCCAGTATAATATGCGTGCAAGCTTTTGATAGAAGACAAAAGCATAAAATCCGGAATTAAAAGGAGGGTGGAAAGTGGGACCCCAGTTACCTAACGCGCATGCATATAATCACAAAGAGATTTCAACACTTAAGGGAGAAAAAAGTTTCCTTATTTCCCATTTACAGCACAGCCATCCACTAGTACCACTCCTGTCTATTCAATCTGTGACCTTTAATCTCCAAAGGCTAAGAGATAAAAAGTTTTGGTCAACAAATTGAATTCCCAAAGTGTCCTCATTTCTTCATTTACAGTGGCAAAGTGTAGTGCTATCTATAGCTTCTTTGGTCCCTTTATTGCTAAACCATAAATATACTTTGAAAAAGAGGATAACAGAATGCCCAGTTCAAATTTACCATGCAAGTTGCAACAAAGGTAAGAACTCAACAAATACTATCTTTTTCATCATTCAAGTGCCCCTCAATCAACACACTATAACCACAAGCACTAGTAATATTTCATCCCAAGTATACCAGTTTGGGACATCAAAGATTTTAAGTAATCAATAGTTTCATCGATGACTAACATTGGATGCTTTCCTTTAGCTCCGGGAGTTAAGTTCTCGAGAACTCGCAATGATTCGCGGATTTTATCCTTTTTCAATTGAACATCACCAACTAATGAATTATCTTCTTTAGTTTTCCTGGAAGAATACACTTGGCCACCAGAATACTTAGATTCCGCATCACTGACGTACTCATCATAGGTTTCATTCAGTCTTACTGAACTAGCACTGTCCACAGGCAATGGAAATTTTTTGTACCCACCATCAATTAACTTATGCCTTTTGTTTGGCCAATCAGAGCTAGCAACCTCCTCCTTTGTATCCTCAAACTGCTCTTGTACCAAATAAGTCCTTTTGGCAGCAAATGGAGAATGGCCTGTACTTGTTACCTCATCATCGTCATCGTCAGAACCAGAATCATAATCATCAGAATAAAGCAATGCATTGATTTCTTCTGTGTCTTCATGCATTTCACTTTCTTCATTGACTAAATGCTCCTTATCTGACTCTTTCGGTAAACTGTAATTTGGTAGATGTTTTTTACCAACATTAGTTGCCTGCCCCTCCTCATTTATACCACAAGCTTGAGTAAATTGTGTAGTAGTAACAATTGGACTCTGAACAAGTGGGAAGACAGGACTATAAAACAACCTTGTATTATTACCAGATTGGTCGACGATAAGAAACTTCTTCTGCAAAGGTGCAGGATTTCCATTTTGAATAGCCCCACCAGCATGTGTTTGTTTCAAACATGGTTCTGATTTGGGAATCTGAAGGAACCCTTTCACTTCATTGGTCTGATCAGTCTTCAGGCCTGGGGCAGCCAGAGCTGTGAATCCTGGAAATGCATTGACAGCAGGAAAAATGCATGTACTAGGATTAAAATATGCTGAATGACCACACAAACTGGGCTCCGGCAATGTGCATGCACAATTTAGACAAAGCGATGACCAAGCCGCGTGCTGTGGGCAAGGCCAAAACTTATGAGCCTTATCCATCCAACCCAAAAGAAGGTTACTAAAGAACAATAGAATCAACCAGTCAATGCTTCAGTTGTTTGATACAGGATCTTCAATAACTTGCTGCTTCTTTTCGAAACAAATGGCAGATAAAGAAAACTACAAATTCCAGCTTAAAGAGAAAATTAATGTGGAGCTATTACGTGACAGGCTTAAGCAATTGACGGAAGTACTCAGCCTGCACAGAGTTAGAAGATAAAATTCATCACTAAGAGCTCATAAAATTATCAGATAACCTATATAACAGATGCTTTAGAAAAAATAAACATCAATATTTTATTTTTTGGATCAAACAGCTAACTTCATAATCATGCCTGATTGAGTTATTAAAAAAGAAAAGAATTGCAACTGAAAAACACTAAGAGATAGTGACATATTACTAACCTGACAATCATGCAAGGGTTGAAAACATGCTATCACTCTAACAATAATCGCTGGTTCACCTTCAATGCCACTCTCATGTTTTAATGTCCGAAATCTTGTTTGGCTTGCTCCTTGGCACACCATAACTTCTTTTGGTCTCGATCAATCTAAGTGTAAATCACACACAAAAAGAATGGCCTTGTGGAATATATTATTAATGCACTTAGCAAATTACAAAATCAAAATCAGCTGGAACTAGAGAACTATGTAAGACTCAAAATATCAAGCTCTTCCTTCACTTCCTAACTTTCACATAATTCTATACTTATCAGAAAAAATGATCAAACAGGGATTGGATTCCATGTCATTAGCAGCTAATAATCTAAAAACAAGAGACCAAAATTAACAAAATAGAGGATGTATGGGAATGATGATCTACAGAATAACTTTACAATATAAGTTCAAGCGCACAACTTGGCGAAACACATCAACTAAAAGACCCAACCAACGCATGCTGATTTGTTCCTATGAGAGTTGAGATAACCAGAATTGCTCCCTCCACCAATTTTCCTGAAACAATATTATATCATACAAAAGTAGAAAATAAATCATTATTGAAGATAATGATATTGATGATATAAAACAGTGTAATAGAAACCACAATTCTCCAAAATTAAAGAAAAAATGGTTTAAATAAGAAAACAAGTATATCATTAATATCATTATCTTCATTGAAATTTCAAGTTGTTCTATTAAATAACGAGAAAAAAAAACTACTCTGCAATTCTTAAATTCCATGGAAATCAAATATGCTAATTTAACAGAAAGAAACAAAATTAAAAACATAAATAATAATGTATGAATTTCAAATTCATGTTCCATCATGATAATCCTAGCCCCAAAAATAGAAGAATGAAAAAAGTGAGAATTACTTACAGGTAGTTAATGGATTAAGAGGTGGTGAGATTAGCTTTCAAAATTTGTGCAGAGTGGAAAAGAGCATCAAAGCACTGAATGGAATGAAAGGGAAATAAAAGAAAATGTCCAAAAGAGGTGATGTTGCTTGTGCATGCTCACATTATATAGACAACAAATTCTCGATTTTACCCTTTACACCAATATTTTATTTCATTTTTACCTTTACTCCGCTCATGGTATTTTTTATCTTTACAAAACCGCTAACTGTAGTATTCTACTTTTTTTTTTATGTTTTATGTTTTTCTTACATTTCTTTCTTCAATTTTCTTAATTTGGTAATTTTTGTCTTCATAGTTTTAAACCTTTTTACATTTTTGGTCCTTAAAAATATTGGATTTTTGAAAAGTGCGGGACCTAAAATATATAATCCACGATTTTGTTTTTTGACGTGACGATTTTTAAATGATCAAAACCATCCACGATTTTTGGCACTTATATTATAGTGTCTGTTGTGATAGAGCTTAGGGCCTATTTGGATAGAGCTTATGAAAAATAATTTATGCAAATAAATAAGCTTTTATGTATTATTCATAAGTTTGTCAATGTAGTTTGTGAAAAAACAACTTATGGAAATATAGCTTTTGTTAGTGAGAACTTATAGAGATATAGCTTTAAATGAGATCGCAATTATTATAATTTTTACTATAATTATTATAATTTTTTAATAATAATATTTTTTAATAATAATTTTTAATTATTATAATTATTATATTTTTTAATAATAATAATTTTTTAATTATTATAATTATTATAATTTTTAATTATTATAATTATTTTAAAAAACTTTACTATAATTATTATAATTTTTTAATAATAATAATTACGAGTTCATTTATTACGGATTAAAAAATAAGTGTTTTGATATTAAAAAATGTAAAGATTATATTTTAGAGTTTTTTTTTAAATGAGAGTTCTATAAAATATAATCTTTACATTTGTTAATATCAAAACACTTATTTTTTAATCCGTAATAAATGGACTCGTAATTATTATTATTAAAAAATTATAATAATTATAGTAAAGTTTTTAAAAATAATTATAATAATTAAAAAATTATAAAAATTATAATAATTAAAAAATTATTATTATTAAAAAAATATAATAATTATAATAATTAAAAAATTATTATTAAAAATTATTATTATTAAAAAATTATAATAATTATAGTAAAAATTATAATAATTATAGTAAAAATTATAATAATTGCGATCTCTCTCCTTCCCCCCCGATTCTGAAATTGAGCAAAAATAAATGGGACTTAAGTCATGATCATTGCAATAGAACCCGATTCAATTGAACAGCATGCAAATCCAATCACAATTCAATCTATCCAATAACAGAAATTATTAACAAAAATGATAAAAGAAATTACCGCCACCGTCACTGGTAGGTGGTTCCTTCCCCTTGTTTGCTTGTTTACTAACATGCTTCACCATTACACCCTTCTTCGTTCTCGTTCTTGTCTTAACCCTTGAAATCCCTAATCTTATGAGAGAGAGAGAGAGAGAGAGAGAGAGAGAGAGAGAGAGAGAGAGAGAGAGAGAGAGAGAGAGAGAGAGAGAGAGAGAGAGAGAGAGAGAGAGAGAGAGAGAGAGAGAGAGAGAGAGAGAGAGAGAGAGAGAGAGAGAGAGAGAGAGAGAGAGAGAGAGAGAGAGAGAGCCAAAATGAAAACTGTACAGAGCACCGAAAATAGGGGAAGAAAGGAGTGTGTGAAAGATACATGGAAGCTAGAAGATGAAACGTGTTACGGAGAGAGAATTAGAATATGGAAATCCACTTTTTTTCTGAAATTAAAGGGTGAAACGTGTGTAAATGAACGGAGATGGACGAAGGATTTTTTAAGCATTAGGACACGTGGTAAGACGGGGAAAATACACACACGCCAACACGAAAAAACGAAGAACACAACACGTAAGGCAGAAGAGTGAAGGTGAGGAAGGCCTTTTTTTTTTCACTGTTGCCCCAAAAAAAAAACTAAAGTGAGCGGGAATCAGTGCCAAGCCGCTTAAGGGAACTAGATAGTAAAGTTTTTAAAATTTAGAAGTTGTTATTCAGCTATTTGCTTTAAGAAAAATAAAACTTTCCGTGTTTCCATTAAAAATATTCCATCCATTTTTTTGGATAAGCAAAAATGTTTCATCCATTATTTTACATATGACTGCATATGTAACCTCTTATAATAAGCAAATATATTAGAGGTTGAATATAATTTTATTTCCTCTATGTATTTATACCAAAACCATGATCAACAATTTCTAATTCTTTTTTTTTATAAATTGAAAAGAAAAATACTACAATAATTCATATTTGGCCAGCAAATGTTGGTCTAATTTGTAAGGATTTAGCTCACATCCCACAAGAACGTAGACTAAAATCTCGATGTCGATGTAATGACCTTGTTGGTGGGTTATGTAAGTATCTTTGTAAGTGCTCAAAGAGTCTTGAGGCCCTGATGAACCTCAGAGACCCAACTTGCCTAACCTTTTTACATAAGTCATGTTTGAAGAATTAACGATAATTAATTTTCATATTTGTCAACATGTAAAAAGGTTTTTGTCAAAAAAAAAACATGTAATAAAAGGTGGCTAAGTCCTCATTCCTTCCCAATCTAATTAATCATCGGTCCTCATTCCTAAAAGAAAAATTGACAAACGAAAATTGCTTTAAATTGAATTGATGTTTTTTTTGACAACTAAATTGAATTGATGTTGGTGGCCCTGATTAATTAAGTTATTATCAAAGCATGAGCATATACTTATGATGCAGTTGAATAATTACTATGCCAATAACCTTGCTGAAACAAAAGTCACAAGTTCACAAGAAACATATACATGTGCCATTCACACAAGGATAATCTAGTATATTCATTAACAACCTAACTTGTTTATTAGCAATTGAAATTCAACCAAAACAAAGGGCCCAATTGCCCCCACCAAAGCAACTACATTTGCACGAGGTACATGGAATGAATCATATGCAATAACCTTATAATAAAAATTTAAAAAAAAAATTATATATATGCAAATGCTAGATCCATCAATTACAAAAGCCCACTAACTACAATCGTACAATTTAATATATTACACCCGTGCATAATTTGATGAAAAGCAAAAAAGAAGAAGAAGAAAAAGACTCAAAATTTAAAAGAAACCAATACCACTCAATAATTCATGTATAATATGTAAATTATGTGCATGGTGGAATACCATTTTGCTTGGAGTGGAGGACACTAGCACCAAAAATACCAAAAATCTATAATGAGGTCTTTCCTTTCGGTTACAACTACACCAAATTGTGGTTGGAATTCAGAGGTTGAATGCTAGAATTCAGGGATTCTCTTTAACTTTTTAACAATATTCACTAAAAAAGAACATCCATGGAATTGATTGCTTTCTGATTTTATTTCTTTTTTAAGGCAAAGGGTTAATGCATGCCCTTTTGGTTCTGCAACATTTTTCTGTGTAATTTTTTTTTCAGTGAGCTTTATCAGAAGCACTGATAGTAGTTGGCCGACAAAATAGATTTGTGAGAGCTTAGTTCAAATCTGAATGCAGGAAACTTGGAAGATGGATAAATTATGGAAAGCATAGGATAAAATTGTGATCATCAAAGAATTCGTGATAGTGATACTTAATTGTCCAAAGAGGTTTTCATGGATTGAATACAATCTATGTTGAAGAAAAAGAAGAAAAAAATTATCCTAGAGCCTTTTTTTTGAATGAGCAAAATTATTCATTCATATGGGCTTTCTAATTTAACCATCCAATTGATTTAACTTTAAATTTAGGTCTGTGTTATTGATCTCATATATTTCCATTTTCCCACCTTTCATTTGACTTTAAATAGTTCAGACTAGGATGTGTTTCCCTCATCTTCAACAATCATGTTATGCAATATGATTCATGCTAACGTTATATGATTCATTGTAGTTACGTGCCAAGCATTTGCTAGACCACATAAAATTGCTAATCAAGATTGGGGCACTTTAAATGCTTCTTCCACATCTTTTCTCTTTTCTCCACATCCTATCTGTTGTGTAGTACTCCATATGATGTGACCTTCTATTCACTGTGTATTGCACTGCAAGAGTTTGTCCATTCACATAATTGAACACACAACTAGATAATTTTTTCTTTCCAATTGCATACAATCAATTGAATCCAACATACTTGGAAAGTCGTGTGTGTTCCCTAGCGTTGTCAAATTGAACTGCACAACCCAACCCGACCTAGTCTACCAAGCCACAACACAAAAATGGGCAAGGCCAACCCATAAATCTATTCGATTTTGTTTTTGAAGCTAGCTCTGCCCAGAACACTGGACCATTGGACTAGTCCGACCTTACCAAATTATTAACAAATGAAACTACAAAAAAAAATATTTAAGAAGAATAAAAACGAGCCACAGCCTACCCTGAAGGCCTCTATTTAGCGAGTCCATCTCAAAACATTGGGTCATTCATCTGCCTGTAGGTCTGACCAAAATTGACATCTATACCCCCCTCCATTTGTAGTAGGCGTGCAAGTGTTTGTTGTTTGGCCTTCTAACGTAATGAGCACCAAGTACTGTGCACACACCTGTTACAAATCTATTTAAGCACTCATGGTAGTCCTTTCACCAATCCAAAAATATTTTGTACAATAAATTGGTGTTCGAGTGTTAAGTCTCTACCATTCAACCCCCACTCTCAATTTTTATAATACTTTTCCCTCACCTTGTATCTGATTCAATGTCCGGTTGAGATTTCACTACACAATAAAGTCACTTGAGAAGATTGTCTCCCTGTCTATGAAGACATGTAAATTAATTCTCTCTTTCATTTAGGCTCTCCTCTCAACAACCTCTACGCATGGTGAAATTTGAAACGTTCATATACACTTTGAAAATAAAGCTTCTCTGAAATCTCAACTTCCTTGTCTGCTCCACCATCACCTAAGGCAGATTCAAGTAATAGGTTATGGGGACAATGGACCCCATAGGCTAAAATATTTGTGTTAAAATATCCTTAGTAAAATGTTTTTATCCCATAAAAAAATTAAGTGTTGCCTTCATAGAGATACTTTTTAAAAAAATAGATGAACAAAGTAATAAAACATAGAAGAGAGAATAAATTAATACTAATTATTTCTTTTAATTTTAGTACAGATCTAACACTAAATACATATTGTATTATTGTGACACAAAATACATCAAACTTTGGGGGTTTGATTTTTTTTTTTTTTTTGTGTTGAAGAGAATGTGTACTTCCTAAACACTTTAAAAAAAATCTAAGAAAATGTTGTAGATTATTTTTGGCCCCACTAACTAAATTTTTTTGATCTGTACACAACCCATCTATCTCCCTTGGTGATCCCATTGGAATCTGATTTTTTTTCAAGTTCTCATTTTCGTTCCATATTTTGAAATCTAGTCTACAAAGTCATTTTTTCCTTCCTGATTCGACCATAATTTCAACTTTTTTGTCTTGTAGAGGGAGAACATAACGTATGGCTTCGTGTCCCGTATATTGCACAAAGCTTGATCTTAACTTTCCTTAGGTGCCAACTACATCAGCTTTAACGCTGAGAAATTAAAAGGAACGTGAACAAAAATATGACAAAAACATAATGCACGAGTGGTAAAGGTGCTCTTCGCATTAAAATCACTGACCCAAAAATATAAATCCATTAACGTTACTTCGTTTCAGAGTAAAGTAAAAACTGCTGACACAAATAAATAGGTTACAATTACAACCATTAGTTATTAGTTATGTAGTCTGTAGATGTAGTTCAAAATGAACTCCTAAGTATCACCCTAAAATAGCACGACGTCAAAATAGCAAACTCAAATAATCTCTGCGAATTGCATGACTTCAAAGTCTACTATTTAGAATCCATTTTGATACAAGCCACAAGTGCTTGTAATAGTTTGTCTAGATCACTAAGCCCTTTTTAAATTTAGACGTGGTGAAATAGAGGAAGGATAGACACTAGAACACAGTTGTACCTAAAATTAACTTTAGACTTTATAAAGAGGATAAAACTTAAAAGTGTGGTTCTAGCTATGAAATCACACATAAGTTTTCTCCTTAAAAAAAACTCTATTGGTGGTTCTTTCACGGTGATAACACGGCCTGATGCACATCACTGTGAAAATTATGAATTGTGGACTGAAGCATATCACCGTGAAAGCTATCAATTGTAGCTTCATACTCAACATATGTTTGATGATAATCTTATGCGATTCCAAACATAGATAAACTCACGAGAGCTTTTGAGCAAGTATCATTCAGACACAATTTCCACATTAGAGTTTCAGAAGAAAATGTCTTTTCTTATAAGCTCTTCTAGATAACCTCATTTAATCAGGACTTCAGTAATAGCTATATTTACAAAAGGAAAATCCAAGTAGCAACAACTTGCAAAGTCTGATATCAATCTATTACTGGCAAATATGAGGATCAGATAATTGACTAGCAGTAACTGGAGTAACTGGTGAAGGAGAAAAAACCAATTATAGCCTTAGTAGAAAGCAGAAACTAAGATCATGCATTGTCAAATAAAATAGACCAACAAATTGCTAAAGAAATATAGTAAACCCTAAATAATATCAAATTCTAGAGAATTTGAGATCACTGGAACATTATTTATTAGTATATTAGTATTAGTATTTCAGTTGAACAACTCAACTACTGTCGATATGACTCACAATGTAGGGATACCATTATACATAACAATGGAAATGGAAGATCTTCATAATCATAGCAGTCATTATTCTAAGGACTTACATACTAAAAAGGTTTTCATTGTGCACTTAAGACCTCAATCTCAAATTCTAAGATAGAGTTGGGATGTATTCCCCAAGCAGGAAATCCACCAGCGCCATAGGCATAATCAGGAGAGCACTGCAAGATCATTAATCAATAATATGAATACGGAAATCGGTAACTAACTACAGACACATAAACATACACAACTATGTTATTTAAAAGCTAAAATTGAACACACAGACAAGTTTTGTAACAATAGAATGAGGTAAACAACAAATTTCACATGTATGTGTTAGGCACCTAGCCTAACGTTGACTGGGAATATGCAATTGGAAGCCTTGAAATTTGATTAAAGAAAGGAAAATGGGAAGAAAGTAGAATATTATTGGATATGTGATGAATGGATACAATTGGAGAGATAGGGCTCCCCGCCCTCCGGCCTCACCCGGTTACTACTAAACTTTAGGAATGATAAGAGATACTCTAAAAGGGGGGTGGAAGCCTTTATTTATAGGCTTCCAATACATGGGAGAATAGAAAGGAATAGCCTAAGAAATTAATAACTACCAACCAACTATCACAAACTCCCCTAACCACTTAATAACTACCCCTTCAATCATAACAAACTCCCCTTCCATTATAATAACAACCCCAAACAAACAATCATAACTTCCCTAACTACCTAAAACTAACTCACTTGGAACCCCCACTTACACAAGGACTAACAATACCGCCCCCTTGAGAAACAACCTTGTCCTCAAGGTTGGCTCTAGAGAATCGCTCCGTCTTGTAATCAATAGGTTCTTCACAAGTTAGGTACTGTCGTGTTGCTTTGAGGGATTGCCCGTGGCTCCAAACCTTGGCCTTGTCTTCAATAGGTTCTTCACATCTCGTTGTTGCTCCTTGTGTTGGGTGCTGCCGCCATCCCAACACCTGTTCCCTCCACTTAGTATTCCTCATTCTTCCCCTAGGACCACCGCCTCCTTGAAAACTAGACTTGTCCTCAAGTCTGGGCGTAGTTACTTCTCTTACTCCCTTGAAGTTCATTTCTTTTTGTAAACCACGAGGAGCAAGATTGTTAGGACACACCAACCTAACGATCACTAGGAAAATAGGAATTTGACGCAATAAAGAATCGGAAAAGGAATGAAAATGGGATATGATTGATATGGTGTGAATACAATTGGAGAGATTAGGCTCCCCACCCTCCGGACTCACCCGGAATCCGGCCTCACCCGATCACGACTGGACTTTAGATATGATCAAGGATCCTCTAGTTCTTGACGCAACTTCCCGTCTTTATCATAAGGAAGTGTGTCTCTAAATTCTGGCTTAAAATACCAAAGAAATGCCCCTGTGAATGATTCCCAATCCGCCGTCGGGTGGCGGTGAATCGACCAAAAACACCATGCACGGCCAAAACCCAGCATAGCCTTACGAGCCTCCTTCAACTTATCTTCCTCACGGGTTCCCATTGTCTTGAAATATCTGTCCATACAGAGTGCCAACCAATAACCATCATCTCCTTGGAACATTGGTCGCTCCATCACCTTCGACATCGCTGGTTTCCTTTCGAAGATCCGGCAGGTCTGACCAATTGTTAGGCACCTAGCCTAACGTTGACTGGGAATATGCAATTGGAAGCCTTGAAATTTGATTAAAGAAAAGAAAATGGGAAGAAAGTAGAATATTATTGGATATGTGATGAATGGATACAATTGGAGAGATAGGGCTCCCCGCCCTCTGGCCTCACCCGGACTCCGGCCTCACTTTAGGAATTATAAGAGATACTCTAAAAGGGGGGTGGAAGCCTTTATTTATAGGCTTCCAATACATGGGAGAATAGAAAGGAATAGCCTAACAAATTAATAACTACCAACCAACTATCACAAACTCCCCTAACCACTTAATAACTACCCCTTCAATCATAATAAACTCCCCTTCCATTATAATAACAACCCCAAACAAACAATCATAACTTCCCTAACTACCTAAAACTAACTCACTTGGAACCCCCACTTACACAAGGACTAACAGTATGTTAGTTAATTATTAAAGTTGGAATAAGTAAAAGAAGCGATAGATATATTAATATTATTACCCGGAGTCTAGCAACTTCGCCGACTTGCATGCCAAGCACACCTTCATCCCATCCTAAAAACAAAAATAGTTGAAATTAATCAAAAAAAATGAACTTGTTCTCAAGAAATTGAACAGATCTGAATTTACATGGCAAGTTTGGAAGATACACAAGTTGCAAAGAGTCGATCAACATGATCCATATAAATATACCTTTGATAACAGAACCTTGGCCGATTTTGAATGTGAAAGGGGTCTGGCCAGGATCCTTTGTGCTGTAAGCGAAAGAATATACATAGATCGATTTAATTAATGAAATGAAATGAGAACATAATACAACTGATTTGAAAGTTAAAAATGGAAGGAAGAAAGGGTAAGCTAACCTCCAGAACTTCTGAGAAAGATCACGGTTTTTCCCTGTTCACAAAATCGAAAAAATAATGTTAGCGCATCAAACAAGAGGTGACTCTTATGCTATAGATGCTACTGAGATAAACGAGAAGGAAAAAAAAAAGGAAACGATGGCGTGGATGTGTGTTGTTGATATTAGGGTTTAGAAAGGGAAAGGGAAAGAGAAAGAGAGTGAGAGTGACGAACCGAAACCGGTGCAGTGAACGGTGACGCTCTGGCCGGGAATCGGCTTTGGACCGGTTCCAGGTCTCACTACTTGCTTCTCCACTCCCATGTCTCTCTCTACTGATATTCTCCTCAATCGTCCTTTGCTTGTTACCTTCTCTCCTTTTGTATTGCTCCTTCAGGGTTTTTGCACTTTTTTTTCAGTTAATTACGCTCTTTTCATTAATTACACTTTCCTTCTTTTTCTTTCTTTTTTCCAACAAAAATTACCCTCTCCTTCCGACAAAAATTACCTTCCTGACCAACACTGTGTTTGTCTACGTCGAACTCGGAAGCAGCGGGTCGACCCTTGTGTCTCAGGGTAGATTAAGCCACTAAGTCAACGGTTTTGCTTTCTGTGAGACTTTCTCGGCCCTAAACTCCAAATTATTTAGGCTCCTTTTCTCCTGGACACTATCAAAGACTTCTAGACAAAAAACTGCACTTGTCTTTTTTTATTATTTTATTTTTTCCCATAAACCGAGTGATAAGTATCACTTGAAACTCATTCATAGGGTTGGTTGTGAGCAACCAACACCGTTGGTCTAATGACTTAATCTACGAATGACACGGGGGATTGACCGTTGTTCCTGGGTTCGATTCCCACAGTGGACAAACGCAGTGTTAACCAGTGCAAAATTTGATTCTAAGCAATTGATCCTAAGTTGTGAGTCTGTGCGGGCTGTATTATTACATAAGACCTCAGTCCAATACCATTTTTTAGAGCCAAAAAATATTTGAGATATTTATAAAACTAGTCTTATCACCCGTGCGATGCATGGGTTGCGCAGTATATCTCAAAAGATTATCACAGAGACATTGAGAATGAACATCCATAAAAACTAAGAAGAAAAAAGTGTAAATAATATTAATAACATAATCAATATTCATCGTATGTAAATATAAAAACTTAACCTATAATTAGAAAGAAAATAAGACAACGCAATTAGAAAGTGAAACACGTGATTATCATGCAAAGTTGGATGAAAACTACCAATAAAATAGAAGCAACAATACAAAAGTTGAAAGAAGATGATGGGGGTTGTATTGTAACTTAGTATATTTTACACAATATGGGTTCTATTGTAAATATGGTTAAAGTTCCCGCGAGTGAACCGATAATTACATAGAAAAGAAGACAACATCATAAGAAAGTGGAACATGAAAAAAAAGTTGAAAGAAGGTGATGGAGGTTCTATTGTAAAGTTGAAAAAATAATTATTGTTTTTTTACCAAACCTGTTATTGATGAATGCAACGCGGTACTCAAATATAAATGTTGGTGCGAAATGACAAAAATATAGAAGACAACACAAATAGAAAGTCAGCAGTTAATTTTTGTTACGAACACAAAGTGGTATTTGAACCGTATTTTTCACATGTCAAAGTACCCCCAAACACACTCCTTAGTATCACACTTTTTTTTATTTTGTCACAAAACTATTGTCTTTTTCACCATATTAAAATATGAAGAAAAAAAGAAGCAAAAAGGTTTAAGTTTAGAATAAAAAAAAAAGAATGGCATGAGTTGTAAATATGATTGAAATGAGTGGTAAAAGTTTAAAAAATGAAGGAGTGACAATTGTTGTAATTATTGTTGAAATCGGGGATGAATTGTTGGCTGAAGGTTGGCGCCCTTCATGCCAACTCGCTTATTAAAGAGAGATGTACATACAGGTAACCTTAGTCATTTGTTATTCCGATGGGAATAAAGTATTCCCCCCTCAATTATGGGAATATAAAATGAATAATTTATGTGTACATTTTATTTAAATAAAATGGAAGAAAAAATTGCATGTTTCCTACTGGCCACTCTCCTCGGCCACTCTCCTCCTCGATGCAGTAGTGTCTTTGAATTGAGGAATTAGATTCGAAGATGAAGAAGGGTAATTTTCAAAGCTAAATTTGATTTATTTTAAAGTGTAATGTGGTATCACACAGGTGGCAACACATTAAAATTGCCTCAAATCTCAATGGACTTTGACACGTAAAATTTGGTTTATCAAGTGTGATGGGAGTTAACTCAAAGTCAAAACGACTAAAAATAGTGGTAGAGAAAACTCTAAAGACAAAAAGCGGGTGAAAAATTCTATACGGAGTAAAATCAATCAAATTTCCAAAATTTATAAGGAGCAGAGGCGAATTCAGAGTGTTCTCCGTGTTCTCGGAAATACCCAGGCATCTTGCCTTAGTGGTAATACATTTCAAACATCCTGTCTTGGTAATAATACATCCTGCCTAGTGTCATTGAAGGAACACCCTATTTTTTAATCTTTGATCCACCACTGATAAGGAGTAAACAAATATTTAACCCTAGGTAAAAATTTTGATTCGCCATTACACATGCTCTAAGAATCATTTAATGTCTAATTATCTTTTATATTGTTATATTTAGAACCACAAATTAGTCACAAAAGTTCTAGAATATAGAATATCTCAAATTTTGATTCGCCATTACACATGCTCAAAGTACGTTGGGAGATCTGGTTACACAAATATCTCAAATTTTGATTCGCCATTACACATGCTCTTAGAATCATCTAATGCACGCTTGGAACTCGCTATTTTTTTCCAAGTTGACTGCGCATGTTGGTGAGTTTGTTTGTGCTGACCTTAACACTGAGAAGAAGAGATCCTATGATGTCGCAAGGATT
Organism: Astragalus glycyphyllos; assembly: GCA_963573325.1. NCBI lineage: Eukaryota > Viridiplantae > Streptophyta > Magnoliopsida > Fabales > Fabaceae > Astragalus > Astragalus glycyphyllos. Next base: position 2,160,854 of record OY754311.1, read on the forward strand.
ATGGTTCGTACTCAGGTGTCGGGAACGGTGAATATGGAGATTCACGTGGTTATTAACAATGTTCCTTTCTCTATCAAAGTTGTGGAGGATTGGGGAGGTCCGGTTGAATGGCGTAACAAGGCACAAAATTATGACGAGGGGGATGACGTTGACTCAAGTTCAGGTGATGATTATTCAGATCATATGTACGCAGGCACCGGAGACGTTCATGGTGAGGAAGAGCTAGGGGAATTGGAATTGAATGCGTTGCTTAATGCCGTGCGAAATTCCGGGAAGGTTGACCCGAACATAATGGTTAACGTTTTGACTGAAGCATTAAGAGTCTCCAACGACGAAGTTCTAAGAATGTCCAATGGAGTTAGTCCGTCCAACGGATGCTCCCCTATTCTTTCTGTTGGTAGTTTTGAGCAGGAAACAAATCCATCTATCACTGACAAGCTGGTCGGTACTGCCGTGGGAGGATCACGTGTTGTTAAGTCTCAAGAAGTGGTTCCCCAATCTTGCCCATCGAAACATCTCACAGGTTGTCAATCTCTAGATCTCCCTTCAATTCCAAATGTGTTTATTTCTCCAAATCCAGGTCATGCCTTACCGAAAAGAAAGCAACGAAAATTGTTACGAGTAGGAGTCAAAAGGAAACCGTCGTCCGGTAAACTGAAGAAAGCTACCCGAGAGCTTGCCGAAGTCTCGGGTGAGTCTAACCAGGCAGCTGTTGAACCGCAACTGTCCCATCAAGTAAGTAAGCATGATTCGTCTTTGTTTTCAGCTGGCACAGTTTTATGTGGGGGTTCAATTTCGAGTGGAGACATTGGTTTGTGCAACAATAAGTTCTGGGCCCTCCAGAGTAAGGGGGTAGCAAGAAAAGTCTGGGAAAATGCCAAGCGTTTAGGGGTTGAAGGTAACTTACCGGATGATCATTATATTGAGCTGATTGAAAACGGGGAAAGAAGAGACGAAGCAGAGAGTAGTAGGAGGGTGCATAACAACCTGAATCCATGAATATCTTATCTTTAAATATTAGAGGGTGGGGTTACCGCGGGAACCGTCGCCAATTGGTTTCTGTTATAAATTCAGGTTCTTTCGATTTTGTTTGCATTCAGGAGACGAAAAGGGAGGTGATGGTAGAGGGAGAGGTTGGAATGTTATGGGGGAGTCGATCCTTCCAATGGCTTCATCAACCCTCAAGTGGTTCTTCGGGAGGGATTCTATGTTCTTGGCTTGAAGGGGCCTGTTTGGTGACGTCTCATTTTTCTGGTCTTGGTTTTCTTGGCATTAGTGCGTTTGTTCGTAATAAAGTTGTTCATGTGGTAAACATCTATGCACTGTGCTCTGCGGGTGCGAGACGAAGGGTGTGGGCTGAGTTGGTAGCGGTTAAACAAAGTCTAGGGGCTGGAGAGTGGTGTATTGTAGGGGATTTTAATGTTGTTTCTAGCAGTTCTGAAAGAAGGGGCAGAAGTGGGAATACCTCTCAAGTTGAGTTAGATGATTTTAATAGCTTCATTGTAGACATGGATCTTGTTGATGTTCCGGTGTCGGGGAAGAAATTCTCTTGGTTTTGCTCAAATGGAATCTCTATGAGCAGGTTGGACAGGTTTTTGATTTCAGAGGGTCTTATGGTTTATTGGGGGATCACAGGTCAGTGGATTGGCAATCGGGACATCTCCGATCATTCACCTATTTGGCTTATTCGGTCATCGAATGATTGGGGCCCGAAGCCTTTTCGTTTCTTCAACGCATGGCTGAGTCATGATGACTTTTTACCTTTTGTTCAATCTTGTTGGAATGGTTTTAGCAATACAGGTCATAAGGCTTTTGTTTTAAAAGAAAAGTTGAAGTCTCTCAAAGGAAGCATTCGGAGTTGGAATAAAGAGGTTTTTGGTAAAGTCGACTTGAACATTGATACTCTAGTTCAGGATCTGAATTCGTTGGACGATATGTTGTGTGAAGGGTGGGATAGTGACGTTGTGGCAAACAGAAGAGAAATTTCTGCCTCGCTTTGGAAGGAAATTTGTGCGATGGAATCTTTATTGGCTCAAAAGTCTAGAGCAAGATGGATAAAGGAGGGGGATATGAATTCAAAATACTTTCACTCTCTAATGAGGTATAGAAGAAGACAGTGTAGTGTGGTTATTCTTAGAGATAACGGGGAGCAAGTGGAGGAGGTGGATGCGGTGAAATCTTTTGTAAAACAACATTTTGAGAAGTGCTTTTCTGAGGCAAATCATAATAGGCCACTTTTGGGCGGTCTTCAATTCAAGCGTTTGACTTCATCTCAAGCGGATTCTTTGATTCAACCTTTTACTGTGGAAGAAATAAGGATGGGTGTCTGGGAGTGTGATGGGGATAAAAGTCAAGGTCCGGATGGGTTCTATCTCAACTTCATTAAGTCTGGTTGGAGTTTCATGAAAGAGGATGTGGTAGGTTTTTTCAATGAGTTTTTCCCGAATGTTTTCCTCCCCAAAGCTATCTCGGCTTCATTCTTCGCCTTGGTTCCTAAGAACGATAATCCGCAAGGTTTGGGGGAGTTTAGGCCTATATGCTTGATTGGGTGCATATACAAAATATTGACCAAGGTCTTAGCTTCTCGGCTCAAGAAAGTTATGCCAAGTATTATTTCTCATCATCAATCAGCATTTATAGGGGGCGACAAATTCTTGACGGTGTTGTGGTGGCGAACGAGTTGGTTGATTATGCCAAAAGAAGCAAGGAAGAATGTATGTTGTTCAAGGTGGACTTTGAAAAAGCTTATGATTCCATCTCTTGGAATTTATTGTTTTACATGTTGACTAGAATGGGTTTCCCCCAACGTTGGATTGCTTGGATTAAGTCTTGTGTGTGTACTAGCTCCATGTCGGTTCTAGTGAATGGTAGCCCAACTCAAGATTTCAAAGTTCAGCGTGGTCTGCGACAAGGGGACCCTTTGTCGCCTTTCCTCTTTCTTATAGTGGCAGAGGCCTTGTCGGTGATGATGATGAAGGCGGTGGATATTGGTGATTATCAAAGTTTTTCTTTCAATGAGGATTTGAACTTTTCTATTCTTCAATTTGCGGATGATTCTTGGCGTTGGTTGGAACCTTGGCATCTCGGTAATGATGCTGTCCGAACAGCTGAGGCAGATATTCTGCGAGATATTCTCCAGCCTGTGGCTCCAACGAGAATGAAGATGGATTCTTGGATTTGGCCGCTCGATAAATCGAAGAATTATTCGGTTAAAACCTTTTATATTCAGCTGGTCCGTGGTGATTTATCCTCTAATGTCTCGGTGCAGCAGAATTTTTTTGCAGGTTTATGGAAATCAATAGTGCCTTCGAAAGTGTTGGTTTTTGGCTGGCGGTTGCTGTTGGATGCGTTGCCGGTGCGCGAGCAACTATTGCGCAGGAATGTTCTCCACTTGGAAGACGATGCTCGTTGCTCATTCTGTCACGTTCAGCGTGAGTCCGTGAATCATTTGTTCCTCCATTGCGGGTTCGCGAATTCGGTTTGGAAGTGTGTTACATCTTGGATTGGTGTTGCTCTTGATTTGTCTTTGGATGTTGTTGGTCTTGTCCACCAGTGTTGCTGCTTGTGTAAGGGGAAGAAAGCAAAACGCACGAAGCACGTGGTTTGGTTAACTACTTGTTGGAGCATATGGCTGGCGAGGAATGGAGCTATTTTCAATAATGAGGAGCCTAATATCGAGATGGTGGTGAATCGTATTAAAAGTCTTTCTTGTTGTTGGTGTATTTATAGATTGAATTGTAATTCCTCCTTTTCCATTTCAATGTGGTGGTCTAATCCACTACAATGCTTAAACAATTTGTAGTTTTTAGAGGGAGAAACAGTGCGTTAGGTTGCTTATCCTCACTGTAGTGCCGGTGGTACGAGGTACTCTTTTTCCTCCCTGAGTCTTTTTCCCATTGGGTTTTGGCTTAGGGAGGTTTTGAGGAGGGCCTCCCCCTTTCCTTTATTCCCATTGTAAGGGCTGGGCACCCCTTGTGCTCCCTTCAATGAAAGTATTGCTTATCTAAAAAAAATCTAATGTCTAATTGTTCGAGAAATCCACAAGCTTCTCAAGGTTCATTGGGAGATTCGGTTTATGCATATTTTTAGGGAGGCTGATCATTGCACAAATGAGTTGGCCAATATTGGGTGTCGTCAAGTGAAAGATATGATTATTTATGAGCAGTGTCCTAATTCTTTAGGATCGTTATTACTTTCTGATGTTGTAGGTGATCCCCAGACTTGCAGTTTCCGGGGTTTGAACTCTGGATCTCCTTATTGATACTCATTCATGCCCCTTAGCTTGTCAATTGAGCTACATTCTTAGGACTTGCTTCCCGTCAAGTGGAAAACTTGCTTCTCGTTAGTTTTTGTTTTGTTTGGGGTAAGGCCTCAGTTAAATAAAAAAAACAGGTGTGAATTTTTTTGTAGCGAGTATAATCAAATTTCTAAGGTTTATAGGGAGTAGACGGTAGACAAATATCTAATCCTAAGTAAAAAGTTTGATTCACCATTAGATAAGCTCTAAGAATCATCCAATGCCTAATTATATTCTAGATTATTATATTTAGAACCACAAATTAGTCACAAAAGTTCTAGAATAGTAAAGATTAACCTCATGAAAGAAGAGATTTAAGCAAACACAAAAACACCATTATCCACCTCATGAATACTAAAATTGACCTCAAAGTATGTTGATGTAACTAACTAACTAGCTTCTTATGGTAACACTGCCCTAATACGGCATCAAAGTATGATCAACTAAACTTAGCAAAAACACAACTCATCTTTGCGTAACACTTCGCTTCTTTCTCTCTCCTATAAATCACCATTTCTCTTCCTCTCTCTGCAACATCATCTCATTCACACTTTCTTTCCTTCTTTCTGGTGTTTCCTTCAACTTATAAGATGGAAATAATTCTATGAAAATCACCGATCTGCTGATCTTATCCACGCAATGGAGGTAGAAAGAATGAAGCAATTGATGCTCCTATGTTGTAGAATGCAAAGTAATCGTGTTGCTCTTGTGGGTGGAAACCATACCGCTTCCAGGTTTTGCAGTCGTTAAAGTTCTCACCTTTTCTTCTTGATAATCTCCAATTTCACTTTTTCCGCATCTGGGTCATCTTAATTTTGCCCAATTGACCCAATAATTTTAATCTCACTACGCTTCTGTACTCCGTGTTTCTGAAAAGGGTCTCTTTTTCTCTCTCTAGAAAGGGGAGAAAGATGATGAAGCAGCATTTGCATTGCGGAACAAATGCTCTTAATCTTGATACTGTTATTGTTATAAGAATTCCTGATGCACAGGTTTTGCGTATTTTGTCACGGTCATTATTTTTGGCTATGGTTCTTGCTACCTTACCTTTCTTAGGAACCATTTTCAAAGATTTCTCACCAAATTCTCATTCAAAAATTGAGACTTCATCATGGCCTCTATTGAATTTGATTCTCCATGATATGGCTGATGAAGGGCTTCTCAAAAAAGATGATAAGGCTTTAATTGTTAGTCCTCCCAACGCTTTTGGGAGTATTGGTGTTTTCAATAACAACAATGTTGATGTTATAATGGATTCTGATTTTGAGACAAAGAGCTTATTCCCTAATGAGTCTTGTGATTTTGTGTTCACATCAAGCTCTATTGATTCTGAGTTTATTGATCGTATTCTAAAAATTGGTGGCATTGTTGCTCTTCCTTTAGGAGCTAAACCATCAAATGTTGCATTTAGAGAACAATCTAATTATAGAGTTGTTTACCTTAGACGCTATAGTCCTACTTCTGTCATTGTTGCATTGAGGAAAACTAGACCACCTCTTAACTTAGTGGTTTCTTCTACAAAGAGAAAGCTTTGTCGTTTGAAATCAGATGCAAAAATAGCAGCATTGGAGGGTCTTGAAGATGTACTTCTTGAGCCACCTAGACATGCTGTTGTAAAACCAAAAAACTATTTGAAGAAGATCAAATATCTACCTAATTTGTTGGGTGATTCTCTTGAAGGTTATAATAGAAGACTCTTTGTTAGTGTTGGTATGCTTGAGGAGAATAAGGGTGTGATAGAATGGTTTGAACGCAATTATCCAAAGAAAAATACAAAATTTGAAATTCACAACCTTATGGTTGCACCAGAAGACAGAATTCTGCAACCACATAGAGATGTTTCTTCTTGGTTATCCAAACATGTGAATGAGGATGAGTATGTTGTGATGAAAGCAGAAGCAGAAATAGTGGAGGAGATGATTGAGAAAGGAACAATATGTTTGGTGGATGAACTCTTCTTAGAGTGTAAGAATGAATGGTGGCAGAAATGGAAGAGAAAGAAGAGTGTAAGAGCATATTGGGAGTGCTTAGCTTTGTATGGAAGGTTGAGAGATGAAGGAGTTGCTGTACATCAATGGTGGGGTTAAAATGAGCTTTTAAATTAGTGTTGCCTTCTTTCTAATGTTGGTTTCTTTGTTCTGAATTCCTTTTCTGTAGTATGCTAATATGATATGAAAGCACTATAAATAAAAAGGCTTGCTTTTCTTAGCTATTTGACACTTTCTTATGCTTATGATGTATGGCTGGTTTAGCAAACGTGTTGGGAATATGTAGATGTTTGAAAAGCTTCACGAGAATAAGAAAATAATCTATTACTAGAACTAGAACACATGACATGCCTGGTCAAAGTTGCATATTTTCTGAAAAACAATAACTAAAACACATAGTTATAACTAAATGACAAAATAATTATCCATAAAAATATGCATCATCTTCATCATCTCCAAGATATGGAGCACCATCTATCGATACCTTCATCTGGTCATTAGTACCAATGTTTTTTTACACCACCAGTAATACTTACTTTTAATTGCATTTGCATTCTCAGCTATAACTTGTGCATTTTGAACATCATTATTGTCATCCCCCAAGTCATCATCGTCTTACGAATCATCAATCATCATCTTCATATGCAGCAATATCTTAATTTGGAATAGCCAACTCAGTAAAAAGAGTAATGGAAATGATAACCAAGTTGATAAAGTAGACTACAAATATGACATATAGGTACATAAATAAGTTTTGAAGAAGCACATTTATATAAAATATGTAGGGACTTTAAAAACTAATCACAAACCCAAGTTAGCATTTCCTAGATAGAGACTATATTCTACAATGTTGAATTAGACACTTTGTTCTCCAATGAGAAAACACCACTGCAAAACCGACTTAATAAACTCATATTGTTTTCTACATATAGAGAGGAAATGGTTACTTATTCAACAAACCACACACCAAGTTGAATTCTCATCACAAATAAATGGTTACTTATCACTCTAACTTTTAAAGCACATGACACCTAGTAGAAGTATGTGGCAATTCACATGCACATGAAATTTAGATCTCAGTCTTCAATTTTAATAACACTATTCATCAAAAAAATCAATGTAAACCCTCCTTGAATATAAGAGGTCAATACCAACACTGCTATCAAAATCAATCTCTAAATTGTTAGAGACTAAGCTTCCACTCTTCCTAAGCTCCATAAACTATCAAATAATTTGATGTCTCAATCTCAAAACATAGGAAAATGCTGAAAGTTCGACAACAGAAAAAACTCAATATTAGCACATATAGTATTACTCAATATCAGGTACAATTTTTATTTTTTTTAATATTTTGTTGCAAACTTATAATTTTGCTTTGTACTTATCCATCCTTTTTGAGCTTCCTAACCCTATGTTTGGATGGAGTATTTTTAGGGAGTAATGTAATTTTTGGGGGGAATTGAAACATTTTAGTTCAAAATTTTGAACTAAAATATTCCAAAATCCCCTCAAAAATTACATTACCCCCTAAAAATACCCTATCCAAACACTCCTAAAGGTTTTTAGGGTGAAAATCATTTCAGAAATCTGAGCTTTGTACTTATCCATATATTTCTTCTCAGAAGGATGTAGACTTGGACCAGAAACCCAATAAATAAGTGAAGGAATAATAATTTCAATGCAAACAGAAAAATAGTTATCAAATTAGCTAAAATCAAGCAAGATATGTTATCATACCCGTATAAGGTATCTATACGTTATAAATGTTCCAAAAGATGAAGCTCATTGGAATTTCTATTTGGTTTAGATAACTAAGAAATTAGCAATTAAGTGTATAACTTCCATTTGCTGGAAGTAGACTACAAATCCAAAAAAGAAAAGGAATACACATGCTGAAAGACTATTCTTTTACATGCAAGCTTGACATCTACATCCCAAGAAAGCTATAGCAGCAAGCAACCTCACTGCCTCATATATATCACTTCTCTACATACAATCAAGCTAAGTGCAGCAAAAGCACTAATCATTAACAATTGTGAAATAACCAAAGAATGTTACCTTTTTCTTGTAAAAAGTTGGCTCAACAATGTGTCTCGAATTTTATTTACAAACTACATAATAAACGCTTATTGTAGTTAACATCAAGTGGCTGTAGTTTAGTGGTGAGAATTCCACGTTGTGGCCGTGGAGACCTGGGCTCGAATCCCAGCAGCCACATTTTTCTGTCGCCCTAAACTAAACATCACTCAAAATAAAACGACTGCGTTTAACGGTTCGCCTCAACTCCAGGTCAACCCACCCGTCGTTTTTGAAGAAGAGAGAGCATGCAAACCCGCTCAGATACTCACAGCGATTCCGAATTCCGATATTGCACATAACTTCATTCAGCGACTCTAAGGTCAGTTTCTTATTCTCCTTTTTCTTTAATTTCATCCTTTACGCCATTCAATTCAATTGTCAACATTTATCGATCGCATTTTTGTTTTAGTTTTTTTTTCCGATGGTGGAAGCGATATTACATTTTGGGATCAAAAATCTGTTTTTGTTTTCTTTGATTCAGTTACAAGATCCATATTGATTTCCCATAATTTGAATGGAGTAATTCCTTCGCAGCGATTATTGATCAATTTTTTCTTTTCACTGCACTTAATCTGATTTACTGCTTTATATTCTAATAATTTGTTAGCAATGTGAAATTAATCAAACTGATGGCTTGTTACAAAAAGGAGATTGATTTTTTATGGCAAATGTTATGCCTCGTAGATTATGTTGTATGGAGTTTGATTTTAATTTTGATTTGTTTGAATTATATTTAGTTTTGATTGCCTCCTCCAAGAAGAAAAAGATGGTTGATGATCAAGCCTTGGGATACATTGCAGACTATCTTGGCATGTTCATATTTGCTTTGGTTATAGCATATCACTTGGTTATAGCAGACCCCAAATATGAAGCCAATTAGATACTATGAATTTTTATGATGTATTCAAGACACAATTTTGTTGATTGATTTGTTAGGTCAATCTGTTGACTTATGAAACCAGGGTTTCTGGCTTATGACAGCTAAATCTTCAATATTTAGAGGTTGGTATTAACCATTTTCCATCGTCATTGGTTTATATTTAGTATATTGAATTATGAATTAGTGTTAATATTATATGTTGATACTGAGTACTAATTGCCAATTGGCAAATGCTAGTCTCGTTGGTGTTGGTTAGATTAACTGCAAATCTGAATTTTTGTGTGCCCCGCATCCATTTCCTATGGTTGCCACTAGACACAAATTTCCATCTTTATATTTGGTTTATTAGATTTGTGTTTATATCAGCTCTTGATACAAAGTACCTACTAATTGGCAAATGCTATTTGCCTTGGAGTTGGTTAGATTAACTGAAAATGTGAATTGTTGTGTGTCCCCAATCCATTTCCTATGGTTGCCACAGAAAATTTCAATGGCAAATATACACTACTTAGAAGCCTTTTTTTCCTTAAAAACTTGATGAGCTGAATTACTTACCATTGCTAGTAATTTAGAAGTCATTTGTATGAATTATTGAATTCAGTAAGCAGGAAAAAATGGATTCTGTCCGTGGTATAAATATAATTAGAGGGAAAATTAAGATGTTAGAAGAGTTAAGAAGAGAAGACAATACATCCCAATTGTATACTAGTGTAATCAATCAGTCACAATCTGTAATCTGTAATACAAGAAAAAGTACAGGCAATAGCAAGAAACTCATAAATTCAAAAAAAAAAATACACTGTTTTTCACACCAAACATAAAAGATACAATGATAACCTCACAAAGCACTCACATACATGAATGGAATCATACTATATCTACTGAATGCATTCCACTGAACACATTATGCAACCTGGCAGAGATGCCAAGTTGAAGAAGTGCATAATTTTTCTAAGGGCTGGTGGCTGAAGGTGGTGGGGAGAGGAATGGAATAGAGGGCATAGTGGTAGGAATTGTGGGGATGGAGGGAAATGAAGTGGCTGGCAATGGAGGAAGGGTGACCTGTGGGACTGTTGTTGGAATGGTAGGGATGTTCATACTAGGAAGTGGAGGCAAAGTGGACTTGGGCAGAGATGGGATAGTGGGAAGTTGGGAAATACTGCCCTGAGGCATTGTTGGAATTGAAGGCAAAGGTGGCAGTGTTGGTTTAGGCAAAGTAGGAATACTGCCCTGAGGCAATGCAGGAAATGAAGGCAAAGGTGGTAATGTTGGTTTAGGCAAAGTGGGAATGCCTGGCAAATTTGGTGTAGTCGTTTGCAAAAGATGGCGAGCTGCTTCGCTCATGCTCATGGTTGAGAAAGTCAGAGCAAGAAGGAAACCTGTGATCAAGAATTTGCTTGAGGCCATAGCTGAATGGATTGCAAGAATGAAGAGGAATGGAGAAGCTTTAAATTGGGGAATTGATTTCCTTTGAGTTTGTGTGAGAAGCTAAAGGAGAGTGCTTGGTTTTATATAGACTTCACTACTTCAGAGTTAGAGAGGTGGGAGAAAGGAAAAACTACAATAGCTTCTTAAGGAAGGTAACATAGGCTTAACAATCTTTTTGTTAGTTCACCATCCTGTATTTGAATAAACCATTTTATTAGGTTGGACTGATAAGGTGGTTGGGTGTTACTAAGTTGTAGCCCCAAATATTCAAATGTAGGATGGCCAACTCCTAATAAAATTACGGAATGAGGGAGATACAACGATTGAGTGCTTCTTTCTTTATAGTAGTTTTGTTGTTGTTGGTTTATCTAACTGAGTTCGCTACATCCTCTTAAAGGTGGGTATATCTATCAATGCTATACAATCTCTTAATTCGTGTGGATTTGAAATGTGATCTAATAGACGCTCATCGTTAGAATTTGAAATGTTTTATGTTTATGGCAAATATCATACGTTTTAATTAATGAGAAAAAGTTAAAATTTGAGATATTTTTTAAAACATTGCTTAGTAAGGGCCAAGAAAGAGTTAATTTTACTATAAAGAAAATAAAAATCATCTTTACAGAGGATCCGAAAATTTTTTGTTTAGTAGGGAACAAACAAATAGTTTGTGATATTTTTACAAAATGAATAATTTGATAACAAAAAATATCAAAAACGATGAAAATTGATATGTTTTGGGACACTATTTATTTATTAGTATTATTAGATATTAGATAGGGGACAAATAATGGATAAATAGTCGTTTTGGTATTTAGATGTGTGAGACACTACCACTATAATCCCCGAGTGTCAAAATTTTACAAACATCATCAAATGTGTCTTCTGTTTATAATTTTTGTGATTATACTGACTAACGAAAAACACATTTGATGACCAAATTGAATAAAGAAAAATACACTCAGACAAATTGATTAAGGAAAGATACATTTTGGGATTCTTTTAAAATTCTAATACATTATAGGATTATAGTGACATCATCCCACTTTCGAAGACCAAAGTGTTTATTTATCCAATAAATCTATTTATAATTTTTGTGATTATATTGACTAACGAAAAACATATTTGAGGACTAAATCGACTAAAGAAAGATATATTCATAGATCAAATTGATTAAAGAAGACACATTTTGAGATGCTTTTGTAATTCTAATACGTTATAGGACTATAGTGACCTTCGAAGACCAAAGTGTTTGTTTACCCAATAAAAAATAGATAGGGATAAAGAAATAAAATTAGTACCATTTTATTCTCTCATTTATCTCTTGTAATTTTTCACATTCATTTTATAAAACCTTATGTATTTTTTCTGGGGATATCTATTTTTACTGGAGTCCAAATACTTATTTTATGAAGCATATTCAAGTAAAAAAAAAAAGGTTATGGGAGTAATTGACCCCTAAACCCTAAGCCTTATGTTTATATCCGGTTACATTATGCCAACTTCCAAATCCAAAATAACCTTATGTTTATTAAGACTTATAGCGCGATGATCCCTCATTTCCATGCATGTTTTTTGTTAAACTTTTTCATGCGTTTGATATATCTAACTCGGATTTATGTCAAGCACTTCATTCGCCATTAGCCATCTTATCCACTATCTACTACCAACTAGCTTATTCACTATAAGCTCATCGCTATTCCCTAAAAATTAATATGTGGGATGATAATTGGTTGTCCTATCAATTTGGGTATATAGTGTGGACGACGAAACCACAAAATTCCGAAGTTTCCAAAGTACTGGATCTTATTGAAGATGATTATGGGAGATTTGATCTTATTGAATCAATTTTTTTTTTTGCCTTTTGAAGCTATGCAAATTACTTAAATTATACTTTCCCAAGAAGTTTAAGAAGATAGTATGATTTGGCCCCAATTCTTTACTGTCAAATCAGCATATAGCATTAAGCATGGGAAAAATGTTTCATAACAATTCTCTTCCGGTAAAGAAGTTGGCCTCTAGGGAAGTTGCGTCTGATCCCTTTTGCTCAAGATGTGACGATAAATTGGAAGATATCAACCATGTGCTTAAAGACTACCATTAGGCAAAAATTATCTGTTTTTCCTCTTTTTTGGGAATTAGTTTTTGACAATATTGAAGAGAATTTTACAGATTGGCGGGTTGATTGTATCGTGCGATTACTAGAAGAGGTGGTTATCCACATTTAATCTTCAGTATATTTTTTATGGTGGGTGAGGAACAAGCATTATTTTGAAGCCAAACAATTGTTAGATGCTGGCATCTTAAAAAAGCATTCAGTATCATTACTGATTTTAACTCATCCATCTCGGCCCAAACTGTATCATTGTTACCATCACCTGGCCTTGTGAAATCTTAAAAAAAGCATTCAGTATGCCCATTGAATTAGCGTCTAGTGTTTCTTGGCCACCAGCATATGCAGATTTTTATAAATTAAATGTTGATGCTGTTATTCGAAACCAAACATGTGCTATTTTTGTTGCTACCACGTGGTCAATTAAAGGCCACTAGACCCTTTTTATGTTGAGACAATTGGAAAGGGATATGCTCTTAATTTTGGACTTGAGATGGGATTTTTTGATATACAAGCTGAATCAGACTGCTTGCAATTGGTGAAGAAATTGAGAGATTTATGTTCTTACTTTGGCAGAATTTTACGTGAGTGTACTAACTTATCAAAGAATTTTAAGTCTTTTGATTTAGTACATGTTAGGAGAGAAGGCAATGTTGTAGCTCACACTTTAGCTAATTTTGCTTTGGTAGACACTCTTACCGTTTGGCTAGAGGAAATTCCTCATTGTATTTGTTTTTTTGCATTGGCCTCCGATTTAAGAGGGTCCTAACGAAATCATTTCCACGGTAATCAAAAGATTATTTGCTTTTGTAAAAAAAAAAAGATTATTTGCTTTGTGATAAAATAATAGTATGTAAAATATTTGTTGTTGTGAGCTTAATTGTGTGAAGGCCTTTTATAGAGAAAAAAATGACTCCAAATTAACAAAGCCTTTAATGCTAAGAAGACTAAATGGTGGCAGAAAGAGTATGTTGTGATGAAAGCAGAAGCAGAGATAGTGGAGGAGATGAATGAGAAAGGAACAATTTGTTTGGTGGATGAACTCTTCTTAGAGTGTAAGAATGAATGGTGGCAGAAAGGGAAGAGAAAGAAGAGTGTAAGAGCATATTGGGAGTGCTAAGCTTTGTGTGGAAGGTTGAGAGATGAGGGAGTTGCTGTACATCAATGGTGGGGTTGAAATTGAAAGGAGCTTTTAAATTAGTGTTGTTTTCTTTGTTTTGAATATGTGCCTTTGGAGAATTGCTTGTGCCTTGAATGGTGCATGTTTGTATTCTCTTTTCTTTGATTTGTTTGTATTTCTTCTCAGAAGAATATACACATGGACCAGAAACCCAATAAATAAGTGAAGGATTAATTTTGTTGTCAAAAAAAGTGAAGGATTAATTTTAATGCAAACAGAAAAGTCGATATCAAATTAGCTAAAATCAAGCGGGAAGTGTTATCATAACTACTGAAGTTCATTGGAAATTCTATTTGGTTTAGAGATAACTAATAAATTAGCAAGTTAAGTGTATAACTTCTAGTTGCTGGAAGTCGACTATAAAAAAAAAAATGGCATACACATGTTGCAAGACTGTTCTTACACATGAAGGCTTGACATCTACATCCACAAAAAGCTAAATCAGCATGCACTTTTGCAATTGGGTTCCTTTCAACAGTCTTTCTCAGCATGTTTTTGTTTCAATGGTCCAAATCAAACAAAGCAAGAGAACCCCATAGTCGCAGAGAATGGCCAATACTTGGTCACCTTCCCCTATTTAGCAAAATCAAGCAATCAGTCATTTCTTTGTTGCCATGGCAGACAAATATGGACTTCTTTTCACAATCAAGCTAAGTGCAGCAAAAGCACTAATCATTAACAATTGTGAAATAGCCAAAGAATGTTACACAACAGACGACACGGTCATGTCTTAGCACTTCAAGACCATTTCTTTTTTTGGCAAAGCAATTTCACTTTCCTTTTCCCTTTTTTCAATAAATTCCGAATTTTAGAAAAAGCCAACAAAAGACAACAAAATACGAAAATGAAAACAGACAAAAGACAACAAAAGAAAAATTACCTGAGTAGGAGAAATACTATTCCAGAAAAATCTCAATGCCTCCTCCATCGATAATCTCCTGATGTTGATACTTGAAATCCTTCCCATCAACCGTACAACCAATATTATTTCGAAGAGCTTGATATTTCTTCTCGTGTTCATTGAACACACCCTCTGCATCTTTAGCCTCTTTCTCTGCATTGAATAATCTGGCCTTGTCCCTTAAAATGAGGCGCATCAGCTGCTTAAGAATTTTCATATCAGCTTCGATCTTTGCATCCTGTGTCAAGGACTCGGATTGAAGGGCTTCCTTTCGAGTATTCAACTTCTTGAGTTCATCTTCGAGTTCTTTAATGCGAGATTCCAGTGAAGACAGTTCTGATTGACGGCTCCTCTTTGATTCTTTGGCATGAGCCAATTTCACACCAGTTTGCTGAAGTTTCATAGAGCTAGTAGCAATGTCTTGTTGAATTGACCCTTTAGAATCTTGCAAAGCTCCAAGGCGCTTATAGGCACTCAAAAATTCATTTAAGAATTTTACAGTGTTCTCCACCTCATCAAGTTGTCCTTGAGTGAACAGTTCTTTATTGGCTTTGATCTTGGTCTTTATGGTTTGAAGCCTAATGGTGGGATCCTGACCTTGTTTGAGAGTCTCCAAAATGTTGTCCGTGAAAGCAACACTTCGAAATTCAGATAACAGCTCGGCAGGCAAACTATTGGCAGTTTCTGACACCATAGCCCCTGGTGCTGAAATTTGAGAGTGAGATGAAGATGAGACATTGCTCAGAAAACGGTCTATAACTCCCATGGGGTCATCAAAGATTGTTGAGGAATAGTCTTGTTCATTGATGTCTAGGAGTGCCAAACCTTCAGAATCCAAGTTTCCCATCTCGAGCAAGTCCATTTGTTCCTTCAGCTCAAAATGCTCTGATGAGTTTTGCTCTTCATTGGCTTCTTTCGAAGGAGAAGTGCCCTGTGAGTTAGAAGCTAAATTTTCTGGATTAATATCCTTGGAAGGATCACCTTTGTTCTCACCTGAAGGACTACTTGAAGCAGAAGCCTCAGTAAGGCCAGGAGCGTGGCTTAAAGATTTCAAGGGATCACTTTCTTGAGCAACACCTTCAGGAGCTTGAGTAATAGTTTCCTGAATCGCAGGGGCAACATTCATGGGTGCAATATATGAAGCCATAACAGCTTCTTGAGTGACGGTGGTACGTCCAACAATATCCAAATTTTGGGGATCCTGCCAAATCAAAAGAAATTGTTAGTTGCTCAACAAGAAAAATATCCCTAAAGTTATATGGGGTATAAGTTTAAGGAATAACCCTGGCAAGAATGCTAAGAGAGGTGGAGCTTGAGACATCAATCACAGGTTGAACCTTCGAGATAGCCTCTGCTGATATGGTTGAATATATTTTGGCAAGAGGTTTGTGTTGTCTCTTCGATCTCCTGGGAGTCTGTGCACTTTCATCATTGAGTTTCTTTCTCTTTACAGCACTTTGATCAACGGCCTACAAGAAGAAAAAAAAGCAAGAAATAAAAAATTGAGAGGCTAACATAAAGAAAAAATAGTGCTGAGAAGCATTACCTTAGTAGTTCGAGTCTTAGTCAAATCATCTTTTGCTTCTTCATCATCGTCTTCAACTCGGATATTAGAGGATTTCGAGGAAGCTGAATTAGTCGAAACAACAGCTACGGAGAAAGGTATTAGCCAGTGAGTATAAAATGAAATTTGGAAATAAAGATTTAAATCGAAATCTTTATATCTGCCTCAGGCTCAATAATCTACTCGAATATGACAAAGGTCCAATGAAAGGTTCACCGGGATGAAAAGCGAGTGTCATCCAAGGTAGTCAAAATCGATACTATACGCATAAACGGAAAAGGGAAGTAAAATCGTAAGTCGTGGATCGTAACTATAATGGTAAGATTATACTAAATTTATCAAACGTATATTGAAAGTGTAAGACCCTATTAGCAAATATGAGGATTAACAAAAAACCAATTATAGCCTTAGTCAGAAGTACAAACTAAGACTGGCCATTACCAAATAAAATAGAACAAATTGCTAAAGAAATATAGTAAATGCTGCATAATATCAATATTGGAGTTGCACAACTCAACTATCATCGATATTAGTCACAATGTGGGGATATCATTATACATGACGATGGAAATGGAGGATATTCAAAATCATGATACTCTTATTGGTTGAACATACTAGAAAGGTTTTCATTGCATACCTAAGACCTCAATTTCAAATTCCACGATAGAGTTGGGCTGTATTTCCCAAGCAGGAACTCCATAAGCACCATAAGCATAATCGGGAGACAACTGCAAGATCATCAATCAACAATATGAATATGGAACTTGGAATCTACACAAACACGCACATACACAACCATGTTGTTTAAAAGCTAAACTTGAAGACACAGACACAAGTTTTGTAACTAGAGAAAAACCAATTCATGAGGTAAAAAAACTACTTTCATGTATGTTAATTAAACTGGGAATAAGGAGTGTTTAACCAAGAGGTTAAACCATGACCCGACATTGTTTCCGGTTCAGTTATTTGAGCGGTTCAATCACAATTTTGAATTATTTAAAGAGGTTGAACCATGACTCGGAGGTCTCACGGGTTCGATATCCGGTTCGGTTTTCAAAACATTGAGAGTAAGTAAAAGAAGAAAATGGATTTAATATATTAATATCATTACCCGGAGACGAGCAACTTCGCCAACTTGCATGCCAAGCACACCTTCATCCCATCCTAAAGACAAAGATAGTTGAAATTAACTAATCACAAAATGAATTAGTTCTCAAAACTTTGAACAAACTACACAAGTTGAAAAGAGTCGGTCAAAATGATCCATGTACCTTTGATAACGGAACCTTGGCCGATTATGAATGTGAAAGGGGCCCGACCAGGATCCTTTGTGCTGTATAGAAATAGATGGCTTTAATTAATTAAATCAAGATAACAAAAGTGATTTGAAAGTTAAAAAATGGAAGGAATAGTAAGCTAACCAACCAGCAGAACTTCTGAGAAAGGTCATGATTTTTCCCTGTTCACAAAATAATCGACAACAGAATGCATGTTAGTGCATCAAACAAGAGGTGGATCTTAGATTCTACTAAAATAAGAAGATGATCAAAATAATAAGAAAACGATGACGCTCCCATTTGCAACTAACACAGGCATCACATATGAAAGTTTATTTATTTATTGTAAGATCACATAATATTTTTCTTAAGATTAAAAGAATAAGAAAACAAAGGCATGTGTCTGTTCACTGATAGGTGTATTGTTATTATTAGGGTTTAGAAATGGGGGAAATAAAGGGAGAGTGACGAACCCCAACCGGTGCAGTGAACGGTGACGCTCTGACCGGGAAGGGGCTTGGGACCGGTTCCGGGTCTTATTACTTCCTTCTTCACTCCCATAACTCTTCTGATTCTCGTCATTTACTTTTTTTTTTTTTTTTTATCTATCAACCTCGTTTGCTTCTTCCTCACGTCTCGTTTTGTACAGCTTCTTGATGGTTTTCCATTTCAGGACTGCTATTAAGCTATTTTCTTATGAAAAGAAATGTACGAAATAGCCTCAATAAAAAGTGGTTTATAGTCCCTTATTACCCAAAAAAAGTGGTTTAGTTCCCGTTAAAAAAACATTTCCCGCTTTTTTATTGAGTTAATTACACTCTTTTCGTTAATTACTTCTTTTTTTTTTTTTTTACAAAAATTTTCCTCATAAATTATTTAATATGATCGTAAGATATAATATAAAAATTTATTGAGAATTGAGATTTATTATTGGTTGATTGAATCTTAATCACTCACGGTATTTTACATAATATCTTACGGTCAATTATAGTGGTTCACCGGTGAGAAGTTTGATTTGCTTAATCACCCTAGAATCACCCGAAGGAGTGCACCAAAAGAGTGCAAGAAGAAGGTCCCGGGTTCAATCCCCGAAAACTAACATTTCCTCCACTCCACTAACATTGCCTATCAAAAAAAAAAACCCTAGAAACACCCTTCTTGTTATTATATATATTTTTTGACAGAGTTATGATTTTATTTTTTGATTTTTTGACAAAGGAAATTTTCACACATTTTTAAAAAGGCGGCTTCTAGGATGAAAGATCAATTAACTCTCTCACTAGTTGACCACTAAAATTGTTCGTACAATATTGTATAAAATGCTATAAATAATTAAGATTGAATCAACTAATTTTAAATATCAACCATTGATAAAATTTTATATTATATCCTACCGTCAATTATTTTTTGAATTGCTATTCTTTCCTTTATTAATAGCAAAATACACGTGATTCTTTTATAAAAAAAATTGTAATTCACACGCGTAAGATGTTTTTACACAATTCAAAAAATATTACATTTTATAATAAGACAAAACATTGGGTTGTAAATCCTTTCAAGGTAGTTCGGGGGATGTTAAAGTTATTCCTTGAAATGTGCATATTACAAGATTGATTCCCACGTTTGTTACAAAGATAAAAAATTTATTTTTTCATGTTATTTTTTGTGTCGACCGGTATAGTTCCATATTACAAATAAGGCTTAAATATATGTTCAGTCTCTATAAATATGAGCACAGAAGAAGAGGGAAGAAGAGGAAAGAAGAGGCGTGTGTGAGAAGATGATATAAGTTCTGCTGCCACGTAATATGCCTTCATGTCATCCACGTCAGATTAAAGTTAACGTTGTTAACAGAAACTAACAGTAGGAACCCATTTAGAAACGGTATATATTTACATGATTCATTTTAAAAAAAAATTACAGGAACTTAAATGAATTTTGTCGGGCTGAATATATACTTAATAAGCCTACAAATAATAGTCACTAAGGGTATGTTTGAGAGGGGGTTTTGGGAGGGGAAGGGAGGTGAGGGCATATTTTTCAATCTTAAATTGAGGAAGCTATAAAGTGTCTCTAAACATAAATCAAATGTGATTAAAAATGTTATATTGATATCTATCAACTTGTTCTTTTAATTTTTTAAAATCTCAAATACATATTAAATTATAGACAAAACATTTTCAAGTCCTCCCCTCCCTTCCCCTCGCAAAACCCCCTCCCAAACATACCTAAAATTTAGGTGTAAAAATTATCTAATCTATTTGTATTTCTTTGTGCATGTAAGAAGTTGGCTCAATAATGTGAATTGAAGTTTTTTTACAATATTTTATAAATCTAGTCGCTGTAGTTTAGTGGTGAGAATGCCACGTTGTGGCCGTGGAGACCTGGGCTCGATTCCCAGCAAGTCACATTTTTTTCTTCCGGCAAACTTTCAGCATAAAACAAAACACCTACGTTAAACAGTTCACCTAATTTCATTCATCGACTGTAAGGTCAGTTTCTTATTCTCTTTTTCCTTTAATTTCATGCTTTACATCTGTTTGTTTCGCCATTCAATTCAATTAAATTCTCAACATTTATCAATCGCATTTTTGTTTATGTTTTTTTTTCAATGGTGGGAGCGACATTGCATTTTGGATCCATTTTGAGATGAAAAATCTGTTTCTGTTTTCTTTGGTTCAGTTTCAATTGCCTTTCGTGTTAAACGTTCTACAAGATCCATGTTGATTTCGCATAATTTGAATGGAGTAATTCCTTCACAGTGATTATTGATCAATTTTGTTCTTTTCACAGCACTTAATCTGATTTACTGCTTTATATTTTAATTTATAAGCAATGTGAACATAAACAATTTGATGGCTTGTTACAAAAGGAGAAGAAAATAAACAATCTTTTATTGGCAAATGTTATGACTCATTGTTCATAATGAATGGAGTTTGATTTTGATTTTGATTTATTTGAATTATGTTTAGTTTTGATTGCCTCCTCCAAGAAGAAAAAGATGGTCGATCAAGCTTTGGGATACATTGCAGACTATCTTGGCATGTTCATATTTGCTTTGGTTATAGCATATCACTTGGTTATAGCAGACCCCAAATATGAAGCCAATTAGATATTATGAATTTTTATGATGTATTCAAAACGCAATTTTGTTGATTGATTTGTTAGGTCAATCTGTTGACTTATGAAACCAGAGTTTCTGGCTTATGACAACTAAATCTTCAATATTTAGAGGTTGGTATTAACCATTTTCCATTGTCATTCGTTTATATTTAGTATATTTGATTAGTTTTTTATTAGCTATTGATACATAGTAGTATTGCGAAATGCTATTTGCGTCGGAGTTGGTTAGATTAACTGAAAATGTGAATTGTTGTGTGTCCTGCATCCATTTCCTATGGTTGCCACTAGACAAAAAATGTCAATGGCAAACACACTACTGAGAAGCCTTTTTTCCCTACAAAAAAGCTTAATGAGACGAAACACTTACCATTGCTAGTAATTTAGAGGTCATTTGTATTGAATTCAGTAAGCAGAGCAAAATTGATAGTAGCCAAGGAATTGTCAAAAGGTAAAAGGACATTGCTGATGAAATAAGCACTCGCCCTTGGATTTTTAGTGCACCTTGGAAGAGGTTGGCCCTCAAACTTTGATGTGCATGACTGTCAGTATCGTATGACGAGTCAAATACAGATCAAAAACTGCAAATTGACCAACTTCTTGCATTTTAATGATTTTGTGTTTTGTAGTTAGCCTTCTTTTTCTTGATATTAACTTTACAAATGATAACTCTGGGATTATTTGCGAACAATTCAGTTAGTTTTTCCCTGCAATTTACTTTTTTCCTCAAGCCTGGTCCAGTTTCACTCTGATACACTTGTTTAACTCACTAATTGCACTAATTACTGTTAGATAAGCAGCTTTGCATTATAGATATTTTAATAGGCTTCCCCCTGTACGGTGTCTGTGTCTACAGTTGACCATCAATTAGCCCATACCTCACTTGGGTACAGATCTGCTAAGTAGAAAGAATTAAGTTGATTACAAATAGAGTAAATAAAATGCAGCCTCAATAATGATTGTATATGCATGGTTGATTACTCAGTTGCATTTTAAGCAAGAGAATATATGGTGGATGTACTTTCTTAGCACTTCTCATCCATTAACCAATAGAATTTATAGACTGCAAAGCCTTTCTATTTTGCTGAAAATTTAGACTTCTGCTTGAGTTATTATTTGACATTTCTTAATTAGTTGGTTCCCACAATTGTCAATCTTGTAGAGGCCAATTGTATTGTTGTCGAACTTTTCTAGTAGCCCAAAATTTTTGTTACTCATTACTCATCATAATTGACTAACAGATCATTTTGCCGAGCATAGGTGTTCTGTATTTCAACATAGCTTTTCTGATGCCTACTTAGTGTAAATGCAAAACCATTCTTTTAAGTCTTTCTTCATGGTTGATGGAATTTATGCAACTTTGCTGGCTTTTAAAAAAAATATCTGTGTCTTTAATTTTTCTGAAAGAATTAGTACTCACTACCTGGTAGAGTATGGTACCAAGTGTTAAAAAGCCTATGGCTCCAGTGAAATACTGTCCGTAGTATAAATATAATTAGAGGGAAAATTAAGATGTTAGAAGAGTTAAGAAGAGAAGACAATACATCCCAATTGTATACCAGTGTAATCAATCAGTCACAATCTGTAATCTGTAATACAAGAAAAAGTACAGGCAATAGCAAGAAACTCATAAATTCAAAAAAAAACTACACTGTTTTTCACACCAAACATAAAAGATACAATGATAACCTCACAAAGCACTCACATACATGAATGGAATCATACTATATCTACTGAATGCATTCCACTGAACACATTATGCAACCTGGCAGAGATGCCAAGTTGAAGAAGTGCATAATTTTTCTAAGGGCTGGTGGCTGAAGGTGGTGGGGAGAGGAATGGAATAGAGGGCATAGTGGTAGGAATTGTGGGGATGGAGGGAAATGAAGTGGCTGGCAATGGAGGAAGGGTGACCTGTGGGACTGTTGTTGGAATGGTAGGGATGTTCATACTAGGAAGTGGAGGCAAAGTGGACTTGGGCAGAGATGGGATAGTGGGAAGTTGGGAAATACTGCCCTGAGGCATTGTTGGAATTGAAGGCAAAGGTGGCAGTGTTGGTTTAGGCAAAGTAGGAATACTGCCCTGAGGCAATGCAGGAAATGAAGGCAAAGGTGGTAATGTTGGTTTAGGCAAAGTGGGAATGCCTGGCAAATTTGGTGTAGTCGTTTGCAAAAGATGGCGAGCTGCTTCGCTCATGCTCATGGTTGAGAAAGTCAGAGCAAGAAGGAAACCTGTGATCAAGAATTTGCTTGAGGCCATAGCTGAATGGATTGCAAGAATGAAGAGGAATGGAGAAGCTTTAAATTGGGGAATTGATTTCCTTTGAGTTTGTGTGAGAAGCTAAAGGAGAGTGCTTGGATTTATATAGACTTCACTACTTCAGAGTTAGAGAGGTGGGAGAAAGGAAAAACTACAATAGCTTCTTAAGGAAGGTAACATAGGCTTAACAATCTTTTTGTTAGTTCACCATCCTGTATTTGAATAAACCATTTTATTAGGTTGGACTGATAAGGTGGTTGGGTGTTACTGAGTTGTAGCTCCAAATATTCAAATATAGGATGGCCAATTCCTAATAAAAGGACAGAAGGAGGGTGACAACGATTGACTGCTTCTTTGTTTATAGTAGCTTTGTTGTTGTTGGTTTATCTAACTGAGTTCACCACATATATGACTCATCCTCTTAAAGGTGGTATATCAATGCTTTATAATCTCTTAATTCGTGTGGAATTCACGTGTTATTATCCAAAAATCTTAATTAGCCTGAGATTGAGGAGTCTCGTTATTTATTTACATTAATTTACACACTAGCGGAATTTGTTTACATTTTTTTTTGACTAGCAAGATACTGGTGTATTGGCACGAGTCACTCCATTTTCATACATTTTCAAAATATACTTAATTTATAAAATAAAATATTTACCCGGTGACAAGCATAGTTTTTATTTTGTCAAATGTGGAGTATTTCATTGAAGGGGCAAAACGCTGTCAATTTTTTTTTTTTAAGGTGCAAGACCACAAACATTACACATAATGTAAGCTTCAAGCTTACAAGGAAAGCACCAAAAGATACAATAAAGGACAACACAGAGACAATAAGCATATAAGTAGCACCTGAACAACTAAGATTCTAATGAACTAAATAAAAAGCTCAAAATGAACTAACTCGAAACAAAACATAATCAAATCCTAAAACAACCAAGGGTAGTCAACAATAACAATTATTTTATTCAAATAAACCCTACACAACCTTCACCCTAGGATTGAGCCAAAAACCCAATCAAACTACAACCGTTTAACTGGCTCCACCAATGAGCAGGACAAGAGGCTCCACAACGTCAAAACAAAAGACCCACAAAGTTGGTGCAAGAGGAAAGATAGGAAGTTTAGACTTACCATGTATTTGAAGGCCAAATGGCCCCAGACATATTGTTCAGAAGCTGAGAGCCAAAGGAGATGAGGTGAGTCATGTTGAAGGGCATACGCTCCGAACAACAACTGGTTGCAGAACCCGCAATGAAGAGAGAGTTGAGAGAGGAGGTCGCGGCTTAGGAGTAAAAGGGATGGCATGAGAGAGTGTCTATGAGGACATATTTGGTGGATCTGGAGGAGCAGAAGGGTCAGGAGGTTCTGGGGGAGGGCGGTCTACTTCACCGTCAGTAGGAAGAAAAGGGGAAAAGTCATGCGGGTGAGGGGGGTGGTCGAACAACAATGTTTCGGGTCAGTTGCAGAGGAGCGGTTGTGGCCTTGAAAATGAGGCAAAGCATCCTGGAGAGGGAATGAAGCCACCGAGAAGCACTACCATTGCAGCGACAATGACCTAGCGTAGCTACGGAAGAGAGGCACCACAAGGGAACCACCAGCAGAGCACTCTCTCTAGGGAACCTTTGACATCCAAAGTACTTCGTTCACAAGCATAGTTATTTGCTTTAGTTCTCAAGAAATGTAGAAAGAGTTAGAGTATTCAAATACCAAAAATAATCATATCAAAGCCAATAAAATTATATCAACAACATATAATGTTTCTTCATCTCCACTCAAAACAAAATACTCAATTATAAAAACTAAAGATATTTATAAAGGCAAACTGAGATGTGATCTAATAGACGCTCATTGTTAGAATTTGAGATGTTTTATGATTATGGTAATATCATATGTTTTAATTAATGAGAAAAAGTTAAAATTTGAAATGTTTTATAAAAAATTAAGTGTAAAATAGGGCCAAAAAAAGAGTTAATTTTACCATAAAGAAAATAAAAATCATCTTGGCCATAGTGACGGATCCAATTTTTTTTTAGGGAGCAAACAAATAGTTTATTATATTTCTACCAAAGCCTTTTTTTTTTACAAAATACATATTTTGATAGCAAAAAATGCCAAAATCGACGAAAATAAATAATGTTTTGTGACAATATTTATTGGTATGAGGCACTGCCACTATAGTCTTAGAGTGTCGAAATTTCAAATACATCCTTGAGTGTGTCTTCCATTTATAATTTTCGGGATTATATTAACTAACGAAAAACATATTTGAGGACTAAAATGACTAAAGAAAGACACATTCAAAGACCCAATTGATTAAAGAAAGACACGTTTTGGGATTTTTTTGTAATTCTAATACATTATAGGACAAAAGGTACACCGTCTCACTTTCGAGGACCAAAATGTTTGTTTACTCAATAAAAATTAAATAAGTAAAATTAATACTAATTTATTCTCTCATTTATCACTCGTAACTTTTCACGTTCATTTTATAAAAAGCTCGTTTTGAGGGTGGATATTTAATTTTTTGGAGTCAAATATTATTTTATAAAGCATATTCAACTGTGGATCTATGACAACTAGAAAAAGGTTAGTTTTGTGACCAAAATTAGTGACAAAAATAAAAGTTTATCGCAAATTTTTGGTGTCACAATATTTACTATTTAGTGAAGAATTTAAAGACAAATTTCACATTTTTTGTCACTAAATTTCTCTCTTTAATTTCAATTTTTTTAGTAATACTTGGCCATTAGCGTTGGGTTATAGCCAAATTAGTCAAACCTTATGTTTATATCCTGTCACATTATGTCAACTTCCAAATCCAAAATAACCTTATGTTTATTAAGACTTGTAGTTTGATGATCCCTCATTTCCATCCGTTTTTTTGTTAAACTTCTCCATTGGTTTGATTTATGCCACCGTGATTTAGGTTGAGCACTTCATTCACCATCGGTCAACTTATAAATTATCGATTACCAGCTAGCTTATCTGTTATTTGTTATAAGCGCATCAGGTATCCGCTAGCTTATCTATTATTTTTTACTAAATAGAGTCTAATATTTATGTCCATGCATTTGATTTATGCCCCCGTCTTTCTATCTTTCTATATATTTTGTTAAATTTCTGGTGTGCATCAAGTAATTGGTATACTAAAATAAAATAACAAAAAATAAAGGA
This sequence comes from Astragalus glycyphyllos, assembly GCA_963573325.1. NCBI lineage: Eukaryota > Viridiplantae > Streptophyta > Magnoliopsida > Fabales > Fabaceae > Astragalus > Astragalus glycyphyllos. The sequence goes on from OY754311.1 coordinate 2,187,117, forward strand.
AGAGGAACAAGTATCAAATTATGAAAGATAACCTTTATTTATTAAAAAGTTTATATTCTATAACAAGAGATCTCCAAGTACATAAAGTAATAAATTATTCTATAACAAGAGATCTCCAAGTACATGAAGTAATGGGAAAAAAAAAGCAACGATCCCATGCACACAAGATTGAAAGGGGAAAAAAAAAGGAAAAGGAAAGGTTGAAAAAAAAATCAAGACTAATACTCCCCAACAATAAGTGAAAAATACATACTATAGTATATATAGTATATGGTATAGCTAATACATAATCATTGACAAACAGAGTAGAGTAGCAATATCATGAACTCAGGGGCTAGTAGTTTATGAAGGTGGTGGAGCAAGGAAAGAGGTGGGGGGCAAAGTGGGAAATGGAATGTTTGGAAGTGAAGTTGCAGCAAGTGGTGGAAGTGTCTGTGGAACAGTTGGAAAAGTGGGGAGAGCTGGAAGAGGTGGCAACTGTGGGAGAGATGGCAATGAGATAGTAGGAAATGTTGTTGGAAATGTAGGCAAAGGTGGCAACTGCGGCAACTGTGGAAAAGAGGGTACAATTGGAGTTGTCTGCAGCAGATTTCGAGCCGCTAGGCTGATATCCATGCTTGAGAAGGAAACAACAATGAAAAAAGCCATAATGAAACAACTTTTGGAGGCCATGATAATCAAAAGATTATTTTGCTTTGTGATTGTGATGAAATTATGCAAATGATTTGTAGCTTTGAACTTGTGTGTGTATTCTAGAGACAAGTGGAAGGCCTTTTTATAGAAAAAATGACTCCAAATTAATTTACAAAGCCTTTATTGCTAAGAAAACAGTTTTGAACATTTCTAATGTTAGCTAACCTTCCTTGGACATGGTATACAATAGTTGTTGGACTATTGGTGACTTAGTGTGATGTGGTGGTTAGCTAGTAAAAACAGTAGAGATTCAAAAGCATGATGACATCAAAGTAGAGTTTTAACTCTTGTTTGTGAGATTAAAATGTGTTTGGTGATCCAATTTTGGGGCATTAATGGTAAAATTAATTTTATGAACTAGATGTCATCAAGTGTAAAGCATGGAAGAGATGGAATAGGAGGAGTTAACAGTAAATAACTAAGAGGACTAAATTGGGTGGAATGACATATATGAATTTGGATCTATTTAACTTCTGCCACAAAGAAATTGAAATAGGCACTAAATTGATCAGAAATAATTACATGTGATCATCCTTTTATAAGGTGACATTATTTATAGAAGAAGTACACATCAAATTTAACAGATCTATCATTGCTTTCACTACAAGAAAAACATGAATTTCCGGCGGATTTCTTCCGTCGGTACATTTTTGGCGGAATTTTGGCATTTCCGGCGGATTTATCGGATTTTTGAAATTACCGGCGGATTTTTTTTTAATTTTTTTTTTTTACAAAATCGTTTCAAAAATCCGCCGGTAATGTTTCCGGCGGATTTTGCAAAAAAAAAAATACAAAATCCATCGGTAATGTTTCCGGCGGTTTTTTTAACATTTCCGGCGGATTTTGCAAAAAAAAAAATATTTCAAAAATCCGCCGGTAATTTCAAAAATCCACCTATAAATAAAACTTTCTCCTACACTCCTCCCATTCTCTCATTTCATTCTTTATTTCCTTCTCATTCTCCTCTACATTTTCTCTATCTTATATTTCTTCTTCTTTCTCATACTCTCCAATCTCCATAAATTTCTCTATATATCTCTCCTTTCTTTTACATTCTCACTCATTCATTCTTATTTCTTCTTCTTTTTTCCCATTCTCTCCAATTTTAATACTTCTCATACTCTCCTTCATTCTTCATTCTTCATTCTTCTTCATTCTCACTCGTTCATTCTTCTCACTTCATTCTTATCACATATTCTCTTTCATTCATTCTTACTTCTACATTCTTATTCATTTTCATTTTTTCTTACTTTTTATTAAAATTTAAATACATATTAAAATTTAAAATTTGGAAAAATTGAAGAAAAAAAAAAAGGTTTAATTTTATTTAAAAAAATTATATTTTTTTTAAAAATCCGTCGGTAATGTGCATTACCGGCAGAAAAATCCGCCGGTAATTACCGGAGGAAAAATCTGCCGGTAATGTGAAAAATCCGCCGGTAACCATTACCGACGAGTGAATTTCCGGCGGATTACCGGCAGGCCAGATCCGCCGATAATGACCATTTTTCGGCGGAAATTCTATTTTTCCGGCGGATTTTACCCGCCGGTAAATACTGAAAGTCTTGTAGTGTTTAACTGGCTTTTTTGGATGGTGATACTTGGAGGGGCTAATGTGTTATATTTTGAAATTCTCAAACTATTATAGAACTTTTTTTTAAGGACTAAATTGGGTTGCGCATATTTTGAGTGAGCAATTTGCCTTGACTAGCTATGTGTATATAAAATAGGTTGAGAAATAAAGCTCATTAGAATAAATAAATAAATAAATAACGTAATTGAATCATATTTTAGACTTAAAATAGGTGGGTTGGTCCACCCAAGCCCGCCAAAAATACGGTAAAAATGGAGGATTGGTGGGTTGGCGTCATAACCCACAAAAAACATTAAAAATATATTTAGAAAATGATGGGTTCGCGGATTTGATGTTGTTTGGTTGTTTCTCTCTCTCTCTCTTGTTGTGTAACTAGTTTAAGTTCGTGTACTTGTGAGTTGAATGAAGTATGATATGTTCCGTGTTTTGGTCCTGATCAGTGTGTTGACCCATTGGGTCTTGCTTTCTGCTCTGGTTGTATTGGTCTGGGCCGTTGCCCGTTTATTAATCATCAATACAATGTTTTGACCAAAAAAAGAAATAGTTTAAAACAAGAGAGAAAATAAAAATTAAAAATTAAAAATTAAACTTAGCTGGCACGCCCCCGCCGTTGGGTTGATGAGCTAGGTGGGGCTGACTACAATAGGTTGGTGGGGTGAGAGCACGAACCCACTTCGCCTTTTTTTGGCGGGCCGGTGGGTTGAGCCTATTTGCCATCCCTCGATTGTTGTAACAATAAATTGAAATAATAATTCCCTTACTTGATGTTTTGCAAAAATAAATATTATTGTGCATGAGTCTACACTTCAATTCTTTAGAAACTTTTTCTTCCAACTTTTTGATAGTTATTGTTCTGAATTAGATATCAAATAGTCATTTTAGTTAAAAAAACCTGATCCAAAACCACCCCTTATGGTGGGTAAACAAGAAAGAAGAGAGGAGTAGAGAGAAGGTTGAGCGAGACGGCTAAGTGTATACAAATTTATAAATATTTTAATTAAATGACATGTATGATTTATTTATTTGTAAAGTATATCACAAGTAACAAGTAGCATAGCTAACAGAGTGGTAATGAGATGTTTATCTACTCCCATGTTTTGTGTTTGATCCCAGGAATTGCATTTTGGGCACAAATGACATTTTTTTCTCATTTCTTTGTGCAATAGTGACAAGTTTTGCGTGGAGATGCATCAAAGATAAAACTATCAATTTTAGTCCAGCCCAACGTCTTGACGAGATTAATCAAGAAAATTGAAAGAAAAGAGATGGGGTAAAAAATTATATAGGCCAATGCTGAATTAGGCCATATTGGAAGATATAAATCACAAGTTCACAAGCAATAATATGCTATACTAAAACACCAACTCAAACAACATAAAAACTTAACATAACATATAATTTAATAATACATAAAGTACAAGTGAAATCCCCAAGAACAACAGATTATAACCAACACATTTAACAGTACAAAGTTACTAGAGTAAAATAGAGAGTAGTTCTGGATAGTGGATAAACATAGGGTACTTTAAGTACTTAAGGTTTTGGCACAGCAGGCAACTGAGGCTTAGGAATACCAGGAATTGTAGGCACTGTTGGAATACCAGGTACTGTAGGTATTGTAGGAACTGTTGGAATGCCAGGTACTGTAGGTATTGTTGGAATGGCTGGAATTACAGGCACATCAGGGATTGGAACATTTGGCAGTGGTGGCAACTCTGGTTTTGGAAGTGGCAATGGTAGATTTGGTAGTCCTGGAACTGGAGGCAAATCAACTTTAGAAACTTCATGTACTTTTGACAATGTTGATTGTTGCAGATTCCTTGCACCCTCAACACTTGTAAATGTTAGAAGCACAACAAGTGGTAGAATGAGTGACCAGAAACTGATGGAAGCCATTTTTTTGGAACTAGAGCTTCTGAATTAGTAGTCTATGTTAATAGTTTTGGTAGATATGCTTGAGGTATAATGGTCTATATGTGGGTATTTATAGATAAGGTAGTGTATATTATCACTGCTAGGATAGGTATTGAGGATAAGTTATTCCATTAGTATGTTTGGTTTTCCTAGTCCTCAAATTATTGTTTAGCTGGGAAAAGTTGCATGACACATACATGTGACTTAACTATGATTGGTTCAACTTATTATTACATATATACATGTCGCCAATGAAAGTCGGTAAGGAGTTGGATCATACCCCGCAAGAGTGTGGGTTCAATTCAACTCCCGCTACCAGTATGAGAACTTCTTTGATGGATGATCGGTAAATACCATTTTTAACACTCAAAGAGCTTTGAGTTCTGTCCTAACCCTGGAGAGCCCTCGAAACCCAACTGACCTAAATTATTTTTAACCAAAATAAACATGTACTTTACATCATGTCAATGTAAATATATGGACTAATGTTCACTTTAGCAAGAAGGTTTAGTTGAAAAGAGTTGTAAAGGAAATTTTAATTTTCTTTTATTGTCCTTTTATTGTCCATTCATATATTTTTTTACCCACAAGTTCACTCAATCGGAGGCGATCCTGGTTGAGGCAGACACTAAATGTGGTTATCGTGCGAGACTAACTCCTTCCGCTAGACTCAATCCTTGTTTGTCATCTATTCATATAATTCATCTCATAATCTTTCTGTCTCATTTTAAGTGTTCTATCTGAGTTTTGATAATAAAATAAGTGTTCTATCTAAGTTGTGCACAATTCTTAAAAAAATGATTAATTGTGTTGATTTCAATGATTAAGTGAGTTTCATTTACAAAAATACCCTTATTAATAGTAGTTAGTTGAATAGTTAGGTGAGTTGAAATACAAAAATAAGGCTCTCAGAAACAGGCCACTATTCAGTTTATTAGGAACCCTTTTCTTGTGTGCATGGTAATTTACTAAGGAATAATATATCAATTCCCTAGTTTGTAATACAATCCCATTGTTTTGTTGCTCAATGATATGAAAATACCTCGATGTCATTTCAAGTTTCCATACCCAGCTCATAGTTTGGATTTTACTCACGTGATTGAAGCAAGTGGTACCCAGTTGTTTTGTTATTATTATTATTATTATTATTATTATTATTATTATTATTATTGTTTTTTTTTTTTTATTTATTTTTTTGACAAAATTATTATTATTATTATTATCATTTGTTTTTATCTAATAATGTTTACCATGAACGTGTAAGCACATGAGTAGATCAAGAGGGGATATGTGTCTTGCTGGAGGATAAATGAACCTCTAACATCAATAACAACCTTAAAAACTAAGGCCATTAGCTAAAAAGATAAGAACTCTTTGGCTCTTGTTTTTCTTTTACCAAACGAGAAGATGAAACTTTTTTGTCATATTAGTTAGAGCCTTTTGGATCAATAGAATAGAATGAGGTCGGTATGTAATAAACCATAAGAATAAGGTAAGATTTGTTGTTTGTCCTATTATTATGGACAAATTCACTAGGTGACTTTTGTGGTTGTTATCATGATCAATATTTTAAACTCATCTAGAACCACATGAATATCACCCTATCAGATCAGTCTCTTCTCTGCTGTACAGAGCAAGATTTGGTGACTAGATACATTTACTATGAATTATATTCTTCATTTTAAATAGGTGATAAAAGTTTGTTATATTGGTAAAAAAAAAGTTGTTATACTCCCTCCTTCCCATAATATAAGGACCCATTTGCACTTTTTACGCATATTAAGAAAAGTTGGTAAAGTAATTAATATGTACAATTTGTGTGTGACTATTACTTAATTACCCTTTGTATATAAAAGCATTTAATGCTAGTTTTTCATATACCAAGACAATTTAGAAGTATTAATGAGGGATATATTTGGAAAAAGAGTAATGAATGTATCTAGATATTTGTAAAGGAACTTATATTTTGGGACAAATAAAAGTGTCAAATGAGGCCTTATATTTTGGGACGGAGAGAGTATTATATTATATAACAAAGAATTCCATGATTTCCATGCAATAATTGGTAGTGAGAGAATAATTTATGAAACTAATAAGACAGATGCAATATTAGTTCATACAAAGTCATTCCTTTTTTTTGAGGGCATACAATATCATTCTTATCAATTGTACTATTAAACTCATGTAGAACCACATGAATATCACCCTATCAGATCAGTTTCTTCTCTGCTGTACAGAGCAAGATTTGGTGACTAGATACATTTACTATGAATTATTTTTCATTTTAAAAAATAGGTGATAAAAGTTGTGTTATATTATATAACAAGGAATGTCCCTCACTGTCGGTTGCTTTGGCAATTTCAGTGACATGGGGACGTCGCTCCCGGGTTCGAATCTGGTGTGAGCGGTGGTAGTGTGTGCACGGTTTTTATTTGTCATTTCATCTAAGTAGACTTTAAAATATAACAAGGAATTCCATGATTTTCATGAAATAATTGGTAGTTGAGAGTATACTTTATGAAACTAATAAGACAGATGTAATTTTAGTTCATACAATATCATTCCTATTAATTGTATTATTGCAGTTTAACTTCCATCACCAATGGTTAGTTATGTCTGGGTCAAAGTGAATATTCCAGCATAAATACCATTAAAAAAGCCGAAATATATTTCAGATGTAATATCAACTTGCCTCTTAAAACTCTGGGATCAAAATTATTCATTGTAACAGGTGATCTCCACTTAGGATGATGAAATCACAGCAATATTTTAATTGAAATGCATACAACAAAATGTCTTAGATGATTTTTAGTTTGAAATAATGCAGAGTAGACAAATAATTCATTCTTGTAATGAATGAATTATTCATCATGTTGTTGTACAGACAGGCGAACTCTACTACTTGAGATGCTGAAATTACAAGAATGTTTTAATGGGAATGGATACTTGAAATGAGTACATAGCTGACCACAATAAATGTTTTAATTACAGGAATTATTTAATGTGTGTGTAATAGTATGTATATAATCTCAAGTGTCGTGTCAGAGTCCGTGCTTCATAACATGAAAGTCATACATTGCTGACCACAATAAATGTTGCAGTAAAACTGAATTGAACAGCCAATAAACTGAGCGTGTCATGTTTATGATGCAGAAAGTCCAGTGGCAGATCTAGAACCCGGAATCAGGAGTTCAAAATTGTGTCTTGAGTGCAAACTTAAGAGTACTAGTGCAAATTTAAAATTTCAAGGATTCAAAAAAAAATTATATAGGGAGTAAATAGAACAATTTTTTTCAGGGAAGTGAACTCATCAACTACACACAGGTCCGCCTCTGAGAAAGTACCAATGAATCCTTAATAGAGTTCTCTGAAAACACAGGTTGAACAGTACAAGTTATCAGAGCAAAATACTAGTAAGTAGCAGCAGCTGGGTGGGGAATTGCATTTTCAGGAACTTTAGGCACATTTGGCTTTATCAGAGCATGAAAATCTGGCTTAGGAATTTCAAATTACTGAGGCAGTTTTTGTATTGCAGGCAACTCTGGATTAGAGGTAAATTGTTGCTGAAACAAAACATCCATGATGTTCATGTGTAGTGACTGAGAATGTTCCACTGTTCCTACAAAATGTGTTGCAATAGTGTTTCCTTTTTCCAAATCTCTTTCCATTGGTACCTCTTAAATTACATGCATGTTCTGTCATTCTTATTGAAGAACCGTTAAGTCATATTCAATAGTGGGAGTGGCTCCATGAGTTGTGCCTATGAATGTAATCCATTGGATTGTTCAAATAGTCCCATCAAGAATTTTATTACATAATCTTGAATTGATGCCGAAACAATCGTGGATTTCACATGGCTAAAGATGCACATGGCACTGGACACATACTCTGGAATTTCCTTCCCTATATAGTGTTCCAATTCTTCCCATAGGGGTTTCAATTTAGTAAATTAATCAATTACAATTAAAGCAACTTGTTTGAACACATACAATTCTTGTTGCAACTTGTTGAAGTCTCGCAAAGACACAGCTTCAGTAGTCCTTATAAGTTATAACGTTTCGGAAGTCTTCACTTGCAAAACAATTTTGCGATGATGAGTTAGGCCCGAAGCCTAAATTTAAGATAGTATCAGAGTCTATCCTAGATCTGTTACTAACAGACCATGATTTAATCTTATATCTTAGTTAGCAGTTTTATATACTCCTAAACTTCCACCGCAATTCAGCAGGAGTTTTGGCAGTTCTTACCATGAAGATAAGACTAGTGCACAACAGAGCTCTTATGAAAGAGCTAACATCATCTAAGGAAACAGAGCTCATAGAGAGGAAAAGAGATTCTAAATTCACTATTCTATCTTGTGTAAGGTAAACTCATGTATACATATAAGCTGGTGAAAGCTTGTGAATGGAGGCTTAACATCTAACTGCTCCCTAACTAACACTGTTAAGCTAACTAATGTTGTTGCTATGCCTAGTGTTTGCAGCTGATTTCAAGCTCTCGTCTCCATATGTAGCATCGCGTTTCAGTAGGTTGAGCAACTCGTGCTCATGGTCAATGGCAGATCTAGGACCCAGAGTCGGGAGGTTAATTTTTTTTAAAATCACGCATCACTAAAAGTGTAATAAAAAAAAACTTTAATGTATATAATTAAATAAATTACAGAACTCATAAATGTCATCTATAACTTAGTACATTATGACCTTGAATTTTTTCCGAAAAGCTGTAATAAACACACGTCAAACGGTTTGGATTTGTTCAGAACACTTGAGTCACAACATTTTATAAATTCTACAGAATACATTATTCAGCCTATGATTTTAAAGCCCTACAAATATAAATTAAGAAGAGAAATTTGGTACACTAATAATGAAAATAGAAGTAAAAACTCAGCTCCAAAATATTTTGTTTATGGTAGCAATTCTGCCATTTTCCTCCAGTTTGGTTCCCCGGTAATCCAATGTCCATTTCTCAAATGAACAGTCAATAAAGTTGTAGTAACCACCATGAATAAAGAGTTTTCCCTTTGCCACCTTTTCTTCTATCCAAGGGTAACTAAGTAGGTTTAGCAAGGAATGATTAATTGATTCCTGTAAAAAAAAAGTTGCACAAAACACTTTAAGCAATTTTCAACATAATCAACTTATTTATTAATAAACATTTGCATGACTGCTACTAGCTGGATCATATCCATTAATAAGAATTAGGAAATGGAAGTAATGGAGAAAATATCACCTTCTCACAATGGCTGCACTGCTCATCAAAGTTAAGGTTGGAAACAGCAGCCTTGGTTTTTATTCTTGCATTCTTCCCAATAACAACCCAACTTTTTATGAAGCTACATGGAAAAAGAAAATATTCAAGTGAGAAATGCATAGCACATTTTTACCAAACAAGGAAAAGGAAAAGGGAAACCAATAACTAGAATTAAGCACCTTGCATTGCCATCATCTTCCATTCCCATAAGGGCGCGTATACCCCCACAACAGCTGTGGCCAATGACGAAGATGTTCTCAACCTGAGAAGAAAATAGTCATGAGAGACTAAAAGCATTGGTGGAGGAAAATATGAGGACTAAAGTGAGTGAAATTTTTTATTGGAGCTAAAAAGAAATTTCGCTAATTTTTTAGGGACAAAAACACATTTAACCTTTAAAAATTTTCAAAAAAGAAAGATGAATCTTGCCATGCTTACCTCGAGGGAGTTTACAGCAAATTCTAGTGCAGCATTTGTTTCTGAGGGTCCACTCTGTATCAAGAGAAAGGGATTGGAAGAAGCAATTAGGGTGTCTCTTCTCTTCTATTCAATTATAACCATGAAAATAAATTGGTGAATGCAAAAAATTAAATAAATCAATAGCAATGAGACTTATACCTCAAAGGGAGGAACCAAATTAGCAACATTGCGAATCGTGAATGCTTCTCCTGGTTGAAATCCTAAAATATTTGAGGGGCATACCCTTGAATCTGCACAGGAAATAACCATAAACTGTTCCAGGAATTGTTAGCAAAGAATACTTATTTTTGTTATGCTTTAGTAGACAAACTGAGAAAGACAGAACAAATTACCTTTGGTGCTTGAGCCTTGGCAAGACTTTCAAACTCCTCATTATTTTTCCTACCATAAAACATAACAAAAATTTCAAAGAAGTTTCATTTAGGCATCATAAATAAACAATTCTAACCTGGGGTCATAAGCTTACATGTATATATTCTTCTTAAAATTTAAAAATCTATCCTTGAGATCATTAAATATATCACATCCATCTTTAGCTTCAGGTAAAGTCTCTAATTTACTGTTATTAAGTTGCTCGGTAAATCCTGGAGACCCCATAGAAGCCTTTAAAGTAAAATCTTGACTTTTCCTGAAAACATTAGAGCAAGTTATAGAAGTAAGAAGTCATTAGAAAAAGAGGTTCTAATGTATTTCATTACAACTAGCATAGTTAAATTAATGATTCTTATTTCTTACTTCTACTGAATAGCTTAAAAAAAACATAAAATAAGTCAAATATTAAAATCAGAGCCAATAGATTTAGATCACAGAAAGAAAATCACAGCTGTAGACTCAAACCTGGATTCCCTACATTTAAATAATGGTGCAGTTGCTGCAACAAGTAATCTGAACCTATGAAACACCGACACAGACACGGACACCGGATATGACATTGACACTGGCACAGACACATAGATACCAGTTTTCAGGAGGTAAGTAATTGAAGTGTCAGTGTCAGTGTCCGTCACGAGACATGTCGGACACTGACACTGACACCGAACACATCTACAACATGAAGTGTCGGTGCTACAGAGATCCGAACCATCGGATCGAGATCGCACGACTATTTCTAGTTCGAATTTTGATTCCGATTTCCGAAATCGGAATATGGGCCGTCTGATCTCAATCCAGTGGTCTGAATTACTTTACTGTAGCAACTGCACCATTATTCTATTACAGGAATCCAAATCCTGCAGACTCTCAAAAACATCAGTCTCATTTATAAAATATTTGAAATTTGAAATTGAAACTATCAAACAAGACAAAACTACAACATCAACATGCAATTAAAGCATAATGAAAATGAAAGCCTGCAAACAGAAGACCAATTTTCCTTCATAAAATAGGCCATTACTCAAATGTTTCGTGGAGATTCAAATTTTCATTTTTTTAGGTAAATTAAGATTTACATGAAACTTAGAAACAAGGTAAGGCTTAATTGAGTTCTCCATTAAAATAATTCTTTTCGGTTATGATTAATTTTCTCAACTATGAACAATGGGAATACCCCAATTAACATACCTAAATGCGGTCAACAATCTGAACTGGGTTTGCTCAAATTTTCCTGTGATCGGCTGAGGACCAAAGATCTGGAACAGAAAAAGTCGTTTTGATTAGCTAATTCACAAATTGAATAAACAAATTGAGCAAATACGTTAGAATAGAGAAGAATACCGTTGATTTTCCGAGCTGAATGCAGTAACTAGAAGAGGATAAAGGAAGAGGCTTGGAAGCAAAAGGATCAGCAGAAAGCGAGATTGGTGAAGGAATTGCCATTAGAGAACTCAAACTCAAATGAAAATTGGGAAATCAATAAAGGAGTAATTAACATGGTTTGGTTGGTAATGAATTTATCGATGAGATGAATCAGAGTATATATCTATAGTAGTAGTAAAACTAAAAAGAGTGGTGGGTAAAGTTAGTTAGTTACGGTAGTAACATAAGATGCATTGTCTCCAAGAAAGACGGAGAAACCAAGGTTTCGGAGAAAAATATATATATACTTGTTTTTTTGTCGTGTGATACTGCAGTTGTACTACCAACACCACTATTTCCCATTATTCCTGTTGTCCAACTACTATTGTTTTTTGTATTTTTTTTGTTCTTGCCTTTTGCAAGTGCTCAAGGGCCAAGTATTTTTGTGGAAATTTCTGGAATTTAAGCAAAGATGGTAAAACTGGAAAGTCCATCAATGATGGAGAGAAAATAGTGGTGGATAAATAAAGGCCTAAAGTAGATAGACGTGTAATCATACCAACCTGGAGGCTACTTTTTTTTTCCATCTCAGGGTGTTTTTTTACATAAAATTTAAGTGAGTTGGGTCAGGGAGTTGAACTCATGCCTTTGTAGGGTATGAGTCAACTCCTTACCAACTGATCCAACTTTCATATCAAGAGTCTAAGCATAAGGGGAGAATAAACTAGAAACCCTTAAAAATAAATTTTTCAGCAAAATCTAATATATCTAATATAACCATAATCAATTCTATACTAGGAAAATTACAATTTTGATGTCCTTATCACTTTGTCAGTTGTCAATTTATAAGGTTATATTTGTAAAAATACACAAAAGGACAAAATAGAATATCATCACTAATCTTACTGTACACCTGCTAAAGTCATTTTCATCTTTCAACTATCCTAATGCACGTGAAAAGAGATGTAATAGTTGGGCTTTCAAATAGGAAAAGAAGAAAAGACGGGCAAAGAAAGAGGAGAGTAAAAACAAAATCAGGACAGAACAACATATCAACATTCCAAAAGAAACACATGAAAGCAAGAAAGAAAGGGAGCAACACTAGAAAAGAAGAAGAGAGCAACCGGGAAAGAAAACTTCAAACTGTGTATGACGTTTTCTTCTCAGATCGAGATTCATCTCTGCAAACCAACTTTCTTCTCACACTCATCATCACTCTCTAGGTTTTCTGCAGCAAGTTTTCACTTTCTTCAAAAGAAGGTGAATATTTCTTCTATTTTTGGGACCTTCTTCTACTAATTTTTAAGTTCTCAAGCAATTTTCATTTTTGATTTCATTTTCGTTTTAGAATCACCATTTTGATTTCGTTGTTTTTGTCTCAAATTTGCAATTTTGGTCATCAGTCTCTTTATATTTTAAAGATTTTAGGGTTTATGGATTTAACTGATTTTGCTGTTGTTTACCAATTTGAGAAGACTATGATTTAGAGATTTTACTGATTTTAGGGATACATTTATTGATAATGTGTTTGGATAGGCTTCCATTTTTTTGTGTTCTTCTACAACCTCCATCTATGAATTTTTTTTACCCTCTTTTGGCTTTACCAAACTAGCTTTCATTTTTTAACCCTCTTAATGTGAACACAAAAGATGTTCACATTAGAGTTCACTTTAGGCCTCGATAGATGTTGAATCGGGTCTATAAAGGTTAAATACCACTTTTGGTCCTTTATCTTTGCTCTAAGTTTTACTTTGGTCATTAATCTTTTTTTTGGTCCGTTTTGGTCTTTTATCTTTCATTTCTGTGTCAGTTTGGTCCTTTATCGTTATTTTGTTTCACTTTGGTCCTTTATCTTTTATTTATTGTTTCATTTTGGTCCTCTTAAACAAAATATTTTGGTCGCGTATTGCATGAATTATTCAATAAACAAGAAATCAAAGTGTTCTTGGTGTTCTTGAGCACATTCATAGTGTTCTTCATTTTTTTGTATTTTTTTTAAGAGGACCAAAATGAAACAATAAATGAAAGATAAAAGACCAAAGTGAAACAAAATAAAGATAAAGGACCAAACTGGCACAAAAATGAAAGATAAAGGACCAAAACGAACCAAAAAAAGATAAAGGACCAAAGTGAAACTTAGAGCAAAGATAAAAGACCAAAAATGATATTTAGCCGCCTATAAATAAACCGATGTTTGAACTAGAGATGTTGTTTGGAAGACTTGTTAAAAGCTGTTATACATTCTTTTTTTTGTTCAAACCCTGATGATACCTTTCAAAAGTTAGAATTTGGAAGCTATCTGTGGATAGCTCCTAGAAGATTGAAATAGTCTAAAAGTTATCATAGAGACTACATTTTGGATAACTTTCTTATTAAAGAAAAGACTTTAATTTCTAGTCACTATATTCTATAAATTCCCAAAGTTAACTTCTGGATGTTACAAATACTCTAAAAGCTCACTTTTTAAGACTAATTATCAACTAAAAGGAATAATAAATCTAAAAAAGTTCCAAAAAGAGGTAATTTAGTAGAAAAATAAGTTATGAATTAACGTGTAGGAGTGTATTAGAAAAAATGAGGTGCATATAGCAACCCCCTACTATTTCTTCGTTAGAGCCCAATCTGCCCAAAGAAATGGTGGCCTACAATACGCAGGAGCCTAAATTGAAACTGAATGCTGAAAGGGATTGGGTTTTTTTTCCTACTCCCACCCTCATACGCCATAAAAATTGAAAACCCGAAAATACCCTCCCAAAAATTGAGTCCAACGGATTTATCTCTTATGAGATAAATCCGTTTTGAAAAAATTCAAAGCGGATTTATCTAACAGGAGATAAATCCGTTTGAATGTAAAATCAAAAACAAATTGCTAACAAACAAATCCATTTATATTGTCTCAAAAAGGTAGCTTAATTGGTGAGCTAATAAACACGAATGACTTGCAAGAAGGAAGTTCAAAGTTCAAACCCTAGAAACTAACATTCCTCCGCCTCCACTAACATTTGTGGTTAGCCTATAAAAAAATCCACTTATCTTATTATATTTCTATTTAACCGTATGAATAATCTTGCCTATTTAACCGTATGAATAATTTTTATTTTGATTGTTATTTAATAAGGGTTTGACTTTTCCCACATCCCCTCTTACTCACCACACACCTCTTAACTCCAAATATTCCAAAAATACCCTTAAGTAGAGGTCAACCGAATCAAAAACACCCCCACGAAGGACAACGAGTGTAGGCATGTTGTTGTTACTTGTTTTACAAATTCTAAATTTTCAATGAACAATGATGTAATTTGTATTTGGTTATGTTGTTGTTTTAATATTTTGGATTATCGGCTATATTATATTTAATAATTGATGAAATCCAATATCTTCCAGAAAAGTGAACGGTGCTTGACCCAGAAAAATTAGACTTTCGGAGGATTCGTGAGGGTAATGTGTGAATAGATAGCTCCTTAATCCTCTTCCGCTTGACCTGCTTAATATACAATGTCAGAAATTTTTAGTTCAATCAACAAATACCAAATTTACAAGTACAATAGTCACTAGAAATGGAAACAGAAATTAAATACCTCTATAATCCGAGCCTCTTCCAAAATAGAATCTCCAAGCCTTGTCTGCTGACTTCAAATGGCGTGTAGAACACGGTTGATAAGTATATTAACAACAATTGTAAGAACAAGAAAAACAACAAGAATGGTGTTTCTTCTGAGAGTTTGAGGAATGTGATTGGGGATAAAGAAAAAGAGAAGGAGAAACAGAGAGTGAGAAGAACTAGTGTTGGTGGGGGTGTTGGTTGTGGGAGTAGTAGTAGTAATAAGGAAGAAGCAAAAAGTGGTGTTTTTGGAAGAAGTAAATCTCAGGTAATAAAGATGAAGAAGAAAGTGTTGTGGGGGTGTTCGGTGGGGGTGCCCCGAAACTTTTCGGTTGTGCTTAACCGAAAGTTTTCGGTTGACCCTAATCGAATCGGTGAAAATAGTGCGCCTCATTAATGGTATTTTGGTCATTTCACAGGGTTTTGGGATGTGGGGTGAGTAATATGGGGTGTGGGAAAAGTCAAACCCTTTAATAATGTGAGAATTTTCTAAACTTTTTTTTTGGACAACGGAATTTTTTAAACTTGAGTACCCAACCTGGAGAGTGGGCTGGGAAGTGGGTAGTTTGTTGGGGTAATTTTTTTTAGAAATAGGGGTATTTCTGGAATTTAAAGTCAGGAGGTGCTGAAATGAAAAGGAGGAGGTGGGGTGTCTTTAACATTACCCATCTTGAAAGCTTTTTTTTTTTTGACAACATCTTGAAAGCTTTTAGAAGAAAGAAAAGTCAACACTCTAACCCAACTCGACTATACTAGTATGCTTATCACACGTACATGAACAAGACAAACATAAATGAAATCAAGCTTGCGGATCACCAGAAAAAGAAGTGGACCATGCTCGCAGTAAATATCTTTGGGGACTAAAACGGCAGTAGGCTATCATGTTCACAGACACAGCTGAAGGCATCCTGCCAGATAATTATGATACCATAAATACCACAAACAATCCATTTCAGAAGAAATAATCTATTTGCTACCAACATGGTATAGCACGAGTGGCAAATACTTAGACTCTTTAACCATCTAGTCAATGGTTTGATCTCTAACTGTTACGTATAGAAAAATATCTGATAGAAGAGATCAACCCCCTAAATGGATCTCAATACCTTAGGAAAATAGTTTGTGCAGTTGCGCAAATAGGTACTTTGATTTAACAAAAAAAATCTGTGTGCTGGCAAAAGATAACCACATCCAAATTTGTGAAAAATGCAGACTGATCAACAAAACATAATTACATAGGAAACCCATTCTTTCATGAATCATAATTCAACAAGCTTAAATAATCTTAAGCCGCCACTGAAATTTATCACCTCATAAGCCTATTTCTAAAGGGGAACAGAAGCTCAAGCAAATGACCTATAATTTGAAGAGTATGATAAACAGCTCCTAGTATAACTCAACAGCTCATAGGTAATAAATATTATAAAAAAATAAACAAATACATTGAACTCATAGGCAAATACCAGTTCATTGGCACTTTGAAAAGCTGAGGCAAGCAGACAAAAGTCACAAACCAAAAGCAATTTCCAAAAGACAAGATTGCTCTTAAACTACATGAGCAGTTAACTGTGCCAAAGACCTAACAGTTCTAGTTCTATGTTTAAGCCTGTAATAGACAGACTGAAAACTAACCGGATGACAGGAAAGAAAAAGATGATAAGACAGAGGGAAAACAACATGATACTGAGTGAAAGCTCAAACTAATACTACAAGAAAAAAGACCCTCAAGAGAACTTCAGCTTTTTTCAGTTGACAATGTGTGAACATATTGGACATAGAGAAACAAGAAAGCAGAAACACCAAAGAAGAATACAAGAGAAAAAACAGGCATTTAAAAATGAAATCAACCTCTGTGACCTCATTATAACATGAACAAGACAAAACACACAGATATCTATCTGCCTTGGGAAATGCATTGCATTCAGAGTATTGCTACAACAAGCATAGTTAGTGTGCCAACAAGAAAATCCTTTAAAGCATAGCCACAGAAACAGAACACAATAGAAGAAATAAGTGCTTTGCATTCAGGGAATTGCTAACAAGCATGGTTAATGTGTCATCCAGTGTGTGCTAGAGAACACGAGTTTTACCAAAACTTGAAAGAGTAATATATCCTTCCTCAACAGATAAACTACTATCTAGCTGAGATAAATTTATCATCCTTAGATGGTTCAAAAAAACAAAGAAGGTATTGTCGCAAAATATCACAAGATTAACAACAACAGCAATTCACAAAAGTAATTGTGCGACAATTCACCAACATACAAGTAGCACCTACATTTTACAACAACAAAAACAGGCGCCAAGAGGACTACTACTGACCCTTAACCTTATCATCAGCAACAACATTTAGAATTGGCAAGCTACTGAGGAACTCATCAAGCCCTTCAAAAAAGCCAATTCCTTCAATATTATCCTCAGCATTTCCAGTCCCACCCGCATTCCCTTCCTTCACTCCATGTCCATGCTCTTCAACCTCATTACTAAACTCCACATTCAAATCCAACTTCCCTAAGTTCCCAGCACCCCTTCTCCTCGAACCAACCAGTGCAGCTTTCTTGCTAGTTTCAGGCCTCGCAGCATTGGACAGCATTTCAGGCGCAGAAGTATCATCATCAACAGCCTCACCATTACCCACATTGTCATTTCCATTGCCATTGGCAGCATTACCATCATGAATCCCTCGCTTAGGCCTCTCAATTGGTTTCCTTTCAGCACCAGAGAAGCCAGTCCATCTCCTCCTCTTCTTCCTCCTACTCGTCGACTTCTTACCTCCTCCTCGCCAGTCCCCATCAGAATCATCATCAGTCTCATCAGAAAGTTCCCGCTCCACAAACGCCGCACACGCCTCCTCATCGTGATAAACAACAGGTTCCTTAGGAGGCCCCTTATTGGAAGAAGCCCCTTTCATAGGAAACAAAGCAGCAAAAGGGTTCCAATCCGAAGAAGACCCACTGATATCCTTAAAATTACCAGAATACCCTACCGGAACAAAACCCCAACTACAATAATAACCCCCATCTCCAGTCATCTCCGGCGGAGACCTCAAAGCCACCGCATGAAAACCCCTCCGGCAACTCTGACATCGCAAGGTACATTCCTCGTACACCTTAGGATACTCATACATTACAAAACAGTAAGGACACGCCGTCCAGAAACTCGCCCCGTCGGTTTCTTCGGGCCTTGGCCCATCGGGCTCAGCGACATTGCCGTTACTCGGCCCAGTGTTTTGTTGAGTGTGTTCCTCAACAAAAACCCTAGCTTCGTTAGACGACTCAGGATTTTTCCTGTGTTGTTGATGGTTATGATTGAGATTAATTGTAGGAGGAGGAAATTGAGGAGGTGCAGAAACCGAAGGAGGTGGTGGTGGTGGTGGTGGTTGAGGAGGTGCAGCCGGAGGTGGAGGTGGTGGTGGTGGCGGTGGCGGCGGCGGCGGTGGTTGAGTTAGCACTCTGAGTTGGTCATCATAGAAGGCTTTCTTATGTGGATTAGAGAGAATATTCCAAGCATCCTGAACAAGTGAGAAAGCGTGTGCGGCGAAAGCGAAAGGGTTACGGTGAGGGTCAAGAAGAATAGCAAGACGGCGATACTGAGCGGCGATATAGTCAATGTTCTGAGTATAACGAAGGATTTGAAGAATAGCATAATAATCAAGATGATCTTTGATCCGTGCTTCACCTGCTAACAAAGTATCGATAACAGCAAGAAGAAGCTCCGTAGCATCAAATCTCGGGTCGGATTCTCGGGCACGGATCGCAAATGAACGAGCCCCGTGCAAGTCACGTGCGCTAAGAAGTTTGTTTGCTGTGTAAAGCCATCGTTCCGCTTCACCTCTGTTACCCTCCATTTTCGGTGATTAGAGTGAGTAAGAGAGATGCATGTAGTGATTATACAGGTTAGATTAATGGACAGAAAGGATAGTTGGTGGAAGAAGGAAGAGAGCGTGGGGGTGAGGGTAATTTGGTCATTGAGATTGTTGTTCTATAGAAACGAGTATCACATGAGAGTGATGAGAATGAGATGACACTAGGACTAGTCATTGACCTTCACTTACTCACTCTCACTCACCTTGGTTGGGTTAACCTGAAAAAAACACACATCTTTTTGTGAAGTGTGTGGGGTTTGAGGATGAGAGAGAGACAAAAGTTATAAAAGCGTACTACCGAGTATGGTCTTTGTTCCCTTACATTTGACTTCCCTTCTCAAGCATGAATATCCTTCTTCCCACGTCACTATTTTCCTTTTTTTTAACTAGGGGAAAATCTTATTAAAATATAATGAACTAAAATATATTTTAATACTTTCTATTTTTATGCTATTTTACATAAATTACATTTAAATTTGTTTAAATATTTTTTTTAAAAAACAGTTGTTTAAATAGTTAATTATTTATAAGAAATAAATGTAAATAAACTTTCAAATGTTAATAATTTATTAATTTTTAACTAAAATAGTATCTAATTTTAAAAACATGTTAAGATATTATTTAAGTCATATTTTATGTATCTTAAGTATGTCGATAAATTTTATTATATTTTTAATATTTAAAACTATACATTTAAGTAAAATTAATATATTGATTTGTAAACCAACACCATTGGCCAATGGTTTTATCTACCTTGGGGCACACGGGATCAACCAATTTGCTCCCTGGTTTGACTTCTGCAGTGGACAAACTCGGTGTTGGTAAGTGCGAAATTTGATTCTAAACACGAACGAATATTAGTCTTTCGCTGAAAACATTAGGATGGTCTGAACCAAAAAAATTAATATATTGATTTGTATGCAAAAAATAATAAAGTTATTTATATTTAGAAAGTCTCGCACTTTCCGTAATTAAAAACATTTATTTAAAATACTTAGATTTTAAATACTTAGATTGGGCACAACTGTCATTCATTAAGATCTTCCATTTTAGCAGGTTCGGGTTAGGGTGTTTGTGAAGAAGCAAAGAAGATGAATCAGAAATGAGTTGTGTGAATATCAGTGAAGAGTGACAGCCTATTTATAATAGGTGTGATCAAGCGTGAGCCGTTGATTTAAAACGATCGGAACTGTTAAAATTATAACCGTTGGGAACAATTTCCAATGTTATTATTATCTGTTGATTTTCAATGGGGCACAGTTTCCAACTTTATTATTATCCGTTGATTTCTAATGAGGGCACAATTTTCAAATTTGTCAGTCAAAGGACCAATTCAGCGCACGACTGGTCGAACGGGTTCGGTGCAGCGTGCGCCGAACCATGTAAAAAATGACAAGAGGTGCTGTGAAAATTTAACATACTCGGTGCAGCCAAATCCGAACTAGTTCGGCCAACCGTGCGCCAAACCGTAATAAATTTAAAAAAAAATAGAAATTCACAGATTTCATTAAAGACAAATTGGTCTTTTCACCCCTTTATAGAGTGTCTACTGAGTAGCCCGGGGTTGTACGAAGTATGTGCCAAACAAAAAAGACGCTTCTTTGCAAAAGAATCGTAGAGGAAGGAACTTGACTGTGGAGGACGGTCAATTTTTAGAAAGAAAAGAAAAGGATAGAAATAGGAAATCCAAATTGTTCCCCAAATTCACACAACATCCTCTAACATTTCTGTAATTTCCCTCTCAGCGACTCGTTCATTCCCACTCACTGACTCACTCACTCGCCCATTCGAATTCCATGACTTGGACCACACGACCCTCCTCCTCCTCCTCCTCTTCTTCCTCAACCAAGAAATTCGACGTCTTCGAGTTCGACGGAGAAGACGAGAACGTCAAAAAGGTCTCACGGAAAATGCAAGGCAAGTTCATAAACCCTAGAAAGTCTCGTTCCTCTCCCATCTCCAAGTACGAGTTTCTCCAAGCATGTAAGTCACTTCTCTTTTTCATTTCCCTTTCTTTTCTTTCATTTCGATTCGCGTTTTCGATTTTTCGTTGGTTCTGTGTAGTTACGTGTGATTCCAAACCTTTATCTAAGTCTGCTATCGTTGATCCAATCAACCTCGATGATGAACAAGGTATGGATCATTTATGCACAAAACCTTTCGTCGTCTTTCAACTGCCTGATTATCGTTTTTTTCTCTTATTTTCTCTCAACTTTTCTGTGTGAATCAGAAGAAGAAGAAGAAGTCGAGTGCTCACCGGTGGAAGTTTCCAAAAAACCGTTAGAGATTGACGATGATGACGATGACATTGATATTGACAATCACGGAAAATGTCTGATTGAATCTTCAATGGAAATGTCACCACAACAGTTTATTGATACAGATATTCCTGGCTATAATGAGTTTGTGGAAAGCGACTATGAGTTGAAAGTAATTTGTCATCATTGTTTTTTCTCTCCTTTTGTGTGTCCTGCTTTTCCTTACTTAGAACGAAAGAAAATCATGGGTATTTTTTAAGGTGGATGATTTAATTTTGTTTCAGGATCAGTCTATTGATATGCTTTCAGATGATGATGAAGACTGTAGTGAAATAAGTTCGTCTTCATCTTCTGCTTTAAATCCTTCAGAAGTTAAAGGTGTTTTTCTTTTTCCGTGCTTTAAGATTTTCTAAGTAACTTACGAAGAACTCAACTCTTATTTTATTATTCAGTATCAAGTCTCTTTTTTTTTCTGGTTTTTATTTACTAATTGTTAGTTTTTATTCTTGTGATTTCAGATTACTTTCAAGATCAGCCAGTGGAGGATGATTCCTCTGCATTTAAGATTGTAAGTGTACTTGTCATGTTTATATGGTCAATTGCTTATCTTTGGTTGTAATCTGTGGAGGCAATATATAAAAACTTAAGTTTCATTATGGAAAATAAATAAATTTGTTCTCCTTTTTCTATATCTTTTGCTTTAGGGGAAAAACAGATCAAAGAAAGTATGAGGTAGTTTTTTGACAACAGAAGTCGGATAGACTAGAATGAAAAAATGAGGTGGATGGAGAGAAGGAGATGGGAAAGAGAATTAACTAGCATGTGTTTTATAATTGAAACGAAAACGTTTCTTCTGATGTTGTGAAAAATGCTATTAGAACGATATCCAGTTTTTTTTGGTAGACCACCAATCCACCATAATTAATGTGGAGAGAAGATGGGAAAGACAATTAACCAGCACTGATTTTATAATTGAAACGAATTTTTTTTCCGGTGTTGTGAAAAATGCTATTAGAATGATATCCGCAGTTTTTTTTGGTAAACCAAATTAAGGCTCCGGCTCCCCAGTGGCATCCGAGGTATCCATAGAAGCTTCAGCCATTTGGACATTCTATGGGACTAAACCTTAGTTCAACTGATGGGAGTGACAGAATTAACCTTCAGTTACTCAGCCTCCCAAATTGGACTTTCCTAGGATCTCAGCCATGCTCTCCTCACTATGGTCTCAACTCAACCCCTAGTGTGGAGAAGATGGTTCAAATCCTAGGAGTTATTGGCTAGTTTAGTTGTCAATGTTGAAACACAACTATTCGTAAGATGATTTATGAAAGGATAATTTCGGAACGTATAACTTAGAACATGTGTAGATAGAAAGTAATAAAATCAAATGACCTAAAGACAAGTATAATGTTTTAAAATGGAATGTTGCTCTGAACTTGAGTTGGTCAAGTTTTCCTCAACTTATCAATTTAATTAATGTAAAGATTCTAATTTGTTCAAACAAATATTATGAAAGCCTGAATATGTTTTTTTTATCCTTTTGGTGCCCTGCAATTGGTTTTGCCAGCTTATGTGATCTAATGTGGTCAACTTGCATATGTAAATTGTGCAGGTTTTCAATTGGAATTAATTTTGTTTTAAATTGAAATATCTCATGCTCGTTCTTGTTCTTTGATGCATTGGAAACATGGATCTTTTTAATCTTATTTGGATTATTTATTTTTTAATGTTAGATATCTTTGGTTAACATTTCTAGTATCTTCTTGTGCAGAATGGCATAGAAAAGGTGGTCGAGGTCTTCCCGGATTTTATTCAATATGAGGATTTATATTCTACCAGATCCCGGTTAATATTCTCGTGCAGCTCCTTGAAACTTGAAGGCTCAACAATCAGTGGAACTGGGGAAATTTTAAAAATTGAGTGGGAAACTGAAGATATTATAAAAGTTGAATCACACTGGTTTGGAAAGGTAAACTGCTTCATTTATTTCCTTTTATATTAATTCTTTAATGATAAACTTGATCGTCTTCTGTGTGTAGATTGAAACAGCCATGATAAGCATTTGCCTTAAATCAAGAGATTCTAGAGAAGCTGGCTTTAAAGATGAAAAACCAGGTGACTGCTTTTGAAAATAATATTACTGACCTTTGTTTTTTGTGAGGCAGTATAGGGTTGATGTCTTTGATCTTCTTCCTAGTGACACTAGTAGGCACATTGTAATCAATTGGTTGACTAGTGTTTGCTAAGTTAATGTAAATGACAAAATGAACAAATTGGAGAATATTTGTTATGTGCTTGATAGAAACCACAATATCTTCTATTGGATGCTGCCTTATGTGGGATTTTATAGGCGTTAGTTCATGTAATTATTGATTGTCTTTGAGAAATCGCGCCATAGTTGAAGGTTTGGAGTTTGGATTATTGCGGATTTAGCAGCCGGTTCTAGGTCTTTCAAGGTGTTAAAGAATAAGATGTTTTCCGTGCCTTAAGAGTTTAGAGCCAAGTTGATTACTTCGCTGATGGGTGGAATTATTGTTAAATAGAGAATAATCTATCTATTTTTTTACGGTTGTTAACTTTTTTTTAAATTAAGGTATGGCTATAGTTGTTTTTAGTGCTCTACAAAATCCCATACACATATGTGATGATGTGACTTAGCATTTTTGCTTAAATTAATGTTCATGCAGGCTTTAGGCTGTTGAAATTTTCAGTTTATGATACAAATTGGTCCATGGCAGAAGAGGCTATCAAATTATTGGATATGAGATATGCAGATATGTGGAGTACTTTTCTTGAGTAAGAATTTTATTGTGCCTGAGAGCTTTTGTCAGTTTCATGATCTTTAGATATGCTAACAAGTATTATCATTATATTTCCTTGATGCAGCATTGATACAGATAACTATGGATATAATTCTGCATTGGGGCGGGACAGTTGGTTCTCTCACAAACATTATTTTCCCATGTAAGTCAAAGAGACATTTCTTTTTCCATTGTCTGATACTTGTTGAACTACAATCTGTGACATTGAGTGTTATTTCGTTATAAAGGTTGGAACTTTGAATCTTTGTTATGGTCATTTATCAATTCTGTTTATCTATGTTATTGGGTTTGATAGTGATATGAGCCGGAATTCCTTGAGCATTTGGTAGTTATTGAAAGGGTGGTTGTTTGTTTTGCTTTCCACTATATTTTTTGTAACTTTTAGAGCTGGAGTTTGGATAAAAACCATCAAAGAAAGTGTGCTTATTTCCTTGTGCTTTTCTTGGTTCTAAGCATGGGTACCAGATCCTCTTCAATCAAGCATCTAAGAGTTGTTGCCATACTCATAATGCCAATTACAAATAAATTTCAGTACAAAGCAAACCGGGCTTGTGCTTTAGGTTCATGCTTTTAATTCCAAGTTATTTTGGGTGGGTTAGAATTGGACATATAAGTAAAAACCATTATGGGCTTCTATTTAATAGCTTAAACTTTTCGATGGTTAATTAAGGATTGCAACTTCCACTGTGTCCATTAGCCTGTTTTTGCATGCCACTCCACAGAGCTTGGTCTTTAACTTTTATGCTACTTTTTCAAAAACCTATTTTTGTAGTAGCCTAGTAGGAATTATTTATCTCTGCGGCATGATAGTTATTGATAAGAAGTTTCTTGTTGACTAATATATCATATAATATCATACGATGCAGTTTTGATGAGGCTTTTGATGAAGTTATTTATCCGAAAGGAGAGCCTGATGCTGTTTCAATTAGTAAGAGAGATGTTGAGCTTTTACAGCCAGAGACATTCATCAATGACACTATCATTGACTTTTACATCAAGTAAGCATGATAGCAGAAATTATAACTTGTTGGGGGAATCCATTGGTGATGCTATAATTTACTTCTATTCAAAAATTAGTGTTTGCCCTCTTTTTCTCTCCTATGCATGCACACATGAGATCCTAGTAATCTCTTCGCTGTTACTCTTTCTCATCCTTTTGCTTGAAAGAAATTGATTTTCAGCGTCTGGTTATATTGGTTATTCTCGAAACTGATATTACTATTTGTTTTACCATTTTCTTTTCAAATGGAGTAACTCCTTGAAGGTTTAGATATGCCTCTTTATTTGAGGCTTCATATGAATTGACATTTGCTAAATCTGGTGTTCCATAGGTATTTGAAAAGTAAACTCCCAATTGATGAGCAAAAAAGGTTTCACTTTTTCAACAGCTTCTTCTTTCGGAAGCTAGCTGATTTAGACAAAGATCCGTCAAGTGCTTGTGATGGCAGAGCAGCATTTCAGCGTGTACGTAAATGGACTAGGAAAGTGAACCTCTTTGAAAAGGATTATATCTTGATTCCCATAAACTACAGGTAAGAGCCTAAAATTGTATCTAGCTTACCAGTTGGATTATGCAGCATCTTAGGAAGAATTATTAATGTGTCTTCATGACAGTCTTCACTGGAGTTTGGTTGTCATCTGTCATCCTGGCGAAGTGACATGCTTCAAAGGTAAGATATCTTTCCCAGAAGTCGTTATTTTGTGGTTTACTTGGACATTCTTCATTTGTTTTTATTGTTGTTAGATGAAAAAATTAAAGAATCTGCCAAAGCACCTTGCATCTTGCACATGGATTCCCTTAAAGGAAGTCATAAAGGTCTCAGGAATCTTTTCCAGAGGTAGCATGCTGAGTTTGGTACATAGTCAACTTCTGTTTTCTAGTTCAGGATTATTTGGAGGTCTGATAATAAAGTTTATTGCCCTATTTTGTATAGAATAACATTCTATGCAAAAATTGACATTCTGCTTTATGGCTCAAATTTTGTGTTGTTTAGTTGCTAAATTGAGGAAGCTATAAAAGGTTTCTAAACATAAATGATGTGTGATTAAAAGTGTTATGTTATTATCTGTCATGTTATTCTTTCAATTTTTTTAAATCTTAAATATATATTAAAATATAGACTAAGCCCTCTCCTCCAAAACTCTCCCAAACCCCCTTCCCAAACAGACCTTAAGTAAATATTTTAATTTTTGTCTTGAAAGCCGGAACTCAAAGTTTGCCACATGTATAAAGCCTGCCTTTGTCTGGCATCTTAGTGCATCATGTATTTCACCCTTAAAATGAAAATCCCTCAAAAAATGGTTTCCATCAATCGATACCAGAGTATAAGCCATACTGATCTATTCTACCTCAGTTTTATTTCTCGCAAAAACCAACATATATTGCACAACAGTCTTTTGGGCCAATTCCTTGTACAACCCGTTACTGCCGATGACCAGTGTCATTTCTGGTAATGTTTTTGTCAACCAAAAGTGCCATTGAAGTGCATATTAAACCAATGATTACCTTACAAGTTATTGAGGCATTGACCATCGAAGTTTCATAATAGGTGACTAAACAGCGTAAAGCTTGTATTGATATTGTCTTAGGAAGAATTATGGGCTTAGATTATTTCACATGGCTTTGTGCCTTTGTCGGCTTGACTGTGTTATTTCATTGCAAGAGTTCTAACAACCATTGTAGAAAATTGTGTGTAGTAAAAATGACACTCTGATAGAGTAAAAGCTTGTTTCCGTGGATTTCATTTGCTTTCTCTTATGGCAGAGTCTGACAGTGCTTTCTTCCATGTATTGTGAAATGACAGCTACCTATGTGAAGAATGGAAAGAGAGGCACTCCAACATGGTGGATGATTTTTCTTCTAAATTTTTACAGTTGCGATTCATCTCACTAGAGGTAGCCTCTGTCAATTATGAATATAACAAACTCAATGCAACTTTTTATTGATTTTTGTATTTATTTCAGCTGCCTCAGCAGGATAATTTCTATGATTGTGGTCTGTTTTTGCTCCACTATGTGGAACGTTTTCTAAAGGAAGCTCCTCCCAATTTTAACCCGGCCAAGATAACAAAGTTCTCCAATTTTGTGAGTCCCTTCCCATTGGGTTATTACTTGAATGTCCTATGGTTTCATTTTGCATTTTCAATGATATTATATTTCAAGCAGTGCTATTGTTAGTGCTATCTTGCATTCATGATTCTGTTATCCGATGCTTTGTCTGATTCCACCACCGAGTGCTATGTTAAATGAGAAAATTTTGGACAATGATGACAATATGTTATTGCTTGCTGCTATGGTCCTCCGCTTTTTCCTGGAGCCAGGACAATATGTTGAGCAATTAATTTACATGTATTGTAAGGAATGATTTATAACGGTTCCTTAATAAATGAAATGAGTTATGCTTAAAAGTCTTACAAAGTCTTATAAGGCGCTTGTATGCAGGGACGGATCTAGAAATTTTTAATGGTGGGGGCAAAAAAATAGCCTATAATATATTTTCAAAAAAAATTGCAAGTTTTTACAAAATACATAATTTCATTAGTAAAAATCCTAAAATACCTAAATTTCTACAAATTATGTAGTTAAAAAGGTAAAATTGGTAACAACATACTTTCTAATTTATTTATCTCTTGTGAAATTTCTACATTTAATTTAAAAAATTATCTTATAGAAGCAATCTTCATTTTTTTATGGGGGCAAAATAAATTAGTTATATATATCTCTAACCAAAATATTTTTTTAAGTGGGGGCAAGTGCCCCCAATATCTTACAAGTAGATCCGTGGCTGCTTGTATGCTTAAAAGTCTTATAAACTACTGTGTTATATTTTTTGACATCAGCCTGTCAATGTTGGATTGTATTTGGTGCTTGTGCTTGGGCCTTGGTTGTAGTATCAGACACGTGTTTGGTTGATTTTGTGAGTTAGTTGTGTGAATAGTTTTCTTAGTTACCTGCATTGTTACATACCTCATATTTACTCGCACCTGCATTAAAGACAACATTTTGAAATGGTTTGTATAATGCATGCTTCATTTAGTAATTTTGTGCAGTGGAGTTGCTTTTGAAATTTTTTTCTTTTCATTTTCAGTTGAATTGTAACTGGTTCCCTCCGCCCGAGGCTTCTCTGAAACGATCTCATATACAGAACTTAATTCATGATATATTCGAAAATAATTCTTCGCAAGCACCTCCTGTCGATTGCCATGGCAAAGGTCCTCTCTCTGAAATACCCAGTGTTATCAAGCACAGAGTGGAAGCAGATTCCCCTGGGGATTGCTGTTATCCTGCCATGTGGCATGGGAATCCTTCAAATCTCTCTACTGAACTGAGGACTGATATTCACTTCCCAACTGCTTTGCCAATAAGAGTTGCATCATGTTTGAAAGAACCTGGATTTGTTTTCAAGGACTTGCAAACGGAGGTTGTATCTTCACATTCTGATTGTCTGCAGATGTCAGAATGTCATCAGAAAGGCTTCTTATCGCCAATAGAGGTATTTTAATCATTGCATTGATTGATTACTGTGATTTTTTCTTAGTTATTTATCCTTTCTTTTTCCAACTCTGCTGCTGGAAGGGGCTTTTGGGTTTTCTACTTAGCCTACTTTGAGTGAGAACCTGAGGTTGCACAATTGAGATCCATTATGTCTGTCCCGTTATTAGGATAAGGCTTGTAATATGTGAAGCTTAGAATCCTATCATGTTTGTGCATATCACTTGTTCTCAATTTCCTCGTCCTCTCTTTTTTTTTTCCCACCCCAAATAGAGTAGAATTAAAAGAAATGAAGTAAAATGGCTGCCCTGTTATTCATCTGCTTAGAGTTGTTAACTTACTAACAGGCAAAATCATGAAGCAACTTGCAGTAGCGTGTTCTTTGCACACCATAAAATGTTTCTTGATCACCTGAAGAACTTGATGTCTCTTACTCTTATGCAGGAAACTGAAGAGCTTGATGAGGAAATTGATATATCAACAGAGAGAGAAAATTCTCAATTAGTCATTTTGGCATCTGAAATCCCATCCACGTCCTATATGAGTAAAGATAATATAACATCAGAAATACTGCGGAAATTTTCTACAAATTTTGTGGAAACTGTGGAACATTATTCAAAAACGTCTGCCGGCGTATCTTTGAACACATTGGATACAGGTGCTCTTGAATGCCAGTCTATGGAGAAAATTGACGAGTCTAACAGTTCAGATCCAGACAGCAGAGCACTTGAGGAGGATGCAGACTGTGTTGTTCAAGATTCTCAAGAAGCAAATGATGGGCATGAGATTGATGTGTGTGTGAAATCCCGTTCCTCATTCCAAGAAAATATGAATTCACTGACCCCCGAACTTTTTGAAATTTTTGATTTGGATCAGAACATGATTCTTGAAAATGATACTTCGGTTAGCAAGAAAGAGCAACTAGCATCTGAATCTAATAGAGAAGATGCAAAAAGGCGGAAGCGAATGAATGCAGCAGGTGGTCGAAGTCCGCGATTCACAAGAAGCATGTCAAAAGAACCATATTTAATATCGTGAATAGTTTTAGCAGCAGCAGAAAACATTACAGGCAAATTAAATGTTCATATTCGAAAGCACTAACCCTGAACAAAGACTCGTAGAAGTGAGGGTGATTAAAGAGCTTTTTTGGTACTAACATGTGGCCCTTTTTTAGTTAATCTTTTTGCGTAGATGCACTTACCTCACATCAGGATGACGTATAAAAATGTTGATATCTTTCTTTAAATAATTTTGGTGGGACTAGTAAAATACACTCAAACTTCTTAGTGTAAATGTACTAAGTATCTTATCTTATATCTAATAGGAAATCTTACCACGTCAAAAAAAAATATAGGAAATCTTATGACAAATCACCAGAAGGGGTGATTTATCATGTATCAATGTAAATTTGTTATTATTTTGAGCATTCAGTGGCAGCCTCTCTTTCACCAGGTCCTCTATTTCTTTTTTTTTCCCCTCTTAAAAACCAAGCAATATACCAAATGTATTCTATTTTTCACCTTTTTCTTTCTTCTTGTTTGCTTTCTCATCTCTTTATCTCTTCTCTATTTTTTCTTAAAACCAAACATTTTGAGTCTTAGATATTTAGACATTTCCGTTTCCTTTTTTATAAAGGAAATTTGTGATTATACAGTTAGTCAAGTTCACCTGTAGTTATGTTGTATACACCAAAATCCATCTCCATTTTTATATGAGCAGTGAAAGCAACTTTACTCATTATAGAGGTTGCAACTGTTACAACTGTTGAAATTCAACTCCGGTTTATCTCTAAAGCTAATTGAAATGTTCACTTTCTCCATAAGATTGTTCTCCCACTTTCTTTGCTCTTTACTTTTGTATCGCATTTGCCACTTCTAATTGGTAGCTGAAAGATGATTGGTGATTAACATAGGGGGTCTTCGTTTCCAAGTATAAATTTACTCTTGGAAATAACATTCCTAATAATACAATATAATTATAGGGATAATAATCCTAGATATTATCTAATAAAAGTATTTGGGAATTAAAATAAGGTAGATATTTTCTAATAAGATAGTTATAGAAATTGAGATAATTTTTAATTTCATCTTAATCTTATGGGAATTTTTATTCTCAACATTTTCCATGAGAATTTCTTCATGAGAATGATGGAAATTATTTGGATTTATTGTACTCATAAGAATCTTTAACTTGCAAAAAACATGAGGATACTCTTTTCCGACCCATGAGTTGCCGAAAATCTTAACTCTAGACTTGAAATGACAAATTTATTTAGTAGTAAAATAACCGTGGTTGGTAGAGATTGGAATGTTTAGCTGCGTCATACTTTGAGAGAACCAAATGCAACCGCAGATTTTTTGGCTAAGAAAGAAACAACTAATTCAATGGGCAAGAGTTAAAAGAACTGATGACATTGTTTTTTCTTCGATCAAATGTATCTAAAGTCCTCTTTATGAGAAGGTAGTTTATATTTTGTTGTCTTCTTTTTATTTTTCCTACGGTTAAAAATAAGCAGTTGGACATTTTAGACCGATAGATCTTCTCAAAATTAGAACGCAAACCATGTAATTTTAATTGGACGGTAGAGATGGGGTATAACGAGACTACGTAGCCGTAGAGAATCCATTTGATTTCCACCTATGAGATTCTGACTAATTGGGAAAAAGGTAAGGCCAGTTGAAGAAGAGAAGAGAAAGCAATCAAGAGAGAGAGAGAGATGGAGGAGGCGACGGAGAAGGTGAAGGCGGAAGCACTACAAATAATCGGAACCTTCGAAGTTCTTCCAAAACTGGTTGTTTTCGATCTCGATTACACACTTTGGCCTTTCTACTGCGAATGTCGATCGAAGCGCGAAATGCCTTCTCTCTATCCCCACGCCAATGGAATATTGTTAGCTCTCAAAGAGAAAGGGATTGATATCGCCATCGCTTCTCGTTCACCATCTGCTGATATCGCTAAGACTTTTCTCAACAAATTGAACATCAACTCCTTCTTCGTCGCCCAGGTATTCAGAGACACAGTTTTTGATTTATTTTTAGTATTATTTTATATATGTTGGAGTTGATTTGATTGTTTTATTTTACTTTTCAGGAAATATATTCGAGTTGGACGCACAAAACTGATCATTTTCAGAGAATTCATTCAATCACTGGAATCCCCTTTAACTCTATGCTCTTTTTTGATGATGAGAATAGGAACATCCAAGCGGTACTAATATTTATTTCTTTGTTTATTTATTCTTCCAATATGCTTTGCTAATTGCTAGCTATGAAACACCGAAATGAACACGGACATCAGACACAACATAGACATGGAGACACCCGTTTTAATCTAAAAAATACAAGTAATTGAAGTGTTGATGTCATGTTAGTGTAGGTGTTTGATACAATGCGTGTTAGACACTAGATACGTTTTCAACCGGAAGTGTCGGTGCTATAAGGCTATTGCTACATCATATGTTAATATGTTATAATTGGGTCATTTTTGTTTCATAGGTCTCTAAAATGGGAGTAACTAGCATTTTGGTTGGAAATGGGGTAAATCTTGGAGCATTAAGGGAAGGTCTTACACAATTTTCTAAAAACTGGAATGCATCGCAGAAGAACAAGCAGAAATGGTTGTCCAGCTACTCTAACAAGAAGCCAAATACTTCCAACCCTGCTACATGAAATTCAATCTCTCTCTCTCTCTCTCTCTCTGGATTTGAATTTAAATATGTTGTAATTGTTGTAGAAGGCTTATTTGAATGAATGATAGTCTCAAATTACTGAAATTACATGCATAATCACTCTCTGCTTTCAATAATTTACTAGTGTCTTTCTTTTCTTTGCTTGGTATTATCAAAATATATGGTGTACAGAAAATACTAATGCAACTGCTGCCTAAAATCTCAAAGGATTCATTCATAAATAAACTGGACTGCATGGCCAATGAATCAGAGAAATTTTACAACAATATTCAATGGACTTAACCATTCGGCTATCTAAACAGCAGAATGCATGAGAGCCTTTGTTTAATCTTCCGCTCCTTCAAATCCATTTTCTAGAGCAGATGTAAGATGTTCAAAGCCTCCCGGGACAGCTTCAGCTTGCTTGCGAAAACGACCAACACCTGCATGTCCAAGAATTTCTCAGATGATTTATCAAGGAAGACAACAGCATGGCAGTGAATGAGCCTAGCTAAAATATCAATCATTGGCATTCGGTAACAAAATAGCAACAACTTTTTACACAAAACTGATATGGTAATCTTATGGGTGCGTAAAGAAATGGCAATTTCAGTTAATCTTGCTTTGAATAATTGAATACTAGACCAGAGTTTCTTGTCCTAGAAAGCGTCATTACTGGTAAATGAATGTTTCTGCTGTTCTTGACTAGATGATATGTAAAAGGGTTTTGCTAAAAGAAAACAATCTGATATGAGGCTTAGAAAAATCATTATTATAATGAGCTTCCTATGTAACCTCCATTTTAAACTTGTCATGATACACATTCTTTCTCAAAAGATAGATTTTGGGAATCAATTTGGATATATGTGCATATAAAGACATAAACAACTAAAGATAATAATCTGAAGAGGTAAATATATATGAATTTGTGTACCTTGTGGCATTTACTTAAGCAAGAACACGGATTGATATCCTGCTTATCTGGTCTACATGTGCAAACTGTTAAGTGTTAACCTCTGTCAGTGGCAATCGTCCATCAAAATTTTCTTCAACTTTGTTATTTGTGGGAGGAAAAAGAAGACCATTTGCACTATCTCGAGTAGAATTGCGTAGCGTGTCACAAACTACTGAATCCATTGCTGTTTCATTTTCTTCATCAGTACAAGTATTCAATATATTCCCCAGTGTTGCCATCAACTTCATATCCCCAGTCGACAAATCTCCAATTCTGTTACAGATGTATTCCATATGTGCCAACATATCTTCCCGTTCAGTCGACAGCTTCGTGATGTCTTGGACCAAGTTTTCTTTCTCAAACTTGATCTCTGAAATTATATGTTCCATACTCTGCTGCTTATCCGTTAATTTTTCATTTTCTAACTTCATGGCTTCTAATGATGTTTGAAGTTGCGTAGCTTCGTGTTTTAAATGGAGGAATGACCCTTCAGTGCGTTTCAAATTCTCAAGCAAACTATTAATTTCCAATACCAATTTCATTATTCTGGCATTCTTCTGTTCAATTTCTAGCTTTGTTTGGTATTCTGAATTCTTCAAAGCGTCAGTAACCATACTAACCTTAACCAACTTTTCCACTTCTTTTGAGAAGGAGAGACACAGTGCACCTAGAAAATCTTGTTCTGTTACTTTAGCTAGCTCCTGAAAGTGCTTTATAGTTTGATCTTTCTCCTCTTTAATCTTCCATAAAATCTCTTCCCCCTGCGCAAGGGCTTTTTGTGCATCGAGTCGTGCAAGAACTGTATCTTCTAATTCTTTTTTCATGGACTCTTGCTTCAGGCAGGCAACGGCTATTTCTTTCTGAAGATCTCTTATGCAACAATCCCTCTCCATTACAATTTGGGCAAGTTCATCTTTCTGTTGCTTACATATTTCTGCTTCCTTCATTTTCTCTGCATTGCACAATTCCAATAAAGCTATCTGCTGTTGAAGGTCTTCAGTTTTCCTCTCCTGATCCTTGATGATGCAGAGGAGGTTTTCGTTCTCCTGCTTAAGGGCTTGCTCGTTCTCAATCTGCAATAGAAGGGAAGTTTCCATCTTTTTACAAGTTCCCTGAATTTCTTGATAGGAAACTTTAAGGCTTTCAGCAGTAGACTTCCAATTCTGTGCTTCACAATCTAATTGAGATAGTTCATCATTTTTATTGGCAACTTCAAGTTTTAGCATTTCTAGAGCCTCAAACGCAACATTTCTTTCATGTTTTAGGGTGTTCTCCATCTGCAAGAGTTGCTCTTTCAAGATGAGTTGAGCTGCAGATGATTCCTCAAGCATTTTCTTTTGTTGTTCAAGCTCTTCCTCCAACAGAAAGTGTTCCTGTGCCAGAGCTTTCAGAGAATTGTCTTTCACTCCCGGTTGCTCCACAGAAACTAGAATCCCATCTTCATTCTCCTTGACACAGACTGCTTTATCAGTTTCTGCACCGAATGATTTAGAGTAAGCCTCTGCAAGTACTGATTTGAAGATCAAGAGTCCAATATGATTCTCTTCATTGGCATAATAAGAATTTTCCAATTCCATCTGAAGCTCCCTAATTTCTTGTTCTTTATTAGTCAGCATAGATTTACAACTGATAATATCTGCTTCCATCTTTTTCACCTGACAATCCCATTGAGATTCTTTAGACTTCAGAACTGAGGAACAGTTTTTATGGGCCTCTTCCAACCGTCGAAGCTTGTTGCGGAGCTTTGATATCAAAGTACTTTCTCCACCATTACGTATTTGAGCTTCCCTAAGCTCTTTAAGTAGGTCTCCTAAGTCCTGATTATCTTGTTCAAGTTGAACAATTTTCCTTTCCAATTCTTTCACAAGCGTCTGTTTCTCTCCAAGTGAGTTTCTTAGCTGAGCTATCTCATCATTCCTCAGAATAGTCAATTGTTGTATCTCTGACTTCTTTTCTTCACACTGACTATAAACATTATTGAAGGAAGTCTTAAACTCAGATATTTCAGCCTCAAGGAATTTCCTCTTGCTTTCTTCGCGAGCCAATGCATGATTACACATCTCCAAACGGGATCGAAGCTCCTCTAAAGTTCTTGTCTGAGAATCCAAACTGATTTGCAAGGAAGATATTTCACCAAGCAGTGAAGATCTTTCCTTTTCCCACTCCTCCTTGTTCAACTGGAATTGAACATGAAGCTGTTCATGAGCATCTTCTAGATGCTTAAACTGTTCATTTCTCCATTTAATTTGATCTTGCAGATTGGTGTTTTGTTCCTCCAATTGTAGTATCACATCATCTCTCAATCTCAATGTTGTGACTTGCTTAGCTTTCTCCTCAGCTTCTAGATACTTCTTCTCTGTGGCCAATAGCAGTTTCTTGAGGCCTGAAATTTCCTCACTGCTAGAACATGCATTCTGTTCCAGATAATCATTTCTAGCTTTCACTTCATCCAAAGCCAACACCAGTTCTTTGTTACTTTCCTCCAATTTGAGCACCTTCTCAGCAGAATTTGCTTGGATCTTATTATTCTCTGAACTCAAATGTACAATGTGCACTTCTTTTTCAAGCAAACTAGACTTGAAATCTTCTTGAATTTTCTTCAATTCAAGAATCTCCTCAGACTTTAGATCGAGCTCGCGGGCACGTTTATCAGCCAGCTGTGTAATTTCTTGGAATTTAAGAAATTGTTCGGCGCGATCTTTCTTCAAATCGTTGAGGAGTTGTGTTTTGACTCTACATTCTTCCCTGAGCTTCTCCACTTCTGCTTTGACATCATCTAACTCTGCGTACACGTTATCCATTCCTTTGTTCTCCCTTGAATCCAATTACATACAGTTTTGAAAATTGAGATTTTGTAACCTGAGGAATACTACAGTTAGAATTGACAAGATTACATTTTACGCAATAGCATGGCCATTTCAATATGGAATTAAAATTTTGATATTTTTTATAAATATATTGAATTTTATTTTAAATAAACTAAAATTTGGATAAATTAAAAACACTATGGGTTTGAGAAATGAATCTATGTTTTGACGCATAATTTCATTTGTGGATTTGCTGAAACAAAATGTGAAGATAAGATAAGATAGATAAATGCACAAAGTAACGCTCGGAATAATAATCAAGATATGCATATTAAAAACGAATCTGGATCTAGAGAGCTGTAGAGGACATGTTTAAAAAAGTGAATAGATGAGGAGGAGAGTTACCTGTAGCTGAACTGAAACTTGAAACCGCCACGGCGCAGAATCACGGCGTCGACTCGCTTCAATTATGAGACTGAGAGTGGCAGAGCGGCGAGGCAGGGACGCGCTCTTTTCATTTCAAATTCTCGATGGGATGAAAGACCAAACAAAAAAGAAACACTATTTATTAATTTCAATATAAAATAAAAAATAGGCTTAAGCATATTTTTCATCTTCACAAATAATTTTTTTTTGTTTTTCATTCCTATATTTTTTTTTTTGCTTTTAGTCCTTGTTTTAGTCCCTGTATTTTAATTTATGGTTGGATCTAAACCCTGAAATTTGAGGCTATTTTGATTTTAGTCACTGAAATATGGACTAATTCTAAAAATGGATATTTATTAATTATATGTACGAAAAACAAAATTTAGTAAATTACAGGGACGAAAAATAATTCAGGACGAAAAACAAAACCTTGTTGATTTGCGGGAACAGAAAAACATAACTAAGTTTACAAAATAATTTAAAAAATATATCTTTAATTATTTTCTACTTAACTAGCAAGTACTATGTATCACTGCATAATTTTTTAAAATGTAAAAATAAAAAATTAAATAAATTAAGTTTATAAAATGATATATTAAAATTTATATAAACAAAATATTTAAAATTTGTGAAGGAAATTATAAAAGTAAATCATGTGATCCGTCAAAAAAAAAAGTAAATGATGTGAATTAAGACACATTATCGTTAAATGTTAATGTCTACAAATTTAATATATGTTAAAAACTAAATTTATGTTTTTTTGTTTACTTAGATGAAATGTTAAATCAACACCACGCACATACGCTACCACTGGTCACATTCGGGTTCGAACCCGATAGCCGACGTCTCTATCTCGCTGAAATTGCCAAGGCAGCCAACAGTGAGGCACTACAAGAATTTCAGTATTTATCGGTGGGTAAAATCCGCCAGAAAAATCAAATTTCCGCAGAAAAATGGTCGTTACCGACGGATCTGACCCGCCGGAAATTAATTACCGGCGGATTTTTCACATTACCGACGGATTTTTCCTCCGGTAATTACCGGCGGATTTTTCACATTACCGACGGATTTTTTAAAAAAGATATAAAAATTATTTTTTAAAATAAAATTAAACCTTTTGTTTTCAATTTTTCCAAATTTTAAATTTTAATATGTATTTTAATTTTAATAAAAAGTAAGAAAAAATGAAAATGAATAAGAATATAGAAGTAGGAAGAAATGAAAGAGAATATGAGAAGAAAGAGAATATGTGAGAATAAGAATGATGTGAGAAGAATGAACGAGTGAGAATGAAAAATGAAGGAGAGTATGAGAAGTATTAAAATTGGAGAGAATGGGAAAAAAGAAGAAGAAATAAGAATGAATGAGTGAGAATGTAGAAGAAAGGAGATATATATATATATATATATATATATATATATATATAGAGAGAGAGAGAGAGAGAGAGAGAGAGAAATTTATGGAGATTGGAGAGTATGATAAAGAAGAAGAAATATAAGATAGAGAAAATGTAGAGGAGAATGAGAAGGAAATAAAGAGTGAAATGAGAGAATGAGAGGAGTGTATGAGAAAATTTCATTTATAGGTGCATTTTTGAAATTACCGGCGGATTTTGTAAAAAAAAAATTATTATTTTTTGCAAAATCCATCGGAAATGTTAAAAAATCCACCGGAAATGTACCGACGGAAGAAATCCGCCGGTAAAAATCCGCGCGGAAATTCATGTTTTTCTTGTAGTGAGGGACAAAAAAAAATTATGTGCCAATGAAGATCATTCAAGTTGATAAGGATTTGACTCGTACAAGGATATGAGTTCAAATCTTGTTGCCCGATACGAAGACATTATTGGTGGCTGATTTGTAAAACACTATTTAAACTTTAAGGCTTTTATTAGGAAAGGGAAAGATGAGGGAGAAAAATGAAATAAGATGAGCGAGAAATTAGGGGAGGGATTCCCTAACTTTTGCGCACGAAATTTAGAGTGCAGGCAGTGTAAAATAGTAGTGCATAGGGGTAAAAGTGTATTTTAAAGCATGGGTAAAAAGAGAAAAATGCTAAAAAAACCATATTTGAAAACAGAAGTTACGTCAGAGAATCCTTTTCCAAGAAATTAATACTCCCTCTGTTTTCAAATATAAGCAAATAAACCCACTTTTTCTTGTTACTAAATATAAGCTAGTCAAAGTTTTTTCACTTAATATGTCAACTTTACCCCTATTTATGACACTACTTTTGCTTTTACCGATGCAAAAAACTTTTTATTACACTGCTATTACTTTTACCAATGCAATAATAAATAGCAGTATTATGTGAATAATACTTCTTTTTCTAACTTTTCTTAAAAAATGTGTCTAGCTGCTTTTTGCTTATAATTGAAAACAGAGGGAGTTGTTGAAAGATATGGACATATGATGAGCTAAAGATATGGTACATTTTCCGCACTAACGACACTGAAACCTTCCCCTTTTCTTAACCTCGGTAAGCCCCCAATATATGACGGGATATTAACAATTAAATTATATACTTTTGCGAAGAAAATCATTTAGTTATAAGTATCTAAATGATCTAAAGTTCAATATATCTGAATTAGAATAATTTCACATGATTTCATGAGGTTTTTTGTCCTTAATACAAATGGTCGGAGTGGAGGATGGGGGAGAAAGTAGAGGGTTGTGGGTTCGAACCTGACTTCTAGCGTCCACATATCACTAACTTTTGATTTTTTTACCACTAGGTTGTGCTATCCGGACACATGATGCGATACTTTTTCAAAGAAAATGGTTATTTAATGGGTACATGCAGCGAATACTTGTAGTGATGTAAAATATATAGACACAAATTTACACCAAAAAAAATAAAATCTAAAGACACAAATTGAAAGTTGAAACACCATTACTCGCCTTCAAGAATTTGAATCACAGCATATTTACATTCAGGCTCTGTTTGGCAATGTTCATCCGCTAGTTGGAAGTGTTTGGCACAACTAGCTTTTAGCGTTTTTTCACTAGCTTATAGCATTTTTTGAAACGCTACTTGAAGTAGCGTTTGAGCTTATAGCTTATAGCGTTTCATTTTTTCTCCCAACTTTACCCTCATTACTTTAATTAAATTCCTCACTTATCCTCCATTAAATGAATTTCTCTCTCATTTGTAAGCATTAATTACAAATGTCTATTTACGTAATTTCATTTTTATAAGCTAATTCAACCGCTAATTTTACCAAACACTTTAAATTCATTCTGTTACCTCATCCGCTATCCGCTACCCCATCCGCTATCTGCTAGCTTATCTGCTATCCGCTACTTTTTGCCAAACAGAGCCTCAATAGATTAATTGCTCGCCTTAAAGAATGTGATTCAGTTGTCTCATAGAACAAACAAACAAACAATATAGTCATCACAATACTACCATGAAGATATTCATAGGTCGCGTTGCTTGTAGAAGTTTCTTCCCTATCTGAAGAGACAATTTCAGCACTACTTTCAAATCCTAAACCTATTCCGCTGCCATAAGCACTTGTTCAAGTTCTTCTCTACGCCGTTCCATTTCCTGTTAAGCATCCATGAAAACACGTAGCTTTCAATGTACTGTTTTAGCAACCATTAAATTGCAATAACTAAGATAAAAAGTTACCGAGTGATAAAGTGAATTTCATCACATATTAAGCAGAGTTGCAATCTAGCTACAAATACAACTATCTAAAGTACAGGCGGAAAGAAGCATGCCTTCTATATCCAAAGTTTATTTGAATAACTAGGACTGGGAGGTACTATAGACAGTTATTTCTCCTTTAGCCAAGAAAAACAGAAGTCAACCCTTGATTTGAAACAATAATATTTGGAGCAAGGAAATATGGTCTAGAGTCAGATCATGCAGTTGATTTCAGGTGGAGAAAGAAGTATTTGCTGACAAAAGATCAAGGAAAATGTTCTAACAATTAAGTTTGCAGTAAGTGCAATGTTATGTCACTGGGAGACAGAAGTATAGACAGGCACATATGGAATGCGATCAAGAATAAATCCTAACATCCTAATATAAGCATATAATATTACCTCAAGATCTTTGGCTGCTTGCTCCCTAGTGATCTCCTTCTTCTGGCGATGACGTTTTAGAATACCAACACACAGGATTCCCTTGATAAAAATACAAGTGGTGAGAACGTTTTCAATATATGCAGTGAAGAAAATCTTTAGAAGATTGATTGAGGAAGGTCAGCCAAAAAATAGAGCGTAAGAATAATGTAAAATAAAATAACTTGAACTCTGCCAAAGGTATACAAACAAGGGCTGTCAATAATACACGCAGCAATGTTATAATTATTCAAAGTAAGAATGTAAAGCATCAAGAGAAGTGCAAATCAGCGAAATGGTTTAAGTCATGCTTTCTGAAATATTAAACTCGGTCTGACAAGCAACATTCGAAGTCCAATAATGTCAAAAAATCAATAGAAAAATTAGATTATAAAACGAATGTAATTTGCATATAAAAATACAAACATCAAATCGTTTGGAAGCAGTCAGGTGTGTGTGTGCGCGCTCACGTGTGTGTATTTAGACACTCTTGACCAACAGTTTTCTCAGACCAAGGTTTGGGGAAAAGAGTACAAGAGACAAGCTTTTGAATTGGGACTTAACAGTTTGTCCTTTTCAATAACCTTACCAAGACAACGTAAAGAAGACCACAAGCAAGAAGCATATAGCATGCTACGTTCTGAAGAACAATAAGTTCTTGTCGCTGCCCATCGTAGTTGGGAAAAGCCCGAGTCATCACTGCAACACTGCAGAAAAGAAAAACCACGCCTTAAAATACACCTAACAACAATTAATGTTTATGCATTATTGGATAATCAATGAACATGTATTTTCATGCATTTTAAGTAGCTAGTTAGTTGACAGTTAAGTTGGTTATGTATATCATTAGCTAGTTTCATTCAGTTATAGGGTGGCTGATAGAAACTGGAAAATCAAGAGATAGATGTATGCAACAAAAATCAAAAGAAGAGAATTCTGTATTATTGACTGAATTAAAAGGGGGTTTACAGAAGGAAGTAGCAGTTTCTATCTGCCACAGAGCGGGGCTCCTATAGAGAGCTAAAGCTCTCTCCTCATAACAACTCTCTAATATTCTCTCTTTGAATGCCTCACACAAGGCCCTCTCTTCAAACTACCAGCTCAGCCCTAACCGTAATCCCCTTTTTTCTTCCCCTTTTATTCTATCTGGCAATGACATCTTTGGGATTGTATCAGTCAAGTAGTTCTTGATGCTCAGTTCAAAATCAAAAACTAAGGCGCCTTAAAGTATTTTCTTGGCCTCAAAATTGCAAAGGCATTGTTGTTTGCCAAATAAAGTAAGCGCTTGGCATCCTTTCATATATCAGACTACTTACTGCCAAGCCTTCCACCAATCCTATGAGTAAAACATTAAAACTGACTACCCCAAAAGATCCTCTACCTAATCCTGTATCTTAAAGAAGATTAATTGGATCATACTTGAACATGTGTCTTCATCTAATTTAATTAGTTAGTTGATAGTTAATTGGTTATGCATATCAATTAGCTAGTTTCAAATGGTTATACGGTGATTAGCTGAACTGATGTGTACATATACAATAATTGTAAGCTTCGATAATCAATCAGGTGAATCATTCCATCCATTCATAGATGTTGCTAGGTGAATTTAAGCATCATAACACAAACCGAAATCTCATGCAATTCTATGGCTTTCTAGTTACCAGCAATTGTAGGCAAGTAACAATAAATTAACAGAGCTAACTAAATACTAAGCATTTAACAAAGCGAAAAAGCGAAAACCTACAATATCTGCAGCATACCCCTGCCAACCCAATACTCCAGAACCTGAAAGAGGAAGTAACGAATAACGATAAGAAACTAAAACAGTGAAATCCAACGATCACAAGAAATCAAAGAAATTAATTAACCTGCGAGAATTTCATGATAAAGCTCCATTCCGTCTCAGCGAGAATCACGAAACACGCTATCACAACACCGTAACACCGAAATATACCATCGAAAACCTAAAACACAGAAACAAAATCCAATCCAATAATACAAAACAATTATTACTATAACAAGCAAAAACATCAATTAAAAAGAAGAATACGATACAAGATCGAAGGAAGGAAAGGAAGATAGCACATACATCTGATTGGTTTTTGAAGGAGCGAATAGCAGAAAGGACATTGGCAACGATGCAGAGAATAGCAGCCAAAGAGGTTATCAAACGGAAGAATCTACATAGTGAAAGGAAAAGGTCTGGTCTCCTTCTCACTCTTCTAGTGGCGTCGTTCGTCGTTGAAGGTAATACAGCCACGTTCTCTTCATCTACCTCTACTTCTCTAGCCATTTTCAGAGCTCAAACAAACATAACAGAAGAAAATTGAATAACTGAATTTGAAACTGATATTTTCTGTTTATGAATATTTTTTATACAACAGTTTCTGATATTTTCTATACAATGTTATGTATCTTTCTTTTTCAGATATTTGAGGTGGGGTGATGATGATGATTTTAATTCCTATTCTTACCCTCTTGGTTACACTTTGCTTCTCTAAAGCGGGATTCTTCTTCTTCACCTACCATTCAAGGCAGGGCAAGGGCACAAATAGAAAAGGACACGTGTCCCAGTTCGTTTGCTTAGTTGTCTGTCATTACTATGCCACATTGCCACCATGTCGACTACCTACTATTGTGTCTTCATTCTTTTTTTTTTGGTGCAATAGGAGAAAAAAACAAAAGAAAATTAAAGCAAAAATTATCTAGAGAAGATGATCCCACTAGCGTCACCTAGTAGGAGATTGTGAATTTCTATAGGAGGGTCCACAATAGAATGGATTGTTTCTGGACTTCCGACTCCGACGCCAAACTTTGCTAAGTAGTCAGCACATGCTTTCCCCTCTCTCAACGTGTGAGCGACTTGGACGTGCCAATCCCATGATAAGAGCTCCTTGATGATGTGAATTATTGCTATATAATGATGCCAATCATTTGCTGGTTCATAG
Source organism: Astragalus glycyphyllos (assembly GCA_963573325.1). NCBI lineage: Eukaryota > Viridiplantae > Streptophyta > Magnoliopsida > Fabales > Fabaceae > Astragalus > Astragalus glycyphyllos. Next base: position 2,230,695 of record OY754311.1, read on the forward strand.
ATCAATTTAATCGCTGACTGTGAGTATTGTGTCTTCATTCTTTGTTTCAGTTACTAAAAACTAACTATTTTTTTAAGGTGAGGTTTTTGGTTGCCTTTCGAAAAATACAGGTAATTTGTCCAATATCATATTTATTCTTCAAATTTTGATGCATACTTTCAATTAATTTCTGTTACTAAAAACTAACTATATTTTTTGTAGAGAAATAGTATTCGGTAGGGGTGAGTGTGGGTCGAGTCGGGTGGGTTTTAAAACATTTAAAGACTCAACTCAATCAAATATTTATGGGTTGGGTTCAGTAAATAAGAAGTAGTGGCGTACACACAAAAAAAAAAAAGAGTAGTGGCTTACATGGTACAAGATGCTCTAAGTGATGATCCAACACTCTTTCAAGAAGTTGTGAAGCATGGGAAATGAAAAAAGGCTATGGATAGTGAAATAAACTCGAAATAAACTCGGTTGAAAAGAACCAAACCTGAGAACTCTTGGACTTGCCAACTGGAGCAAAAAAAGTTGTAGTTAAATGGATTTTCAAAACGAAATTAAATGAGATGTGTGAAGTTGATAAGTATAAAGCTTGATTGGTGGCTAAGGGGTACTCTCAGCATGACAGAATCGATGTTACTGAGGTATTTTCCCTTGTTGCGTGCATGAATATAGTGAGGATGATTGTCGCACTTGCAACATTCAGATTACGGGTCATCTTTCAGTTGGATGTCAAATATGCATTCTTTCATGGACAATTAAGCGAGGATGTGTGCATTGAGCAACGAAAGAGATATGTGAAGAGAGGGAAATAACACAAGGTATACAAGCTACATAAAGCTTTGTATGGCCCAAGGCAAGCACCAAAAGCCTAGTTCAGCCGTATAGAGTCCTGTTTCTTGAAGGAAATATTTCAAAAATGTCCAAATGAAGAAGCTTCGTTCTTCAAAAGAAGCACTGAAGCCAACATATTAATAGTTAGCATTTATGCTGACGATTTGATTTACACGTGATCATAAGGGCGTAATGATTAAGTTCAAGAAATCTATGATGCAGACTTTTGACATGGCCGACTTAGGGAAAATGAGATTCCTCGTTAGTTAAGCATTGAAGTTTTGCAAAAACTAGAAGGAATTTTTGCGTGTCAAAGAAAATATACCACCGATATCTTGAAGAAATTTGCAGTGTCTGAAAGTAAACCTCTGAACAGTCCAATTCTTCCAGGTTTTAAGACTAACAAATATCATGTTTAGTGTGAGCTTGATTAGCAGGTGTATGTCAAAACCAACTGAGTTGCATTTACTAGCTGCTAAAAGAATATTAAGGTATTTGAAGGGCACTGTTGGCTATTAGATTTTCTACAGGAAGGGATGGGAAAAAGACTTGTTTGGTTTCACAAATTCTGATTATGCGGGAGATGGGGAAGATTCTAATAGCACTTCTGGTTATGTATTCTTACTAAGTTCGAGATAGGGTCATGGATGTTGAAGAAGCCACCAATTGTTGCTCTACCAACTACTGAAGCAAAATTTGTTGCTACTACTGCCAGTGCTTGTTAAGGTGTGTGGATGAGAAGTGTTTTGAAAAACTTGAGTCGTGCTCAAGTATAGCACTGTTATCATGTGTGATAATACCTCATCGACTAAGCTTTCAAAAAATCAATGATGCATGGAAAAAGCAAGCACATCAGAGTGCGTTTTCATTTTTTAAGAGATCTTACAAAAGATGGAGAGGTCAACTTGGTTTATCATGCAAGTTCGGAGCAGGTTGCAGATTTGATGACTAAAGCCTTAAAACTTGAGGCTTTCCAAAAGTTTAGAAAGAATATGAGAATGGTTGATGTTAGTGAAGTAAACTAACTTCATTCTATAGTTAGTTTAAGGGAGAGAATGAATGGGACTCAATCTGTTGTTGGCGGACCCAAGACCCCGGGGTCAGGGGTGTCAATTTTTTTAAATACACAATTTGCTAAAAATATAATTTAAAGCAACTATAATATATTTAAATAAGTAAATTATACATTTCATAATTGTCCTCTACGCGATTTCATATTCTGAAATCGTTGAATAATAAGTATAATTGTCGGTGACTATTCTAGTCTGGGGGACCTGGCTCATCAGTATACCCAGTTTTGCCAGTTTGTGTGGTGCTCCCCTCCCCCAACTGAGTTTTTGCCATACCCAGAATTCGAACTAGAGACATTGCGATGGGTTCCAAGTTACCACTCAGATCAACTGCTGTTGGTAAAAAATTCAAATTAAATAGACAAAAATAATCAAAATAAATTAAATAGCACTAACACAAATTACCAAATAAATAGTACTAACAGATTCAAAATTAGGATAATATGAACAAGAACGGATCCAAGGAGATAGAGAGAGAAACTTTTTTAAAATAAAATATAAGAGTGTGAGTGGTGCAAAATTAGGAACTTTGGTGCAAAATTAAGAATTTGGGTGCAAAATATATTTTTTAGGGGATGCAAAAACATTTTCCCCTAAGTTATTGGTGCTAATTTGAATCCCCTCAAATATATGTAGGTCAGCCACTTAAGGTTTATTCCTAGAAGTTAGGAGTTTATCTCTATTTGTTTTGGACAAGTCTCAGTCTTTAGGAGTAATTTTTTTTCATTAACCAAATTGCTTTATCATCTTAGCTGAATGTGGGCTACTTTTTAGTATTCCGTTAATAGTTGTAAAGTCTATACATATCATCCCCTTTAAATTCAATGAATCAGTTTGTTTTGTGCACTCTTTATTCTGTAAAAACTTAACATTTGTTGAGGTAGGAAGCAAGTGAATGTATCATAGATGCTGGATGAAGAGTGAAACATGTAGGAGTGGCAATGAGTAAACATTATTCCTTCAAGGGAAACTTTTTTTTTGTAAAACATTTTGAAAAGTTAAATAAGTTGAAGAACCCTCAATAACTATAAAATTGCACAATGACCCTAGTTCATGGTGAACCACTATTAAGGTTGTCCACTTTATAATTGCCTGTAATCCCGGCCCTCGTCGCATTCTCTCCTCGGTTAAGAAAATCTAAAATATTTGTCAGATTGTAACAGCAACAGTCCACGAGTGCGCGGGTTCTGAAACCCTAAGCGTAGTGCGCACCCTTTCTCTCCCTCAGCGCATTATAGTATCTGAACTCCCTCGTCTCCTTCGTCGTCGAAAATTTCTAGAGAGAGAAAGAGAAGAAGAGGATTATGGGAAGTAACTATCTGTCTCCGCCAGGGAAGCGCTCCATAACTGGATTACCCGACCCAAACCCGTTTCATCCGAACGGATCTTCCAAACGCGCTAAGTCTTCCAAGGCTTCTCTGCCACTCTCAATTCCCCCCGGACACGTGTCATTCCGACTCCTCTGCAACGCCTCTCGCATCGGCGGCGTCATTGGCAAGTCCGGCGCCATCATCAAAAACCTCCAACAGTCAACCGGCGCCAAGATCCGAATTGAGGATGCTCCGTCTGAGTCGCCTGACCGAATCATCACGGTCATTGGCTCCGGTGATCTTACCGGCAAAATCTTGCTGAGAAGCCGTGAGAACAATCATAACCGTGATGGCGAGGTCTTTGAGGTGTCTAGCGCGCAGGAGGCGCTGTTGAAAGTGTTCGATAGGATTCTGGAAGTGGCGGCGGAGACGGAGGGCATTGAACTTGGAGACACGGTGGTGTCGTGCCGGCTAGTGACGGATGCAGCGCAGGCTGGGTCCGTTATCGGAAAGGGAGGGAATATAGTGGAGAAGATCAGGAAGGACACTGGATGCAAAATTAGGCTTTTTACTGATAATTTACCAGCTTGCACTTCCTCTTCAGATGAAGTGATTGAGGTACGATGATTCTAACTTTCCAGTTTCTAACTTGCCACTTAAGATTTTAGGTCAAGACTATAATCCACTATCACTTTAGTGTAGGGTAGTGTAGTGTAGTGCTAGTTTCTACTTCCTTGCTGAGTGTCAACCGTTTCATGTGGAGCTGATACGGATTGTTAGTTTGGAGGGATTGAGTTTCTGATTTCGTAGAATACTGCTCTGGAGTTGTTAGTACAAGTTTTTTGTTGGAAGTGAATGCAATTTACATGTCTTTTGGCATTTCCAAATTTTTTATTAAGAAGCTTTTTGATATCATGAAGTTTGGTGCTATTTACTTTCTGTATGAACTATTATTAAGTCGGACATTCCTTTTAGATGAACCACCTTTTCCCTTTTTTCTGCCACTGTACAAGGGGATATGGTTTGTTAGTTTAAACACTCCTCTAATAGTGTGTTTGGTTTACTGTTGCACGTTCCAAAGTTCATCTAGTGCCAACTCAACAAATAGTTACCATGGACTTGATGAGTGTTTGACCTATCCTTCTTACCGCTAATCTGGAACACACTATAAGTTACTTGTTTACACTCAAAAACAACCAAAAGTTATTAGTTAATTGCTGTTTTAAATAGAATTGAGAAAATGATTCATCGTGGTCAGACTGTGCAACGATTTTTTCAGACGATATGCTTGTTTAACCTTATTTAGGCTTAAATTCGTGTGATTTTTGACCTATCATGCATATTGACCGAGTATCTCTGATCTTGTAAGCTTATTGCATGTTATGTAGTTAAGTGAGATGGATGGGAGATTACTTGCGTTAAATTGTCTCTGCAGTATCGTTTATTGAGTTTTTTGCTTGATGATCATAAACTTTTGGTGTATCTTAGGACTCGTAACCTTAAGACTTACATTCTCTGCATAGAGAAAAGTCTCCCTTCTGCTTTGGTATTTTTGGTTTTTGGATTGGTTTTTTTAATAGTGAATTATGTAGTTGAATTTTCCATTTAATACCTTTTGTCCCAATCGCAACTCTTTATTGTCTGACTTCCACTTGACATGGAGAGCTTGATTGCTAGTGGTATAAGCAGTTGGTCTAGTGTTATTAACTGTCAAGACACGTTTCACACTTGGACTACATTCGATGCACATATAAGGCAAGCTTTAAATTGTATCAATTAGGATTGGTTACTTTTTACAGCTCACCAATCAAAGAATATGTGAATAAGAAAATAGATTCAATTCATTTATGCTTGAAATATTTTTCTATTTATACTGAGAAACCATCTTTCACATTTGTGGTAGATAGAAGGCAGTGTGTCATCTGTAAAGAAGGCACTTGTTGCTGTCTCTCGCCGTCTTCAAGATTGTTCTTCTACTGATAGAGCAAAGATGATGGCAAGCAAACCTTATGAAGGGGCTCATCATGAAGATTTAGTTGCTCTTCCTCGTGAGACTTTAACTTTGGTCCCACGCGATACTTTCATTGGAGCTCCGCGTGAGACTTCAACTACAGTTCCGCGTGAGACTTTCTTGGGAGCTCCACGTGAAACTTTCATTGGAGCTACGCGTGAGACTTTCTTGGGAGCTCCACGTGAGACTTTCATTGGTGCTCCGCGTGAGACTTTCATTGGAGGTCCACGTGAGACTTCAACTGCAGTTCCGCGTGAGACTTTCATTACTGCTCCACGTGAGACTTTCATGGCAGCTCCACGTGAGGGTTCAACTGCAGCTCCCCGAGAGTCATTAACTGATTTGCATGTGGACCATCTTCTGCAGAGGCGTTCTGCACTATCTACTTTACCCAGTAGCTCTAACAGCTATGCCACTGGAGTTCATTCATTGTCAGCAGAAGCTAATAGAGTCTCATCCCTCGAACCAAAAGCACTTCAGCAAGAAATCACCTTCAGAATTCTATGTTCAAACGATCGAGTTGGAGGTATTATTGGAAAGGGTGGCAATATAGTTAAAAGTCTTCAAAGTGAGACAGGAGCTACTATAAGTGTTGGTCCTTTAGTAGCTGAGTGTGAGGATCGGTTAATTACTATTACCGCTTCAGAGGTAAGTTGAATAAAATCTCTGTTTTTACTCCTTTTAGTTCTTTGTCTAGTAGTTGTGTGTATATATATATATATATATATATATATATATATATATCATTTACCCCTTTTTTATTAACGCATTCTTTTCTTGGTGGCTTCATTTTTTTTACAGAATCCCGAGTCAAGATATTCCCCAGCACAAAAAGCTGCTGTGCTTGTTTTCTCCAGGTCTGTTGAGACTGGTATAGAGAAAGGGATAGACTCTGGCTTAAATATGGGGTCATCTGTTACTGCACGACTTGTAGTCGCATCAAACCAAGTTGGTTGTTTGTTAGGAAAAGGTGGAGTAATAGTGTCAGAAATGCGGAAGGCGACAGGAGCTAGCATAAAAATAATCGGTACTGATCAGGTTCCAAAATGTGCATCGGATAATGATCAAGTTGTGCAGGTTTGCGATAATACATTGTTTTCTTTTCTTTCGTTTTAATATAAAACATGATGAAGGATGCATTTTTTTATGATGTAGTTCTGTGTGTGTGTTTAGCAACTAAAATGAATCTCTCCCCTTTGAACAAACATAAGTTTTCAAATCCTTCACCAGGCTAAGTTTATGGAGCTAACTGCTAACCACATTTCTTTCCTTTTTTGCAAAACTCTTTGTTGAAGTTGTGGGAATTTAGATAAAAGGAGGAGAGAAACTAATAAAGACTTAGAATATTATTGATACTGCTTTATAGTAGGTTGGTTACGAAAGACTAAACACTAATCCCTATTTATAGGGAATACAAAGACTAAACCCTATATTAGAAAATCAAGAAACAAATAATACTAATAAATAGGAGATACTAGGAGATAATCTAAGATACTCTAAGATAATAAACCAATCTTACTATGATATCTTGAGTCAACCAACGAGAAAACCAGTGCCATCAACCAATAAGATTCGTGCAAAGAACAGACCACCAATCAACCAACTAAAGAAATTGTTGCTGATTTTTATGAACACCATAACAATCACGAATCATCCAATAAGGTCTACATCCAAGAACAAACCACCGAACAACAAACTAAAGAAAACACTACCTACTCTCACTACAGTAGGTAAACCATACCAAAAATTATTTTAGGCCAACAACAACAGTAGCTGAAGCCTGAGCAGGAGGATGTCACAACTTCGAACCAAACCAAAACAATATTGGGCCCGTGCTAAAAATGGTAAAGGTCCACCGGTGGATGTTTTTAAAAAGGTCCATATTAGGGGGACCTAGATGATAATATTTTATATTTAATAATAATTGTAGTATTTATAAATTTATCATAAATATTTGTTATTCAAAATACTTTATATAAATATGTTTGCATACAATGTAATATTAAATAATTTGATTATGATACAAGTGTTTTTTAGTTTCCAACAATACATGTAATATGTGGTCTCATCAATATTTGCACAGTACAAGGCTTTCACATTTTCCTTATTGATACAACAGAAGAATCACCCACGTACCACATTCCTTATCCAAGAAAAAATGGGCTTATTAGACAAGCCCGATAGTTAAACTCTTATCACCGTGAAAACTAAAAACCTAGACATTTTGAACAGCCGCCGATGTTATCTTCCTTGTTTCTTTCTGTTCTGGTTTTGCTGTGAAGTCTCTTCCATAACTGTACGTTTTTGTGGTCGTTGGCTTGACCTGTTCTCGTTTATCTTCCATCCTATTCCTCAAACTTCTCAGATTCTTTTTAAATGAGTACCTGTATGTATATGAAGCTTCGCCACTGCGTACATGTACTTTGTCCCTTGTGCATATGTTTTGGTTTTCTTTTTCTGATCCAAGGATTCCAGATCCTCCATCTTTTGTACCATTTTCTATTTCTATTTTCAATATGACTCCTTTATTATTAAGTAAAATCCCTCTGCGCTAATTTTGGACCGGCTACAGATTAATATTGCTTCCTAGAGCATTTCTATGTCGAGTGCAAACACTTATAGTTAACCATTTTTGTTTAAGTCATCATGACAATCCTTGCAGTGGTTTTTAGGTATTTATTAGTATTCTATCTTTGTCCTCTTTTTTCCTCAGATATCGGGAGAGTTTTCGAATGTGCAAGATGCATTATATAATGCAACTGGTAGGCTGCGAGATAATCTTTTTGTCGGCACACATAATAATGTTGGAACAAGGAGCCTTTCCTCTGTACGACCCGATACCAGTCCCTATGGGAGACCGAGGGATGTCGTTTCTCTTGGAAGCCAACCAGATCTTGGCATTTCTCATAGTCTGAGTAGACATACTTTTTCTCAAGGTGTTGATCATCTTGCTTTTTCTAGAAATTTAGATCACCCTTCTTCCCCAGGGTTATGGACACCACCGGTACATGCCTCTCTCCTCGTCGGTTGGTTTTACCTTCAAAAGTTGCTGTTGTGATTATTGTTATTATTGTTTTTAAATTTGATTGCAGACTGTTGCTGGGATAAATTTGAGAAGCATAAATGAATTTAGCTGGGGATCGACACCTCGAAGAGGCGGCCTAGAACTTGTCAGGTTGTTGATATGCAAAACAAATTAGACTTGTTTCAATGGAAATCTATAATCTATAATTTTAGTAGAAACAGAGTATAGTGATAGGAATCAACTGGTATTATGCAGAAAAATAGGGAAAATACAATGAGTTTTTAGAGTATTCGAGAAACTCTAGACTCTCTTAATTAACCCACAACTAACTATGCCTTTTAACTAACATAAACAAACCTATCTAACAGACTTGTCACCTTACTAACAGTAACAAACTATCATATAGATTCTCTTGTCTATCAAAAAAATAAAGCACAAATTATCTTGGTATTCGAAAATCTAATAATTTTAATACAAACAGAGTATACTGATAGGAATCAACCGGTATTATGCAGAAAAATAGGGAAAATACAATGAGTTTTTAGAGTATTCGAGAAACTATAGACTCTTAATTAACCCACAACTAACTAAGCCTTTTAACTAACATAAACAAACCTATCTAGCAGACTTGTCACCTTACTAACAGTAACAAACTATCATATAGATTATCTTGTCTATCAAAAAAATAAAGTACAAATTATCTTGGTATTCGAAAATCTAAGGTTTTGTGGCTAGAACATGGTCTCTGATAGAGTGGTGGAAATAGTACTTCAAACATAAAACAAGATGCCACAAACTATCAATTTCTTATTATCTTCTTGTTTGGTCTTGCAGTGGAAGTAAATCTGCTATTGTGACCAATACGACTGTAGAAATTGTGGTTCCCGAAGATACTTTAGACCTTGTGTATGGGGAAAATGGTAGCAATCTGGCTCGATTGAGACAGGTACACCACGTGTTTATATTAATTTTGTTTAGTTGTTCACCAGCTCACCATTTTTACCTTCTGTACTGGCGCTTGTAATCACTTGAAATTGTTTTTTTTTTACAAAAAAATTGAATCGCTTATAGCCTTATACTCTGTTCGTAACAAATGTTTTCTGACAAAGAAACAAAAACACATTTATATTATTTTCAGGAAACCATGGAACTATGAATTATGTTTTAGTCTTTATGAAGTTTATCGTTATTTGTTGATATGTTCATTAAATGCAGCGAAAGGGAGCAGTAGTGAAATGATAATATGGGCATATTTGGATTGGCTTATTTGGGCTTATCTATAATCTATTGACATAGACACTTGTGAAACTATTTGGGAGAGTTTATGGAAACTACTTATAACTTATAAAAAAAGAACTCTATTATTTTATCTTTTATTATAGAAATAGTTTATACATAAGCTCTTATACTATATTCGTTTAATTAAATTGTTTATCCAAACAAGGCTATATCGAATATTTTAAAGAAGTATCAAATAGTCCATAATACATTTTCAATAATTGAAGCTATTCAATAACTTTTGAAATCCTTAAACAACATTTGACTCAAGATGCAGGTAGTATTTTGTCTCATTTTTTTCTTATTTTATTTGGATATATAGCAGTGTACAAAGATATTGTGAATCCTTTTATATTGAATAATATTTTATACTTTTTTGTCCAAATCAGATTTCAGGTGCCAAGGTTGTTATCCACGAACCTCGACCAGGAACAAGCGATAGGACTATTATCTTATCCGGTTCACCTGATGAAACCCAAGCAGCACAGAGCCTTCTCCAAGCATTTATTCTTAATGGATCATGACATATCCCTTCACCTATGCCCCATTTCCAAGTAGATCATATTTAGTTTGTTGACTGTAATTTATGTGTTTTCCTTTGCCCCCACCATAAATCATGTAATATCCAGTCTTGTAATATTTTCCATCAGGAATGGTGGCTTAATTTATTCAGCTCATACTCTCCGCTAAGCCTCAGTGTAGTAAAACATCCATAGCTTGATTCTTTAGTGAATGCCTCGATAACATTAAGCCTACCAGTAAGATTTTGCAGTATATTCGTGGTTCCTTTTAAAGATATTTCCTGACTAGCATGTCGCGATTCAATGACTTAGAAGCAGTCCCTTTAAATATCCTTCATTTTATTGTCCAAAGTGAGCATATGTAGATACGTTTGAAATGATTTCAATTCATGCATTTCAAAAGCATGCGAGTTACTTCTGCCTTAGTGAAGAGTAGTACTAATGATACTTACCCTATCAACACAAGTCAAATCGTTTATTTTTGTTCCTCAAACTGTCTTTTGTTAATCATTTTTGTTTTGTTGGTCAGTTTAACATATAAAATTATTAACAAAAGAGGCTTTTAGAGATATCTTTGTAATTTTGATACATTTATGAGTTATACGCCTCACACATAACTTTATGAATTATACGCCTCACACAGTTGGAAATCAAAATTACGCATCTCTCTAATTTAGAGTTTTCCCTCAATTTGGTTCCTCAACTATCATCCTCTTCAATTACTTTAATTGAGGGTTTACTCTAAAAATAAAAAAGGTATCATATTTGCCCCATGTTTTTCTAGTACACTTCTTCGCGACTCCAATAAATCTATACCTCTATCAAAGTTAATTTCCAGATATTCGAAAGTTAACTTCCTAAATATATATCTTATTTTCAAGTTAATGATAATTTCTGTTTTAGTACTAAATAAATAAATGGTGCATCAAGTTGAATTAGAAATAACTGAAAAGATTTAGATTAAATAACTCATTAAAAATAGTATCAATTTAACCTTCCAAATTTATGGGTATCAAGTGACAATTTAATTCTCCAATATATTTGACGTGGAAACTAACGTTTGTGCCACATCAACAAAAAATGTGATACATCAGCTTTGTTAATACTCAAGAGAGGTTGATAGAGGGGATAAATTGAATATAGTTTGTAAATGTCAGGGATTAATTAGTTAAGAATATTGTTAATGAGGGACTAAGGAAACTGTTAGTAGGATACTAAACAACCATTTTGGTCAAAGGATGGGTAAGACACTGTTACTATTGTCTTTGAATGTAATGAAATTACAAACACATCCCTTACTGTTTATTTAGTAAGCGATTTTGGTTCTCAAAATGTCTTTTGTTAATCATTTTCGTCCTCAAATATATTTTTTGTTAGTGAATTTAACCTATACATTATTATCAAAAGAGATTTTTAGAGATATCTTTGTGGTTTTGATTATTTATGAACTATAGGCCTCAACATTCAGAAATCAAAATTATTAACAAAAGAGATGTGTTTTTTTTCTTGTCAGTTTTTTTTTTTTATCCATAACAAATATGTAATTTTTTTTCGAAAAAATAAGTGCTAGGGCAAAGGGCGAGACCGCAAGAGTTGCGTGGGAGTTACCCCTTCCCCACACCATCTTTTCCTTCCTTCCGTTGGATGTTGATGCAAGCTAAACAGTAGAAGAAGCCCCACACATCACACATGTCAAACGTGTGACATTGATTAATTAGTATCTTCATTTCAAAAAATTCCCTATACAAAACACAAACACCAAAACGAAACTCAAACAGAGGGAGAAACAATCACTTTTACAACTCACCGATTGAGTCTGTGAGTCTCCACTTCCCTCCACTCAATCAATAACATTCAAAACCCTAACTACCTCCGGCGATCCAATCATGGCGGACGATGGTGTTACATCTCCTCCTCCACCTCCGTCTTCTACCGCGTCTCCCTTGGGTTCCGGTGTGATCTCCTTGGTAAACCGTCTTCAGGACATCTTCGCTCGTGTTGGCGCTGAGTCCACTATTAACCTACCGCAAGTAGCAGTGGTCGGAAGCCAGAGTAGCGGTAAGTCCAGCGTTCTCGAATCCCTCGTTGGTCGTGACTTCCTTCCCCGTGGCAACGAAATCTGCACTCGCCGTCCTCTTGTCCTTCAGCTCGTTCGGAATCACGATTCCTCTGATGAATACGGCGAGTTCCTCCATTGTTCTGGCAAGAGGTTCTCCGATTTCTCTGAGATTCGTAAAGAAATTCAGGTACTAGTCCTTCATTCCACATTCTCTCTCTCTCAAACCTATTTATGCTTCGTTGCTTACTTTTGCTCACGTATGTTAGATGGAGTACTTAGTAGATATAACTGGAAGTGGAAAGTTGTCATCGTTCCTTACTGTATTGTGTTTCCTTCTAGTTTAGGACTCTAAGCTGCAACTGCAAGTGTTAGGTTCATTGCTTGAAAATTTTCAAACTAAAAGAATAATAAAAAGTATTTAGACGATAAAATGTTTGAAATGAGGAAAAAGATGTATATACATATATTTAAATTTAAATCTGATTTGTTATGAATAGTTTTGACATTATGGTCCGTTTGGTTTGCAAATGGGTAAGTACCTGACAATGGACATTACGGGCAAAAAATAATATAAAATCTATTATAATTCCCTTTATGTTATATATATATAATATAACATTATAAAGAGACACAAAACAAGATAGAGTGTTTGTAAAAAAAAGAGATATAGAGAGAAGATGGAAGGAGAATATAGAAGTGTGTAAGAGTCCGTCAAAACAAAAAGAAGCGTGTAAGAGAGAGCGAGATGAGAGGAGAGAGAGAAAATAGAGAAAAAGGATAGGAAAGAGCCAAGAGAGGGAATACTTATTGGAAACAAAATAAATATGGTATTTTGGTATTTTAGATAGTTTGTGTGTGGGACAAAAAGTTGTATGATTGTTTACTGAATGGCAAGAATTTGTGTTATTTTATTAGCAAATCAGATGCACCCTAATAACCAAAAAAATGTGATGGACAAATTTAGAAATAGTAATCAAGAGGACTAAAAAATAAATTTTCAAAAAAAGGACATCCTCGTGACCAAGGAAAAGCTATGTGACACATTCAGAGGGAGGGTAGATTTGAAGAAGTCCGCATGTTAGAGTTGATGTGAACTTTATTATCTTTAGCTTCTTGTGGATCAAATGTATGAAGCTATGTAGGCTATGTTTCGGAGTTGGGAGGACTGAGAGTTGGGGGTGGGTTGAGGAGGAAGGTTTGGAGAGGAATTGTTCACCAAAAAATAAAAAGGAAGAAAAATAGAGGATAACCCCCACTTTGCACGGTTAATATTTAGGAGGTAGATAGGCTGCGGTTATATAAGAGCAGCTGGCAGGAGGGAGAGGGTGGTTTTTCAGCCTCAACGAGAAAAGAGAGGTCGGAGTCTCTCAAATACCCTGCCATTGAATCAGGTCCATTGAATAAATCATTCTTTCTTTCCATATTTGCGCCTATCGCAGTATCACTACTATTTCTCTCTCTCTCTCTCTCTCTCTCTCTCTCTCTCTCTCTCTCTAGTTTTCTAAGCCAGTCTGAACTGTTCACCTCGTATTTTAATAGGTTATAGATTATTGGATCCTCCTTTCCTTACTGTAAAATCAACTTGGCTAGTCTAGATCTGAGTAGTCGGAGAAACCTTAAGGCCACCTTGTCAAAAAATAATGGGTGACCCATCCCTTTCAACCATCATGATATTTTTCTCTATCCAGAGAAGAAGGCTAACTTACGTTCCTCATTCGCGCATGAGCACTCTCTATTCAGGTGCAATCAAATAGTCATCCTCAACTGTCATGTCCATATGTTTGGAGTTGAATTATAAATGTATGGCATCCATTCATAGTGGAACACATTAGTGAATTGAAGAACAATTGAATATGCAATAGTTGAATGACCTTTGAGGGATATTATTTTTCTCATTTGTCTCTAGCTTTCAGTGCATCATAAACATTACTACAATATTCGCAGGTAATTGCTAACTTTGTTAAGAATCATAATCTGCTTGAAATAATGTTCAGGTTTTAAACTTGGAAACTAGTTCAATTTCAAATTTTCATTCTTTGCATCGTTGTTGCATGTAATTAATTATACTCTTGATGGCAATGCGTTAATGGGGTATGCCGTGTACTAGTTTAGTCCTTTGTATCTCACTGCCGACTTGTATATTGTTATCCTCTTTCTGTAGGCTGAAACTGACAGGGAAGCGGGAGGAAACAAGGGTGTCTCAGACAAGCAGATTCGTTTGAAGATTGTTTCACCAAATGTTCTTGATATCACACTTGTAGATCTCCCAGGCATTACAAAGGTTCCTGTTGGTGACCAGCCTTCTGATATTGAAGCTCGAATCAGAACAATGATCATGTCATATATAAAAACTGAAACCTGTCTCATTCTAGCTGTCACACCTGCTAATTCGGATTTAGCCAATTCAGACGCTCTTCAGATGGCAGGAATGGCTGATCCTGATGGTGAGCTTTTGCTTGCAGATGCTATATTTTTTTGCATCTCTATATTTGGTTTTAATTTTTTATATATCTGTTTCAGGTAATAGAACGATCGGTGTAATCACAAAGGTTCAGTATACTCTTCTAACTTAATAGTTTGTGTATATTTGTGAATTTTGTCATGCTGTTGCCGTGTTCTGACAATGTTATATTATCTGCTATGTAGTTGGATATCATGGACAGAGGCACCGATGCCCGAAATCTGTTACTAGGAAAAATTATTCCCCTCCGACTTGGTTATGTAGGCGTTGTAAATCGTAGTCAGGAGGTAATGACATTATCCTATTTTGATGATGGCAGTATTTTACTAATTTTACATTTGCACATATTCTATTAGATTTAGTTAACATTATTTTATTATTTTATATACATGCAATATGCGGGCACTTAGCTGATAAGGATGCATATGTAATTTGCTTGATTAGCATGGAAGTCAATGTGTTATACTGAAAAGTGGCTTGCTTATTGTTTCATAAAATTAGGATATTCTAACGAACCGGACTATAAAAGATGCTCTTGTTGCCGAAGAGAAATTTTTTCGCAGTCGTCCTGTAAGTTGTATCATGT
Organism: Astragalus glycyphyllos; assembly: GCA_963573325.1. NCBI lineage: Eukaryota > Viridiplantae > Streptophyta > Magnoliopsida > Fabales > Fabaceae > Astragalus > Astragalus glycyphyllos. Next base: position 2,245,835 of record OY754311.1, read on the forward strand.
AAGTTGTATTCAAGCTTTTTCACTTACATATGCAGATTTTTACCCATTTGTTTTTCGTAGGTATACAGTGGTCTAGCAGATAGCTGTGGTGTACCCCAACTAGCAAAGAAGTTGAACCAGGTATAGAACCTTTATGTCATTGAATGAAAACACAAATTTCCCTTTTAATATATTTTACTGTTTGCAATGTTGGAATTAATTAAAGTTTTTGCCCCCCATGTATATACAGAGTAAAGCATCCTCTTCCATCTTCCCACTTTTTCCTTCTTTATTTGACACTTTATCTAGGTTTTTCCTTTGTACAAAGGCATGCAGAAGCTTCTTCCCTAGTATTTTTCTAATTTTCTTTTCAATAATTTGTATAATCCTCTGAAATGGGAGGTGGAGGAGGATTGGCATAATAAACCTTTTTTATTTTCTTTTCTGCCATAAAAGAATGAACGTTATTGTAGGAAATATATTTGTGGCTTGGTTCTGTTTGAGATTGGAAGAGTTTGAAGAGAATATGCCAAATTTAAATTTTCCCAGATAAAATGCATGGCATGTCGATGTTGGAGAGGGAAAATTGTTAAACGATTCTTGGAAGTATACTGTAAAAAGAACTAATTTGTATAAATTCTGTGGAAGAGTAAACCATTCTGATTTTGTTTTAAGATTGTGGTTTCTAGACTGATGCTTACCATGTGTATTTGCCTGTCCATCACTTTGCAGATTCTAGCACAACATATCAAGGGTGTGCTACCAGGGCTGAAAGCACACATAAGCACTAACCTAGTTGCTGTTGCAAAGGAGCATGCAAGCTATGGAGAAATCTCTGAATCCAAGGCATGTGTTAATATTGGGATGTGTCTTGCAGACGCCCCTATGACTTGTTAAATAATTAAATAGTTAAATCAACCTTTCTCCTTCTTTGAATTATAAAGCATTATATTTTCTACTTTGGCTGGATTTTCACCTGATTTTATCTATAACTGTTCATCTTCGATAGGCTGGTCAGGGTGCTGTTCTCCTGAATATTCTTTCAAAATATTGTGAAGGTACCTATCCGTACTATCTGGTTTCTTATCTTTTACTCAGCTTTTCCATCGTGAGCTCTTATTTTCTTTTCTTTTATATTTGTTCATTGGTATTTCACTTACTGCTACCTTTCCCAATTCAGTTAATGCTATCTCAGTTTTCTTTCATTTTAAAAACAGCATTCTCGTCCATGATTGAGGGAAAGAATGAGGAGATGTCTACATCTGAGCTATCTGGCGGGGCACGAATTCATTATATTTTTCAATCCATCTTTGTCAGTAGTTTAGAGGTATATATTGCTGTATTTACATACAATATAACTATTATAGATATTTACCTACTCTGATGCCATGCTTAGATTAAAGATAAAAAATCTAGACTTATTTTGTTTGATCCAAATCCAAATACCCCTTTGTTGCATTTCAGGGATGGATTCCCAACCAACCACCCAGTCACTTTTACTATTTATATATTCAAACCTTAATAACTATCTGAGTTTTTAACGATGAAAATAATTTCTTTTGTCCCAAATGACTTGGTCATCTTGCTTTTGTAAATGTTCAATACTTTATTTTTGATGTTATTATTATGATGAAAACAAATTGGGCAGATTAATAGTAAATGTATTTAAGGTAAACTGGTAAAGGAATACGATAATTTATTATTTTTTTTGGGTTGTCGAAGTTGAGAGTAGGTAAAATAAATATTCAATGCTATGCAACCTAGGAGCTTTGTTGCTTCTGTTTTTTTTTTCTTCGGAATTAGTTACTTCAAGACTTATGGTGTACCTTGACACTATCTTGAAGGAGGTAGATCCGTGTGATGACTTGACTGATGATGATATTCGTACTGCTATACAAAATGCAACTGGGCCAAAATCAGCATTGTTCGTTCCTGAAGTAAGTCTTTGTACCCACTTTTTTAAATAGAAATTTAAATTTAAATTTTTCTCAGTTGATTTTTCTAATTGTTTTACTAAACTTTGTGAATTTAAATTCACATCTTATCAAATATGTGAAAGTAAATCCTACTGAATAACATATTTCTGTATTTGTAATTAGGTACCATTTGAAGTCCTTGTGCGGAGGCAAATATCCCGTCTATTGGATCCAAGTCTTCAGTGTGCCAGGTTTATCTATGATGAATTAATAAAGGTAGGGGAAAGGATTTAAGGCTTTCCATTTTTGCTGTCTCACTTCACCAAGTGTGCCTAAACAAATTCCCTTATCTTCAGATTAGCCATCGCTGTATGGTGACTGAACTGCAGCGATTCCCTTTCTTGAAAAGGCGCATGGAAGAAGTTATAGGGAACTTTTTACGGGAAGGCCTTGAACCGTCAGAGAACATGATTGCACACATGATAGAGATGGAGGTTTGCTCATAGATTGTTTGAAGTATAGATGTATAATTTGTCTATCTTCTAGCTACCTTGTGGAGTGATAGCTGTTGGTGGGTACGCCAAGCTTTCATTTCTTGGAATATATCTCCCTTTTAACTGATTTGGACGACGTTTCAGAAATTCCATCAAAGCTGAATTGATTTTTACTTGATGATTACACATCTGTTTGTTTTGGCATTCTGCCATCCTCCAAATGTTCATTTTGCCAAAGATGGTTTATTTCTTTTGTTAAAGCATGAGTTGGAAAGTGCAGTTGTTCCTTTTGTTGCTGTAAAAATCTTAAACCAAACTTGCTGTATTTAGTTGGTTGCGCATGGTTTGGGTTACCATGTTTAAGCTTGGAACTCAGTGACTGGTATTCGCCCTTGAAATAAAATGTAAAGACTATGTCAATTACAGATATCCTTAAGTATTTGGAGTCTAGTAAAAACTTTTGAAATACCATCTGTCTGCTTATTGGTGTCAATTGTGATGGTCAGTCTATTACTCTATTCGATTGAATCTTCAGTTTCAATCTCCTTCATTTTTATTTAAACTTTGAAATATTCAATTCTGCAGATGGACTACATAAATACTTCACACCCAAATTTTGTTGGTGGAAGTAAGGCATTAGAAATTGCAGTTCAACAGACCAAGTCTTCTAGGGTTGCTTTATCAGTTACTAAGCCGAGGGTATATACAAGCTCTAATTCCAAATATGGTACATGTTTTGAAATATATCAATACTAATCCATGTTTGCCTTTCTGTTGTTTTGAAATTTTTGTATTAATCTCCAATAGGATGCTGTGGAATATGATAAGGGATCAGCCTCTGAAAGAAGTATGAAGTCTCGGGCTATTCTTGCTAGACAAGCTAATGGAGTAGTTGTTGATCCGGTTTGTGATATTATACTCTTTAAGTAACTTAAAATTTTCAATCATATCTTTAGTTGGAATTAAAGTATGGCTACTAAAGTAATATCTTATTGCATCTCTTCTTATATTGTAAATAAAAAACAGGGTGCCCGTGCTGTATCAGATGTTGAAAAAATTCCTGCTGGTAATTTATCGCCTCTATTTAATGTCGAGTTCATCACATTTATATTAACTGATTTTTGCTATTGATCTTGCTTTTGGTTGTCTAATCTTCAATCAAGTCACTTTTATGTATCAACCAGCAATGTTATCATTTTAAGATATTCACATTGTAATGCTTTATATTTTTTCAGGAAACACTAGTGGATCGAGTTGGGGTCTCCCATCCATTTTTGGTGGAGGTGATAAGTCTGCGAAGGAGAACGTTGCTACTAAACCACATACTGAACCGGTTCATAGCATGGAACAGTCATTCTCTATGATCCATTTGAGAGATGTATATACGTGACACCTTTATCGTCCTTATGAGACGTTTCACAGGTATAAATTTTCATATATGCTTTGTTTTTGTAGCCACCTCCTATCTTGAGGCCATCAGAGAGCAGCTCAGAGACGGAATCTGTTGAAATTACAGTAACAAAGTTGCTTTTGAGATCGTACTATGATATCGTCAGAAAAAATGTTGAGGATCTTGTCCCCAAAGCAATTATGCACTTCTTGGTACTTCATTTCTTTCTCTCAAGCATTACAAATTATTGCAATTATGAATCTAAAATTAGTAGTGTTGTGCTGTTTTCCATTGTCCTGTTGTCTAGCATAGAGAATATATTTTCATTTTCTGTATAAATTTTCTAAAGAAAAGCTTATGTCAAGTTGTGTAGACCAAACCTATTAATAACTAACAAGTCACCACTTCAAATGTAAAATAGTTACGTAGCACAAAAAACCTTATAATTACGGGATACAAATAATCATATATGATTAGTCTACCAGTTCAGTCTACACAAGATTTTCTCCATTGTTTATCCTGACTTGGTGACAATTTCCACTAGATCTGATCCATATATCCTCTCCTAAGCAATGTTTTAAAACTCGGACCGGTGGCCGACTCGGTGAAGGTACCGGGTCACTGGGTCAAGGGTCGAACCGAGGGGTCGACAGTTGAACCGCATGACCAAAACCGGAACCGCATGACTCGGACCCGGTCTCTACTTCGCGAATTTTCAAGACCTATATAGTATATAATATAAATTTCGTACCTGTAAAAATTAATTTCGTACCCACAATGCTATCAAATTACATATAATTCATAGAACTTTAAACTTCAAACAAGTCCATTAAATCATAAACATGAGTATCTTAGCAAACAACAAAACCATATTACAACAAAACAATTATCCAAGATTCCAACTCCATCTAATTTCAACAACAACAAACAACAACAAACAACCATCTCTCACAAAACAACCATCTCAAACAAATCCAACAACAACAAACAACCACCATTGCATGCAAATCTAAACATCATTCATTATATGATGGAATCAAAACATCATCATCATATATGATATCTTCATAAATAGGTTCCCCGGAAGCTCCATCTCCGCCATCATTGTTTTCATTCTCATTTTCTGTGGGATTAACTTGGGCATTATCATCTTCATCTTCATCCAAATTTAAATGATCTATGACAACATTTTAAAAGAGAAGTTAGCAAATAAAATCTAAAGTTATTAAACATGAAGCAATGAAACTTTATTCACTTATAAAAAAAATGTACCAATATCACTTGAATTTGGTTGAATGGTCATGCTTGCAAGATCACCATGCAATGAATCCAACTCTTCATTGCTTAAGAGGGGTGGTGACTCCTCCAATACCCAACTAGAATAGTCACCAATTGATTCAAGATTGATAGGGTCATAACCTTGATTCCTCTTATTCCTAGACATATGTAACTTAATCTAAGCATGTGTGTTTGAATATAGAAATATAAACAACCAAAGTAAAATAAACATAAATAAATAGTAATACTAATACCTATTTTGGAGCCTTAAGTTGTAACGAACAAAAACTAAGTCATTAAGTTTTTGATGCTCCAACCTATTTCTTTTTTTGGAATGAATGTGCTCAAACACACTCCAATTCCGTTCACATCCTGAAGCACTGCAAGTTTGACTTAAAATTCGGATAGCCAAGATTTGCAAGTTCTTGGCACCAGTTCCATACATATCCCACCATACATCTACAACATGACATGTGATTAATGAAGAATCAATGAAAGTAATGAACTAAAGTAAAGATTATGAATCAGTTTTTCCTCTAATATTCGTTTGGGTTGTATTTTCGGTGGAAGCCTCTTGCGACATTGGTGTATCAGCCGTAGGAGTAGCAGAAATATTTGGTGCATCAGACATAATTCTAGCATAATCAAAAGAGTATAAGTCACAAGTAACACTAAGTCACAAATCAACATAGTCACAAACAACCTTGAAATTAACACTGATATTAGTTTTGTTAAATTAAATCAACTAACAATAATTTTACCCAAATAATGAAGAACACAGAGAAGAGAGAACAATTGATTCAGCATAAGTAACAACACATACTTCAGCAAAGTCACAAAACGCAAAATCAGCAAGCAATACACAAAATCAACAAATTAACTAACTTGTTTACCGAAAGCATGACACAAAATCAAAACAAAATCAGAAAAAAACACAAAATCAACTAACCTGTTGTTGTTGGCGACGCGACGGTGAGGTGGGGGTGACGCACGGCGACGGCAAGGTGGGGGTGACGCACAGCGACGGCGACGGAGAGTTGTGGTGGTGGGGTTGTGTGGAACTTGAGAGAGACTAGGGTTGAAACTTGAGAGAGTGAGAGTTGTGGGTAAGAGACGATGGATGTCTCTCAGTTTGTCCCTGTTTCTATTTTTAATTTTTTTTTTTTTGAAATGATAAAACGACGTCGTTTTGGAAGGGAAAAAAAAATTAAAAAACGTGCACAACCCGGCCCGGGTTAGACAAACCCACCGGGTCTCCGAGTTTGTTAAAACCCGGCCGGTTTACACCGGTTTTAACCGGATTGCTGCATTTCCGATCCAGGGGGCTGACCGACTCGGTTACCCCACCGGTTCCCGGTTCGCCCGGTCCGACCGGCCGGGCCGAGCCGGTTTTTAAAACACTGCTCCTAAGTGAAATGTAGGAGTGTGCAACATATGTTTAAATCCAGTAGGTGTTTTTGCATGCTAATAATTTGCAGGGAGCTTTATTCCTTTGCATGGTAAAATACGACGCAGTTGCAATTTTTCCCAATGTTTGAATTGAAGTATAAGTATTGTACTCTGTCGTCAACTGTTAGGATACCAAAGGAGAGGAGTTAGGAAGCAAAAGCACATAGTTTAATAAGGAACCCAGTAGCAGACCTTAATGAACAGAAATAGCGAGGCTAATTATAGTATCATGTATCAAGAGTCTACAGCTGCCCAAATACCATGTCTCCTCAGATGAAGATAGTTCTGGCTCTCCACTTAAAAGGAAAAATGAGAAATGATACTTCTGGGCTATCTAGCTCACCCCAATAGGAGGCAGCCCTTAGCTCGAGAGTAACAGATTTACTGATTCGGTTACTGACAGCTATAAGTCTTTAATTGCTTTGATGCAGTTACATCTCTCCTGCGTTTTTTTTCCACTCTTAGGGACAAGCTTTAAGTGTTTGACAAAGGGTCACTCGGCAAAGTACCTTCAGCTTAAGGGGGAGTATTAGGAATATAAGTACAAATGTAATTGCTGATGTATTTGGGCTTGGGCTATCTACCTTAGCCCAATTGGAGGCGCAGCCTCTAGCTTAAGAGTTACAGATTTGGTTACTGAGAAGCGGTTTCAACTGTACTAGTGAAAGACCCATTGTATAAATGCTGTGTTTGTAACTGCTTCCCATTTAGAGTGATCATTATCCACATTTTTTCATTTCAGTTTCTCTGTTTTCTAAAATGCATATTCCAATCATAACAAAATCATAATAATCCCATGCCGCCTGTCTTTTCATGCCCAAAATACCCTCTTCTAACTAACTCACCTGTCTTTTCATGCCACCTGTCTACAGTTACTAAGCAACTATTAGGAATGTAAGTGATAGACCCCTTTTAGTCTATCAACATAGGAAGTTTAAAATTAAATAGGTTGGGGCTGTTATGTTTTCTGTTCCTGTTTTGTTCTGTTAGTTAGTTTCTTTTTCTGTTTTCAGTTAGTAAGGATTGCTGATGGCTTTCCTCCCCTTTCCCCAATGTAAAGGGAAGCTATAAATAAAGGGTCCTTCCTCTTTGGAAAGCATCTTTTGCATATTAGAAATTTTGAATGGTGAAAACCATTGTAGGAGAGTTGTCTCTCGTGTACTATTCCTTTTTTCGTGATCAATAAAATTACAGGGGGTACCATCCCCCTTTCGTTAGCTATCTCACATCCAAGACACCCAACAGCAACTATTCAAATGAACTCATAAACTAGACTACTCTTTTGATGCGATGTACATATGCAGCTATTACTCTAATACCCAACCTTCTCCCCGCTGCACAACACCATTTCATTCCCTAAATCCCATGGCTTGTCATTAACGGTTTGGAATTTTGGGGGGGGGGGGGGGGGGGGGGTTCTTAAGTTTCATAGTATTTAACCATACGCTATGTGCAATTATATTGAAGTAGTTGACAATATTTGAATTTTAATTTTGTTGCATTCCATTTTTCCTTACAACTGCCCGTTACTGAATCTTATCAGGTAAACAACACCAAGAGAGAGCTACACAACGTCTTCATTAAAAAGCTATACAGGTAAAATATTATGGCCTGTTAATTCATTCTGATATATTAGGGAAGGAATCAAATTACACCGGTGTAATACTTAACTATTACACATTTACACCTCCTCTATGTGTGTATAGCATAATCTGAGTTTAGGGTTCTACCTAACTCAACCCTACAAGACCATCTTGTGAGGTGAATGATACCTTCTACTTGTGAACATTTTTTCAAACCATATCACCGTCTGATGTGATGTGAGACTGTCTAGTGTCAATGCACATCCCTCATGCCCAGATCTAGACAACTAGAGCATAACTCGAGTGACCCGACATGGGGTGGCCTAACGGATCTTGAATAGGCTCTGATACCAATTTATAATTTAGGTTTAGTGCCTACGCAACCTTGCAAATATTTAAAATTCTAAAATTATATGTACTTCATCAGATGACTTTATTTTAATGTATAATGTGAATTATAAAATATAAGTAAATGCTTACTATTAATTTTACATAACCACAAATGTCCAAATTTTCAGCTGTTTTTTTTGACTGAATCATATTTAGCTTTTGGATTGGTAAAATTTACATTCTACACAATTGCTAGAGGTATCGTTATTAAATTGTTAAATTTGACTGCTGGTGTCTGCGAATCCTACCCCCTATGTGTACATAAAGCTTTCTCTGATGTTTCTTGCTGATTGTACTTTTCATGTTACGCTACAGAGACAACCTGTTTGAAGAGATGTTGCAAGAACCTGATGAGATAGCTGTAAAAAGGAAGCACTGCCGAGAACTCCTCCGAGCTTATCAGCAGGCAATTAAGGTGGAATGTCACAATACTTCAACTAAAAATGTCTTAACAAATTTCTGTTATTATACGTCGTATGTTTGGGTCACCCTTATTTAATTTGTTTGCTTTGACATTGTGAAATGTTCGCTCTTTGGTGCTCATGGTCTCCTTTGTTCATTCTCAATTGTCTTTGTATGTATGCATAAATGCATTTGCGAGGGTGTACCCACATGGTGCACTCACCTATATTACTAGTAATTGGTTTGTTTTTTTGTACGAAATTCTCTTCAAACATTGGCTTTCTCTGAATCACAAGTCAATCAAGGGTTGCAACATCACACGACTCTTATTTTGTACATTCATGCTTTTGAATTGTCACTAACTCATCACTGCTTTGTCCGTTTTCTTCTCATTATTACTTCAGAGTTCAGATGTATATAATTGGAGATTTTTTTTAACGTTTCTACCTAAAAACACTATTAGAGGTAACTAAGTATAGCCACTGTCTGATGTCTGTATTTATCCTGGTAGGACTTGGAGGAGCTGCCTCTGGAAGCTGAAACAGTTGAAAGAGGATATAGTTTACCTGGTAAAACTGGTTTGCCTAAAATTCAAGGATTACCATCATCGTCGATGTATTCCACAAGCAGTTCTGGAGATTATTATGCAGCTACTCCTAAGCACCCTAAGACGAAAAGGTCTTCACATTCTGGGGAACTTCAATCTCCATTGCATGCTAATGCAGATTCCAATGGAAGTGGAAAGCACTTCACGTCAGGCTTTTACCCAACGCTTCATGTCTGAGCTATATAGCTAAACGGGCTCGTTGGTCTAAGTAGTTTAATTTGAGGGGTGTTATTCATTTGATTACACTGCAGTTTTTGGGATGCGGAGTTCTGCCTTCCAGAGCTGAAATTGACGAACTTCATATTTTCCAACTAAATTGGTGATGAATGTATCTTTACATAAGTTCACTTTTTTTGTGCATTGGCATGATATTTATTTTTGGTCAGACATTGGCATGATTTACAAAGCTCCCGAAAGAATAAAAGGGGCAGGTGATCTTTCCCATTTTTTGACCTTAATTTTTCGCTGGTTAGACACGTTTTTCTTAGCAATTACACAGCTTTACAGTTTGCTTGCATAAGCAGGACACTATTGGCTATGTGAAAAGGCTGTCAATATTAAATTTTCATTTTCAATTTGGCTTTTTTTTACCCCTTACGTATCACTCATACCCCCATATTCACCTTTATCCCAAAAATACCCCTCATTTTTTCCAAAATTTAATCAGACCCCACCATTTTGTGAATTTTCTGGAAATAGCTCAATTTAAGGTATTTTTGGAAATTTTTTTACGGTAATTTCTGGATTTATCGTATTTCCAAAACGTATTTTTAAAAATTTTAAACTTCCAAATTTACGTATTTTTTCGGGAAATATGAATTGCATTCCAAATTTATGGTAAATCCGGAAATTTCCTTCAAGTTTAATTTCGAATTTACCATAAATTCGGAAATTTTAAGCAGCAAACTTTTAAATTTATGGCGTAAATTCGGAAGTAAAAAAATTACATTCCAAATTTACATCATAAATTTGGAAGTTTAGTTATTTTTTCTTTCGTCTTTCCATTTTTTTAATAAATGAGATTCGTTTTTTCTTCTTCACAGATATGGCTACGGCAGACGGCAATCTTCCATTTACAATGGATTTATCGACAGCGTTTACCACATTACAGGTACAAATTTTTCTAAAACGCTAATTGTTTATCACTTTGTATTTATTTTTTAATTAATTTTACGATTAATTTTCAGGTGAAGCTAGGTCGTGGTTGTATTCGTATGTTGGACGTATACAGTTATGGTCTTCTTACTTTCCGGATCGTCTTGCACCGACCGAAGGACCTATTATTGATTACATAGACATTACCTGATTATTGTATTTTATTGTATTTAATTCCACGAATTTATATTATATTAAATTTTTTTGGTACAAATTTATTGAATAGCTCAGATTCCATCGACACTTTTAATCAACAGCTCACAATCAGTCAGACGTGTCAAGAAAAGGAGTGGCTGACATTTCCTTTGGAAATTGTGCCCCAACGAATAGAAAATAAACGGCTCAGATTTGAGATATAAAATTTTGATTAACGGTTCATATTTCACCACGCCTATTATAAATAGGGCTTCAGCATTGCGTTCTCATTCACAACGACTCTAACTCCTCTGCTTCTTCTTCTCCACCAACCACCCTTCTCTGCATCTTCTCCAACATCTTCCCCACCTGAGAAAATGGAAGATCTATTGGAATGACAGTAGTGCCCAACCCATAGATCCTCAGACAAATTTCTAACTGCCTTCCATCGCCCTGGAACGGTCGAGAACAGGGTTGATGGTGTTTTCTTTAGGTCTCGCGACAACTACTTTTGTAGGCTGGACAAAAATATCACATTCAGAGAGTTGAAAGAAAAGGTGGAGAGGAAGGTTCGCCAAGAGGGAGAGTGGCGTAAAGACATCTCTCGTATACGTTATCGCAAGTGCGTATGTCTCCAAGACGGCACTCTCTGCTATGAAACTATGGATATCCGGAGCGATAACGATGTTCGCGCAATGATGCAACATCATCGTAATGTTTCATTGGGACGTCAAACCCTGGAGCTGTTTGTCAAAACAATGCGCACACCGGAAGACATCATTTATATTATGGAGAGCACGCTCGCAAAAAATTAGTAGTTTCGTTTAATTTTCTTCTGTTGTTTTTATCGTTTTCGTCTATTTCGAGTGTTATGTACGTTGTTTTTATCATTTTCGTGTATTTCGAGTGTTATGTACTGTTACGTTTTGTCATTGTAGAATGCGTTTTAATTTAATCGAATAAATGTTTGGTTTTTTAAATTTGCATTCCAAATTTACCTTAAATTGATTATAAATTCGGAATGGAATGAGTGAGGGGTGCACCATTCGGATTTGCAGCGAAAATTCGGAGAGCAAAATTTTGAAATTTCCGGATTTACGTCAAAGGGACGTAAATTCGGAATGTATTTTCATTCCGAATTCATGTCCCTTTGACGTAAATCCGGAAATTTCAAAATTTTACTCTCTGAATTTACGCTGTAAATCCGGAAACTGCAATTTTTTTTTTGTTTTTAAAAATGAGGGCATTTTCGTCTAAAGGGGGATTTATGGGGGTATGGATGATAAGGTGGGGGTTCAAAAAAAAAGGCTTTCAGTTTTAGATGAAATGTAAGGATTTATCCGTTTGATAGTCATCGTAGTATTGAGTAACTGGTTGATGGAACGTTGATTCGATTTTTTGCATTGATAGAATTTGAATTTGCAACGCCTCACTTTTCCCTTCTATTTTCTGTACCATCTCTACTAATCACAAAAAGTTGAGATGTTTTTAATGCTGTAGCTAGTTTTTCTCTCAAAATTTACCTAGTTACAACTCCAACAATATGGTGGTTTTAGAACCATGGTTCCTTAAATGGATAAAGTGGAGCAGTTTAGACCTGCTTAAACAAACTTAAAATTTAAAGTCATTCTAAAGTCTTGGTCGATAGACTTGCCAAATGGCCTCCAGAATAATCTCAAAATCAGAGAGCCTTTATTTAGAGAGTAGGTAAATTTCAGAGTGCATTTCTCTAACATTTGAGGTTGTTTAACTTGGGAAAACTTTTGGTGGCAATTTGACTTTTAAAATTGACCTCAAAGGCTTTTGCACCTTGGATTGGAATTTCTTGTTTAAAGTTTTAGAATATTTTTTGGTAATCGGTTTTGTCACTGAATTAAATTATGCTTTTTACAAATGTTTATAATATTTTTCAAGAAAATAATAAACTATTTTTCACTCATAATTTTTTTGAATCCACTTTTACTTATCACAGCCAGAAATAATAATGTTTTATTGGTTGTCTTTATCTCTCCTAATAGACCTCTCCATTAACCGGAGAAGATCCCAACCCATGCTTGCTTGCCTTCTGAACTGAACCACAAATGTTGGAGAGACTTTTGTGTGGTTCCAGTCTTGTGTGTTATTGGAATTATTTATGTTTCTTTTTTTGGTCAAGTGGAATTATTTATGTTTAAAATGAAATTTCCTTTTCGAGATGGTGTTATTTGGCTTCCATCTGTTTCCCACAAGTAACATCAGTGTACGTGGGTTCGCTTTGGCCAAAAGAAGGGCCATAGGGCCAATTATTCACAGTTTTGATAAGACGATATAGAGAAAGTTGACATAAACAAAGACAAAACAACGGGAATTTGCTTAAGGACCAATGATATATGGTACGGATAAGATTTCTTGAATTGTAAGAAAATTACTGCTTGAAGTTTCTTTTTTTTTATAATAAAATACATACATAGCTGTGTATGCAGGAAAGGAGGTTATGATGAAGTCGGTTATCCAATCTATTCCGACTTATTTTATGAGTTTGTTTATGTTGCCTTCTTCTCTTGAAGATGAGATACAAAGCTTGGTTAGTGGCTTTTGGTAGGGGTAGTAGTGGCGCTACAAGGTGAGGTATCCATTGGCTTTCTTGGGACAAGCTTTTTAGTGATAAGGATCATGATGGTATGGGTTTTCGCAATCTCTATGTGTTCAATGTGGCGTTGTTGGGAAAACAAGGATGGAGTTTGATGCAATGTCCTAATTCTCTTATGGCAAGATTGTATAAGGCTAAATACTACCCAAGGTGTGATTTTATGCATACTTCAAAGGGGAGCAATTCTAGCTTTGTTTGGAGGAGTATTCATGAAGCCCGGTTGGTCCTTGGAGAGGGGTTTCGGTGGATGATCGTTGATGGGTCTCATATTAACGTTGTTGGGGGAAGAGATGGAGGGTGGACAATATGACTATTACCGAGGAGGACCCGCCTCATTTCTACCCGGTCCTTCGTGTCTCAGACTTCATGGTAGATGGCTCGTCTTTGTTTGTTCCCTTCGTTGCAGGCCAAATTTTGAGGACCCGTCTTTAGTATCGTGGATATGAATCAGCTAGTCTGGTGGTTGGTGTCCTCTGGTTCTTACACGGTTCACAGTGCCTATAAGCTTCTCATGGATCGGGTGTTAGACTCTGATCATCTTCAAGTTGAAGGAAATTGGCATGCCCTTTGGAAGCTGAAAATTCCTCCTAACGTGAAACAATTTCTTTAGAGACATTGTCGTGATGTTCTACCTACTCGGTCTAACTTGGCCTATAGACATTTTGACGTGGAGGATACTTGCCTGTGGTCTGGTAGCTTTTCCGAATCTCCAACTCATTTATTTATTTATTGTTCCAAGGATGTGGCGTGTTGGAATAATCGTGGGATTTATGGTGTTATTCAAAATTTGGCACACTAGCATGAATAGTTTTCTGCAATTTTCTTTGCGGCTATTTCTGTTCTTACTGCAAACGATTTCTTGACTTGGTGTATGACGTTGTGGAGTCTTTGGTAGTGTTAGAATGATCTTGTGTGGAATAATAAGAATGTTGATGCAGGTGCAATTGTTTGGTTAGGTAATACTCTCTATTCGAACTGGTTTGCTGTTCGTGATCAAGGGTCCCGAATTACTGCTATGAATTCTATGTATGTTGCAGCGATGAACTTTTGGGTGAAGTGTTGTGTGAAAAAGATGTGCAAGTATACACAGTCTAAACAAGTAATATACTGATAAGTAGAGATCGTACCCACAGGGATTGGATTAATTTTTAAAGAGTTTAAAATAATAGTAATGCTAGTGATAAAAGGAAAGTAAAATAAAATTAAGTTGATGTGAGGATGGTGTATGCAAACAGAATGTAAATTAAAGCAAGTAAAAGATGTTGTATTTCAATTGAGAGAGATGGTTGAAATACTCTTTTCTAAGTAAATTCACTTTGAAAGCATTATGTTACATATGATGCTCATGCAATGATTGCTCCTGCAATGATTGCACCTGCAATGGATGCTGTATAAAATGACTTGTGCATTTCTGCAACTATCTTCAGAGTTTCGTTATAAGTCTTATGTCTAAGCCCTAAATAAGTTCACCCTTGTCTTTTAAACCCTTACAGATTCACCCTATGGACTATGCTATCTTATGTCTAAGTCTTAGCATGGTTGATCCGCTGTCGCGCACGGATCAAAACGAGTAATTTTAAAATGTAGTTTACGATAACGACAACTCGAGTATCGTTTCTCAAGGATTCTTGTATGAATTAACCAACTGACTGGAAAAATGGGGGGTTTTAGGTTTTTATTCAGAAAACAATTAACAGAAAGTGATTATAAATTATGTGATTATAAAATAAGCTAATCTACTGATTCGGTTCCTACCTATCATCGATTGTTATAACTTCACTATCCTAAGCGGATCCTATTCCTGTTCGATCACAACAACATTCAACAAGCGAGAATGATATTATAAGAAGTATGTTTCCTGTTTACCGAATTAAGCAAACGGTTAAGAATAAAGCGAATTAACGGATTAAGCAAACGGTAACACGCAATCAAAATTAGGGAACATAAATCAATCGAACCAAACAAAACTATTCTATGACAAATCGAATTAAGCAAATGATAGACATATAATAGAATTGAAAAGAATAGGAATTAAATTGCAAGGTTATATTAATCTCAAGTATCGGAACCTGAATACAGCAGATCAACCAGGTGATTAGTTCTCCATCGGTTTTCGTACCAAACTCCCGAAAAATAATTTGTGAACAGTAAAAACGAGATATGAACAGTACTCGCGGCTATTAGGTATAGGCAAAACAAAGAATTCGGGTTTAACCCAACCGGGTCGAAAAACATAAAAAAACTGGCCCAAAACTAAATATTTATTAAGTCTGGAACTTCAACGAATTATTTGAGACTTCTGAACTCGTAATCAGATTTTGGCTTCAACAGGAAACTTGTAGCTCTTTCTCTTAGCTTTCCAACGCATCTCAGAATGCGTCAATCCGATTACCGTAGCTCAAGTTATGGTCTGCACAGTGGACAAGTATCAAATAACCGCTAATGCTGAAAATAAAATACGAAAATTAAATAAAGGCAAAAATAAACTAAAACATAAAAACACAATAAAACAGTAAAAATAATAAAACAAATTAAAGAAATGCCTAAGTACAATATTAGAAGAATGTGCATCAAAATGCACTGATCAATGGTTTTAACAAAGTTTCCTCTTATTAAAACACTTATCTATATTGGTT
This sequence comes from Astragalus glycyphyllos, assembly GCA_963573325.1. Classification (NCBI taxonomy): domain Eukaryota; kingdom Viridiplantae; phylum Streptophyta; class Magnoliopsida; order Fabales; family Fabaceae; genus Astragalus; species Astragalus glycyphyllos. Next base: position 2,261,878 of record OY754311.1, read on the forward strand.
ATTGAGTTCAAATCACAAACCGTTTCTGTATTTAGGACCCTACTTATTCTAAGTGATCAATCTTAAAATAAGTTTGAAAGAATTATAGCACAAGAACTAAATTGCAAGAACATCAATATAACATAATAACTAATCAAAGTTTCATTACAAAGTTAAGGTATTCCAACCATAAAGAGTTTAGTTCATACTTAACATAAATAGACACATATAAACAGAATGAGACATGTTTATAAGAAGGAAAATACAAAGGAAATGAGATGAGATAGGAATTACACACATGAAGATCCTTTGCATTTTCTACCTAGCTTATGTTGAGGAGAACACCTCTCAACAATGGAAAACACCAACAAGAACTCCACGAGAAGAGAAGGAAGAAGTTGTCACTTTCTTTCCTTCTTTCAAGCTTTGTTGAGTACCTCTAACTTAAAAATAAAATGAAACTATCTACTAAATTATCGAGATGGAGAGAATATGATAACTAGTGATATTCTAAGATGTTTTTTTGAATGGAGAAGAGGGGATGTATTTATAGGCTCCATGAAGTGAGTTTGCCTTGGTCACCAAGCTGAACTATGGTTACTTTTCCACTTGCCTTCAAAAAGCATGATTAGAAGTCCCACCAACTATGAAGAGTGGTCCAATGAGGTGTGGACAAGTGTACTTAAAAAGTTACAACTTGTTGTCCAAGGGGTCTGAACTTTACGCTGTAACCATCCACTTGCACAACTTGCACTTGCAACTTGACATGCTAACGTCATCATCATAGTGCAGGAGCATTCTGTGTTGTGGTCATTGCAGGTGCAATGATTGCTGGTGCAATGCTTCTGTCTTCAGTAAATCTGCTTATTGCTGGTGCATCGTCATCTGGGCATATTGCAGGTGCAATGGTTGTTGGCATCATTGTAGGTGCAATGTGTTTGCTCTCTATTTGAACTTCTGTTTCCTGTATTGCAGGTGCAATGGTTGCTTGACCTATTGCAGATGCAATGATTGCTGCAGCAATTGAACAAACACATAAAATACCACAAATCATGATAATCAATGATGATGAGTTCCATATTCAAAAATGCTGATTTCTATTGTGAATCTTTATTTAACACTATTTAAATACTGAGTTTCTTACAATAATTTAGATCTAGAAACGTAAATAACTCTATATAAAATAGAGTTATCATGAAGCCGTCTATTAGTTTGATTAAATGCAATGTTGACGCGTCTTTTTCATTGGTAGCAAACAAAGTGGGCATTGGTATATATCTTCGGGATGATGGTGGCAATTTTATCCAGGCCAAGACTTTTTTGGTATTCACCTATTGCGGATGTGGTTAGTTACTAGTAAGTCAATGGGGCTTCTATTGCAAATGAATTGGGTCCGTGAGTTGGACTATAATGACGTGATGTTTGAGTTGGATGCGAAGTTCGTTGTTGATGCTTTAAATTCAAAGTTTGCTCCTGTTTCTAAATTTGGCTATATTATCAACAGTTGTAAGAGCTTGTTTTCTTTTTTCAATTGTAACTCTTATATTAAGTTTGCTAGGAGGAATGCTAACAATGTTGCTTATTCTCTTGTGGTAATAGCCTTGTTAGCTAGTCCTCAAGAATACTCTTTTTTTGATTAATACAACTTAAGAATACTCTGCTATCTCCTCATGTATTTCTGATTTAATTATGAATGAAATGCACTAAGTGCCTCTTGTAAAAAAAGAAAATTATTTCATCCTGTCAGAAAAATTAATAAATTATTTCTTAAGCTATTTTGAAAGGTAAAGAATACAAAAAAAAAATTAAGTTGTATTAATGCCTCAAGGTAATTTATGCCATTGATCCAACATGATGGTTTTATTAATATCTTTTTACAATATTCTATTATTTATTTTTCTAAATTATTATTTATTTATATTGATTTTATTTTTAATTTAATAAGAGTAGTAAAATAAACATATTTATTTATATTTAGTAATATCTTTTCAAAAATTTTACTCTGTTCTGACTGACTGTGTAATTTCTTTTTTGCATTATTAATAATACAATTTATATTTATATTTTATTTTCTATCCTTTTCAATATTATTTAAAAGTTTTTTTAATATTTCTATTTTACAAATATATACATTCCTCTTCACTAACTTTCTATTCAATCAAATAACTACGGAACATTTTTTCGGATTAACATTATATTTCTAGCTTTAAAAAAAGGAATATAATGTTTCTGAATGTCACTTTTTATATTACTAATAATAAATTAATTAAAGTTTCAATTACATCACATGATTCACATGGGTACTGCCCTAATTGCCTTTTAGAAAGGCAAGACAGAGACTTCTCCATGCTTCTCTATCTGGCTCCCACAATGCAGCCTTCTCCTTTACTTCCACACCAAAACCTACCTGCCATTCCAAACAAATATCCATCTAATTATTCAAACAAACACCACAACAACATTATCTATCCTAGAAGAAAAGGCATAAAATTGGAACCAATAATGCATACTATAGCACTGATTAAACAAGACGAATGATATCTTCGTTTGGTTGCATTGACAATTTTAGCGATATAAAAACGCCACCTCTCGTTGATTTATTAGATAATGTCTGTAGTGTTTATTTATCATTTCGTCTAAACCAACTAAAAAAATATACATGGAGATGAGGAGGGTCAACACTTGAGGATGTATACCTTGATTAAATTACGGTGAATGAGACGATCAATAAAGTGTAAAAGGATATCAGTGGTGAATTCAGGGTGACCTTGGATGCCCAGCATGTTATCTCCATACCTAAACATCTCAATTCCTGTGTTTTCCGACCAACCAATAATCTCAGCCTTTGGAGGGAGATCTCGAACCTCATCACGGTGGCATTTGAATAGTGAAAGCTTTGATGGCAACAACAATTGGTTTTGGTTTGATGATAATATGTTTATGGTGGTTACACCGATGTCCCAACCAGCCTCAGAATGACCCACCTTCCCTCCCAATGCACGTCCAAGAATCTATTATTGTTACAATGTCAAATCAAACAAATTAATCTCTCAATAAATTGGTCCCAAGGGTTAGTGGTTAATAGCTGGAGGGAGGAAAAATGTTTGTAACTGAGATACCCTAAACTCCCCTAAACTGAGCTACCTATGATACATTACATTATACTACATCCGGACTCATATATAAGCGACAGACTACTTTTTAGATTTATTGAAAAAGTAATGTATCTGCAATAGTCTAGATACATCACTTTTTCAATGAATTTAAAAAGTAGTTTGTTGCTTATATATGAGTCTGAAGTTACTAAGTAGGAAATAGATAGGATAGGACCATATCATTTTTTTGGTCGAGACCAGTGTATCCACTACCAATCGCAGTGACAAATCCCTTCGCTGGATTGGAGGCACCTCGATGGGTGGGACAGCTGACCCAGAGATTTAAAGTTGCTCCATGCCCAAGACGATGATCGAACCCTCGACACTTGGTTAAGGGAGGATGAACCCCACCCACTCATATCATTTTAACATAATAGACAAATAATTCCAACTATGACCAAACATGATAATTCTAACAACACAACGGTACTACGTACTGACAGTAGGACCACAAGTAACTCTTTCCCACATTTGTGGTTCAAATCAATTTCACTATACTCTATCTTTCTACTAATTTACTACTAATAAAACGTGCGTGAAGGATTGCAATTGCATACTCCTTCCGTTTTCATATATAAGCAAATTGCGGTTAGACACGTGTTTTAAGAAAGCTAGACAAAGAAATAGAAATATTGTTCTTAAATTACCCCTATTTATTCTTGCGTTGATAAAAATATAATAAGTAAGAGTAAAGTTGGGATATTAAGTGGAAAAAACTTTGACTTGCTTATCTTTTGTAACAAGAAAAAGTGGATATATTTGTTTATAAATGAAAACGGGAGAGTATATATTAATATGTCCCTACATCATATTAAATATCTTGTGACAAAGTAGTTCTGGTCCGCTTGTTTGCCATAGAAATTTTGGATGTCGTTCTTTAACGCTGTTGTATTCTCAAAGATGAATTTGAGCCTAAGACCTCGATTAAGCTGGAAAAGACCCGAATCATCTCATTCAAACGCTCTTGGGTCTAAATTTGTTTTTGTTTTTGTGGAATAAATTTTTTTTTTGTTGAATAATATCATATTTGGTTGTAAATAGTTAATATTTGTCTTTATACAAAAAAAATTAAGATTTATTTGTCTCTAAATATATCAACTTAAAGTGTAGAGTTTAGATACAAAATCTACAATGTGGTACTTCAAACTTATTTTTTAGAAAACCACCAAAAAAAAGCTTTTCTAGAATAAATTTTTTATCTATAAATCACTTCAATTCAAATTTATTTCTCAAACTTAAGTTTATTCCAAATTATTTTTGGCTAAGCTTGTTGGAATACACATATATGAACCTTAATTCACAACTGTAAGTGAATCCTGCAATATTGTTGCATTCAAAGCAACTTTTTTTTGACAAAGCATTCAAAGCAATTTATCACCCTTAGATTTGATTAACTTACTCAAAGCATCTTACCCTAACATTTTTTTTTATCGGGTTATTGTGGCACGGTATCCACCGGTTTTGCTGGCAGTTGCAGACCTATATTGGTCCAAGGGGCTTCACTTGAACCCCCTAAAAAATCTACTTACCTTTTTTATATAATTTTTTTAATCCACTAAAATATTTAATTTGCACTAGTACTCCTAAATTTGCACCCAATTTGTAATAAAACTTTTACGAACTACTTAGTAAGTAATTTTACTGATATCACATATTTTTACGAACTACTTCTTATTTTCATATACCTTAGGACGTAAATAGGAGAGGACGTGAAAACTTAATTAGAGATCTAATTTGGCAATTTACTCTTAAATAAATTTGGAGTTGCATAATTTGATTCCTTAATTTTAGTAAATTAAATGGGGATATTTGAAAAGAAAATTAAACAATTCTATGAACCAACATTTTTTATAATGATTTTTTTTGCACCTCTGGCCCTGGATCCGCCACAGTTTGTTAGTGAACTGACCACGTGTATACCCAACTATGTCGGTCCGTGTGGTTCTCTCCTCCCAACAGAATTTTTGTCACACCCAAAATTCAAACCCGAGACCTTAAAGTCGTATCTGAGCCCACTTACCCTTAGTTTGAGCATTATTGTATGAGCCTATCCATTTTTCTATTACACTTGCGTGTATAGGTAATTAAAATTATTGATATGAAAATAAATAATTAATTTAAATTTAGAAAGAAGAAGAAAGTTCGATATATATGATGTGATGATGTGAGACAAATATTATTATAATGAATTGTGATCATCATTATTATTAATTACCTGATGGCCAAAGCAAATGCCAAGGATTTTCTTATTGATGGAGTCTAATCTGTGAACGAGCTTGAGTAGTTTGTGAATCCAAGGGTCATTAGCATGAGCATCATGGCAGCTTCCAGTGATAACAAAACCATCATAGAAAGAAACATCATCGTCATCTGGAAATTCTCCACAGACAACCTGGTAAAGGTCCCACCTCTCTCCTTCCTCTGCTAGCATTCTTGTGAAGAAACCATAACAACCTCCATGTCTCTTCAACAAGTACTCTGAATCTTCCCCACACATTAACAACGCATACCTCTTGCTTTTTTTCTCTAACATCTTTGCCTTACTAATTAGAGAAAGATGAGGAAATGCAGAGAGAGGAGAAGTAGAGAACACAAATAATTATTTCTCTTTTATTTATTTAAGTTGAAATAATATAGCTAGCTAGGTGTCAATGGGTGGTATGTATGGGCATTGGACTTGGGTGGGTTTTTATATCCCCTTAAAAAGTTTGATATTATTGTAGAAAATGATATTATTGTTCTTTGTGGGGGAAAAAACGTGACAGAGGAAAAGAAGAGACACAAATATGATAAAAATATGAGGTGTTTTTTTTTGTCTACTTAGATGAAAAGACAAATAAATATCACGCACACCACTATTACTGCTCACTGTAATGAATGATGCGCCCCGCAAATATGATAAAAATATGAGATGTTTTTTGTCTACTCAGATGAAAAGACAAATAAATATAACACACACTACTATTACTGCCCACTGTAATGAACGATGCTCCCAGGTGTCAGGCGCCAAATGAAAATGGAAACACGGAAGCAACAAACACACAAGTGGGTGCTGGCACAAGGGCGCCAAATGCGGGGACCACGCCAGTGAGCACACAAGCGCGTGCACCAAGTACTCAGTCTCAGAGGCTACACTACTTCATCGTGCGTGAGAGTGAGTGGAAGGTTGTTGATGAAAACCTAAATAGCAATTTCAATAATATTTCTAATCCTAAATTTGGAACATATCAATCAACAATGTATAGATTGTGAATTAGAATTACCTGAATAGGAAGATGAATCCATGAGAGATGAGTTGATCCCGGTTCCTATGCGTGAGGAGAGAAAAACTACTTCTATTCTACAGAGTCGTTTTCAGTGTGTAGTCACAATAGGTCAGACAACACAAAACCCTATAGCTAGAAGCAGGGACTTCTCTCTTTTGTAAAACATGGGCCTACTAACCTATTATAGTAAGCCCACTCAAAACATTCCACATCATACAATTATTCATAATTTCTCTATAAAATAATCCCTATAATATTATATTAAATAATGACACAACTGGGATTATTAATAATAATAACAATATGATCACAATATATAGATATCTTTTACTCTGAGTATTAGACAAAATTTACCTGACCATGCTAGTCCAAAAAAAATAATCCAACAGTTGATTGATGTGTGAACATTTTATTCTCTTTTCTAACTGTAATTCTCTCTCCTCTAGCTGATTATTTCTTCTTCGTACATTACTTCCATTGTATTGTAAAATTGAACTTCATATCAATAAAACAGTACTTGTTGCCTCGAATTTGTTACTTGTGTCGCACATACATTTGAGCTAACCATCGTTACACCCATACCCGAGTTCGAACCCAAGAGCCGACCTCTCATGTCACTGAAATTGCAAAGGCAACCAGCAGTGATGGACAAAAAAATGTGATGTGATACAAAAATGTAAACTATATTACCTAGGAAAGTGGAGGGAATGATGACGAGGAGAGGGAGGACGACAAGGAGGAAGCATGATGTTGAGGAGAAGGTGCAGCAGACGCGTAGTGAAGAACGACAGAGAAAACAATTGTAACCGAGATAAAAAGGGAAATGGAGAATGCGATAAAGGATATGAGAATAAAAGATTTAGAGGGAAGAAGGGAATAAATAGGGTTACATGAATTAAAATCCGACAAATAACATATAACGCTAGCTATTGTGTCTAACCGGTGTTATATGTAAGATATTCTGACTGTTTTTTTTCTTCAATCGTTTACCACCACTTTTTTCTGCTGGCAAGAGTAGAAATAGTTTTAACATCGGTTATTAGTAAAACAAATTTTAAAGATTAGGTGTTAAATTAAAAATTGTCAAGTTAACACTGATCATTCTCACTAAAATCGGTGTTAAACCTCAATTCTTATGTCATTCTTGTACTAGTGGAATGGTTTGAATCTATAAACAAAACCGCAAGTTGTGTGGTAGATTACAAAGGGATGCGATGGTAAGTGGGTTAAAGTTTTACTTGAAAACTTGGCATATGTGATGATTTTTTTTTTTTTTTACAATCTCAAATTTTTAAGTTAGTGTTAGTTGTTCTTTCCCTTGGGCCTCTATTGTACCAAAAAAATTGATTTTGTGTTTAAGCATTTTTTTACCGTAAGGATTTATGTTTAAATTTTTATTTATACTATAATTTATTGTGAAACTTTTAACTCTAAAAAACGTATGATCTTAAGCAAACTTAATTTGATTAAAACAAATTAAGATACCTACCATACCAAAAATCATGTTTTCTTATTTGTACAAAAATCTTGTTAATTTTGTTTAAAACGTGGACTTAGATATCTTCAAAGCTAATCCAACTACACGCTAAGCCAATAACAAATTCCTAAATAATTACGAAGTCGTTGAATAGCATATATATATATATATATATATATATATATATATATATATATATAAGTATCCTTACTTTTTGTCAAAATATATATACTCATACCACATGATTCATGCCATTAAAATCAACAAATCCGACTTATCTATAGTGAAAAGATCTGGCTTATCAAAACCGTAAGTAATACGTGACAATATGTTAAAAATAATATGGCTAAATTATTTTCAGAGTTCCTTAACTTAATTTCGGGTAAAGATTTGGTTATTTATCATTTTTTTTCCTAAATCAGTCCTTTATGTTTTAAAATTTAAGCACCTTTACTCTTTCGACTTTCGGTTAAGTCTCCATCCAATTCCGTTAAAAAAAGCCTAGTCATCATTTGAGTCATATTATTTTATTTTTGCTTATATGACATATATACTTGATGACTCATAATTTAATCTGATTTAATATTTTTTTGGCAATCCCCCAAAAAACCCAATTACTCAGAACCCTAGCTTTACCCCCTCTTCTTCATGCATGTTCTTCGTTCCCTCTTCTTGATGTTCTTGGTAGCTGCGGCACTAATCAACCACAATCAAAACCAATCAACTATTGCAAAAAAACCCATCACCAATTGATTGTTATCAAAATTAAAAGGGGAAAAAACGAATTTGCAGAACACCATATGTCGCGTAAAACAGATCTGAAGCACAAACTAACCCAGCAACTTCGGCAACGAGAGCAACAACACAAACCCAGAACATAACAACAACAATAACAACATCACTTCCTCAAAGTCGTTTCAAATTGCTTCAAATCCATATTCACTTAAAGTCTCAGCATCATTTTCGTTTTCCCACAACATTTTCGATTTAAATTCAACCTGCTAGCTTATCCGCTATCAGCTATCTGCTATCATCTCATCCTCTATAAGCTATCTTATTCGCTATCTGCTAGCATGTCCACTATTTTTTTGCCAAACAGAGCCCCAGTGTCTATTGTGGAAGTTGAATTTTCAGTGGTGCTTTACTATCAGGCTCATGGCTGGAATTGTAGCAAACTTCACAATATGTTTCCTAATAGTATTCACCACATGGTTTTGCAGGTTAAGCCACCAACTTGAAGAGCTATGGATAGCCCCAATTGAAGCTTAGATATGGACGGTCAATTCTCACTAAAAAAAAAAAAAATTCTCTCTAAATTCTGCATATGATTTGGTACGCTCTCCTTTTACTGATGGTGTGGATGCATATCTATTTGATCATATTTGGAAATGGTGATGTCCTATTAGAATGCGAAGTCGCCTAAAGAAAATTTTAGAAGATTTCGCATTACTCTATATACTATGTGTAAAAAACAATCATGGTATTAATTTTAATTAATGCAAACTGCACAAACCAACTCGATCCTTAGATTTTAGATGTCTTGGGGCAAATGAAGAAAATAGTGTCCTCAATCCCTTTTTAAGTACTATCTCTTTTACATTTTTTGCTACAGAATCATTAATAAATCGTTTATAATCAAGTTTGTTTTATAACCAATTTTTGAAAGTATCATTCAATCTATCTTGCGACATAGTAAATTTAGTGTTTCATTAAACAACTTGTTGAATTACTAATTTGTTTAATTTTTTATTAGAAAGTTTTTTATGTCCATGCTCAGAGCCACCATAGGCGCGCAGGAACCATGTAAAAAGAAAAGGTTGCAAGGGAATGAATGAAAAAATATAGGCTTAAATACTTTTCACCCCCTGCAAAATTACCTGATATCCATTTACCTCCCTGCAAAATTTTTTTTTGCAAAACAAACCTTGCAAAATATAACATTATCCAATTACCCCCCTACAAATGTTGCCACTATCCATTTACCCCCCCAGTTTGAGGGGGGTAACTGGATAATTTTATATTTTGCAGGGTGTTTTTGGAAGAGGGGGTGAATGGATATCAGGTAATTTTGCGGGGGGGTGAAAAGTATTTAAGCCAAAAATATATCATATTTGCAAGAAAGTTGCATTATCTTTTTCCATACAGAAGTTGCATTTATATACTATTGGTTAGGAATGAAAGAAAATCAATAAATAAATGCAAACAGTAAATTTAGGGAAAGTTTAACAACTAGGATTAACATTATATAACATTGTATAAAAAACATTATATAACATTGTCTTCAATGTTATAAAAGTTAATAAACATTAGGCCCAATTCCAAAAACTTAAACACAAAAGTCACAAAAAAAAATAGTGGCCCAATCATATTGTCGAATGAATAAATTTCCGAATAGCGATTTTTATACCCCCACAGCTGGCTGTTACTTATACCCCCCCCTTTTTATTCCCATTTTACCCCTGTCAATTGTACTGGGTATCAAAAATTAAAATTTAAACGGATTTACCGCGTTATAAGATAAGTCTGTAAGTTAAAAAAAAACGGATTTATCTCTTTATTAAATAAACCCGTGGTTAAAAATTTCATAACGGATTTATCTGATTAAAAGATAAATTCGTAGTCAAAAATTGAATAACAAATTTATCTAATAAAGAGATAAATCTGTTATTCAATATATGATTACGAATTTCTATTCTAATTAGATAAATCCGCTATTCAATTTTAAACTACGGATTTATCTAATAAAAAGATAAATTCGTTTTTGTTAAAATTTAAAAATTAATTAATTTAATTGTTTAACGGTCATAATTTTGACGACCAAGATCCCACCGACAATTTTGATAAACGACCCATTTTAAACGGTGTAAATCTCACCGACAATATTGATCAACGACACACAATCAATGACCATTGCTATAAATACCCACAGTCGAGGAGATGATGGGCGTGTTCGCTGGTCAGAGATGGATGTTAAGAACAATGATGACGTTCGACAAATGCTAGACATCCATGAGGAATTCAAAGTGTTGGGTCCTTTGCTGCAAGTTAAATTGACTCCTTAGTGTCCATTGCCTCCATTTTCTATTCAGTGGGAGTGTTTTGCATTAGACGAGACTAATACATGGTTGTGACCATATTTCGGGCATATCCAACTATGAGGGGATTTAACTCCGGTTTCCCGAACCACCAACTAATCCACCTGAAATTGTAGATTTAGCAGCTGACTTAGATTCTGATTGATGTAAATATTTAACGCTTTATATTATAGTATAGTTATAATATAATATATTTTGGATTTATATGTCTTATAATTTTTATCAAATACGAAATTTGTAAAAGAATTTTTTTTAATGCACTACGGATTTATCTATTTAGTAGATAAATCCTTAGTTGAAAAATGAACTACGGATTTATCTATTAAATAGAAAAATCTGTATTGCATTTTTCAACTACGGATTTATCTATGAAAAAGATAAATGCGTTGCGAAAAAAATATAAACAGATTTATCTTTTTAATATATAAATTCGAAGTTGAAAAATGAACTATAGATTTATCTATTAGATAAATACGAAATTGAAAAATTCATAGTTCCTTTTTCAACTAGGGATTTATCTACCAAAATAAATAAATCTGTATAGAGAAAATTTACGGGGGTAAAATGGAGATATATGAATATTGTGGGGGTAGTAGGCTTTGATACTCCAAAGGATTTTGCAGACACAATTTCAGGAATGGATTAAAAAATGTTGGCCATTTTTGTTGGTTGATAACATAGGGACTGTCGTAGAAAAAGTTTGGGATAACAAGAGAGCAAACAAAGATTGTCTTTGGTGTGCTTTGCTTCTAACCTTAAACACAATTTACATAGAGTTTAAGGTGCCCTAAAATTAAATTATACATGATTGAAAATGTGATAAATAATTAAATTTGAATTTGATTTGGATTTACTCATACAAACTCAGATCTTTGGAGTAGTTGCCTGAGAGTACGGTGTGAGTGGCTATCATTTAGAGTACATGAGAGAATTTCAACAAAGAAGACAAAGAAACCATGCCTCACCATTAAGCATGTAATGGGAAATGATGGAGGTTAGGAGGGTAGCGTGTAAATTTTGACCAAAATATTACAGAAGAAATATGGGAATAGTCAGAGGGTTTTGATGAGGGGTTGAATATCACATCTTGCATTGAGGAGAGTTTTTTAAGAGATGGTTGGAAAAACATATTTGTTAAGGGGTAGGGTTTATATATTCGAATGATAATTCCGTAATGTATTTTTAAATTACGGATTTATTAATTAAATAGATAAATCCATAAATAAAATTAAAAATTGTATACCGAACTTGTTTATTAATGGTAAATCTGAAACTCCAAGTTTTTCACTCAAATGTGCCGTAAATGAGAAGGGTAAAATTGAAATTTCACGCATTGTGTAGGGGTATAAAAATCAACATCTATATATAACTATTTTTCTCGTGTGAAAATTCCATAACATTTGCTTGACTTTTCAAATCTGCTAAAAGCAATAAATTTTTGTTTAACCAAAAAAGCAATGAATTCTCATTTTTAAAAAATGTGTTTATAAAAAATATACTCACCCATCAACTAAATCTATCATCGATCACGCGTTGCATAGTGGAGTTTTTTTTTTAATATCACCAAAAAAAATTAAAAATACAAAAATGCCACAAGTGCGACACTATTTCCCTAAATGCCACGCTTTTTAAAATAGTTAGGTTATTCCATTTTAAAAGTGCGATAGCCTAACATAAATAATTAATAATTTTTTATTTTTTTATTTTTGTAGTTAGCCTACCGCACTTTCATAGTGCAATGGCCTTTGGTCATATTTTTTTATTTTTTTAAAATTATTTTAATGTTATTGGTGACATTGGTGAGTTTTTAGGTACTTTAGGGTCCGAAAAAATTTTATATGCTTAAATGTGTGAAGTTTTTTCCTCAATAACAGGTTTGGAGAAGAAAAAAATGTAACTCTGAAAAAATATGAAAAATGCGATGCTAAGCTGTGTGTTTTAAGGTACTTTAGGATTCGGAAAAAAAAAACTTAATTGTGTAACTACGGGAAGTTAGATTCACAATAGCTGGTTTGGAGGAAAAAAATTGTCGTGACAAAATTTGTAAACGGCGACACTAAGCATTGGGTTTTCGGGTACTTTAAGGTGTGCAAAAAATTTATCCATCCAAATATGTCAAGTTCAATCCTTGATAACTTGTTTAGGAAAAATATAAATAAGTTTCGCGATAAAATGTCATCTAATTTGCCAGTTTCAGACTTTTGACCACCCTCCCAACAAAATTAACCATGTTTTTGTGATAAATGACCAACCAAATATTGACATATTTTCTTCGTAAAACTAATCATGAGACTAATTTGTCAATTTCAGAAATGTAAGCACAAGGACATATGGTTGTAAAATGTCATCTAATTTGTCAATTTCATACGTTCCCCACAAAATTAACCATGTTTTTGTGACAGATGACCAATCTGGTATTTACATATTTTCCTTGTGAAACTCACCATCAAAACCCACTTATTTAGTAACCAAAACACACTGCTTATCATCACATTTTTCATTATTCGTCACAGAATTACATTTTTTTCCTTCACCAACCCTGTTATTGAGGAAAGAACTTCACTTATTTAAACATATAAATTTTTCCGAACCCTAAAGTACCTAAAAAGACACCAATGTCACCAAATGACATTAAAATAAAATAAAAAGAACAATGGCCATAGCACTATGAAAGTGCGATAGGCTAACTAAAATTTTAAAAAAAAAATTATTATTAATTGTTTATGTTAGGCTGTCGCACTTTTAAGGTGGAATACCCTAAGTATTTTAAAAAGTGTGGCATTTAGGGAAATAGTGCTACACTTGTGGCATTTTTGTATTTTTAATTTTTTTTTGTGATATATATAAAAAATACTTGCATAGTGCAGAAGTCTATGCGAAAAAAATTATTCTAGGTATTAGATAGCTGCCTTGTAGAGACTAAGGGCATAAGGGTAGCTCCAGAATGGTAGCTCACTTAGTTGAGTGAAAGAGACATCGTTGATGGAAACATGTAGGCGTATGGGGTTCGAACCCCGCTCCCCGCTCCCCTCTAACTACTAACACACTAATTTCTAACCATTTTCTCTATCAAAAAAAAAAGATAGCCGTCTTGTAGAGACTAATGGCTCGTTTGGATAAAGCTTATTTTAAATTTATGATAAATAACTTTTATGTTAATTCATAAGTTCTTATTTACAAAAGTTTTTATATCTATAAATTGTTTTTCCATAAACTACTTTGACAACTTTGTGGATAATATATAAAACTTATTTATCTGCATGAGTTATTTTTTATAAGTTTAAAATAAGCTCTACTCAAACGTGCTCAATGAAGCATGGTTTTTTTTTGACACAAAATGAAGCATGGTTTTATGGAGCCTTTGAGTTGCTTACATAAAAAAAAAAAAAATAGTCATATTCGTACACGGTGCGTACAAATGTGTTAACGGTTGCATCTTCCCATCCCCATCCCATATGTCTTTACTCCCAAGAAGTTCACATCTACCTCTTCAAAAAAAAAAACATCCTTGTACAAAAAATACAGCCTTGTACAATCATTAATTTCTGTATAAATTAGAAGCATAGAAGAACTCCCGAAAAAATAAAATGCTCCAACTCCTTTAGCATTTTTTTTCTTCAGATCGCTGACTACCTACGGAGTGTCACAACGCTTTCAACGAGCTCCTTTAGCATTTGTAAATAAACAATATTAAAAATAGGTCAATAGTGTTATTAACTAAAATGAATATTAAAAAGTCCCGGAAGGGTAGCTCACGTGGTTGAGTGAAAGAGACATCGTTGGTGAAAATGTAGGCGTACGGGGTTCGAACCCCGCTCCCTCCTCCCCTCTAACTACTAACACACTAATTTCTAACCACTTTGCCTATCAAAAAAATGAATATTAAAAAAAAACTCCAAGTTTGGGTGCAGTGGACTCAGCTAGTATACCCGAATTCGACCCCCGACAATGAAACAAATTGGAGCGAGACTTTAACGGGGTCAAAGACTTCTAGACAAAAAAAACTACAATGAAACTTTAAACAAACTAAGAGGATCACGTATTTGAAACAAAATAAAAACTTAAAAAACCAAAATGAATTAGAGTCGTGGATAGTAAACCTCAGCTCTGCAACAATGGTGAAACCCTAGAAACAAAAATATGAATCAATAAGGAATCTAACAATCAAAAACTTACACCCCCAAAATTTCTTTCCATAGTTTGACCCATATTTTTTCACTGTGCTAACAATACTTTTCATCCTACACCAACAATCTGGACCTGGTTTAGAGCTGCGAGATTGAGAGTTGAAGCTGCGAGAATGAGAATGAAACGTGTTGTTTTGAAATTACGCCATGGTTGCCATGAGATTTTGAAGTTTTCTTATTGATTACGAGATTTAGGATTTGATTTGGGAAGCGTTGGAGAAGAAGATAATGACTAGATTATTTATTTAAAGAGAAATCCAAGTCAAATATGTTTTATCCATGTCAAAACTAGCTGATACTTGTGCCAAAAAAGAATTTATCTACTTTCTATATAATAAAGCAATATACTAGCAAAATGGCATTTTTAGACTTTCAAAATAACTTATTTTAATAATATAATTAAATTAATTAAATTAATATTGAATGATCTAGAGTTTACTATTTACTATAATCTATCTATTAAAACTACTAAAATCAATCAGTTTAACTACTAATAAATAATAATTGTCAAAAAAATGTAACCACTATCAAAAATTCCAAAATATTTTTTATTTAATTTAGTAATTTAGTTAAAATGATTAAATTAATATTAAATGATCTAAAATTTATTATTTACTATAATCTACTGAAACTACTAAAAGAAATCAATTTAACCACTAACAATAGTCAAAAAAAATATAACCACTGTCAAAAATTCCAAAATAACTTTTTTTAATAATTTAATAAAACTGATTAAATTAATATTAAATATTCTAGAACAAAAAATATAAACAAGTGACAACGAGAGACTGATAACGGGAGCTGCAACGGGGAAGCAACGAGAGCGACAGTGGAAGACAAGCAATGTGATCAGACATGGGAGAGGCAACGGGAGCGACAACAAGAGCGTCATTGGGAGTGGCAACGGAGGTGCATATCTTATATTAAATATCTTTTTTTTTTCTAACTTTTACTCCATTATTAAGATAATAAGATACAAACTTTATTTTCTTTTATTATATTTTGCAAATTTCAACATATTTATAATTTTATAACAAATACAGTGTCACTTATACATATGCACGTGTAAAATACTAATTTGTAATTAATTTGAAACATAGAGAAACTAGAAAAAATACTTAAAGAAGAACTAAGTGAAACTTAAAAATAATTCAAAGACCAAAAATGCATTTTAACTAAAATTTTACAATTGAATTAGTTTTACGGGTGTGAAACAACCACGTTGCATTATTGTGTTTTCCTTTGAATAATAGACGTACGTACAGCTTCATCAAGAAGAAGAGTGAGTGGGGGGACCTATGTGTTAAGTACCACCTACTTACTTTTACACCTTCCTACTTCCCATTCCATATGTGTAACTTTACTTCCCACTTGCATATGAGCAAGCAGAGGAAGAAAGTTTATATACATTGTTAGTTGATATAACTAACTGATTCCAACTAACTAAAACATCTTAACAACTAGCCTAATTGACCACTACAGTTCAACAGAAAGCTAACATCTTCTGATTAATTAAGCTATTTATTTATTACAAAAAATAAATTACAATTCTACTTCCCACACAAGTATGGCTTCCCCGGAAGTTCCTTACCTACCAGTCTAACACCCTACAAAATTTAGCGTTGTACAATCACTTTATTAATTTCTTGAATTTAGTAACGTGGCAACTTGCAATCCACTCATTATTTATATATATGTCGTCTTCTTCTGTCAGAAATAGCAGAGAAGAACAAATACTAGTGAATATATAATATTATTTTTGGTTGCAACAACAATGCAACCAATCTTCTCCATTCCCAGCTTTCCAATCATGGCAGAGAAGAAACACGTGGCAGTTTTTGTTTTTCCCTTTGGTAGCCACCCTGTTCCTCTCTTCAACCTTGTCCTAAAACTAGCTCATGCCTCTCCAAACACAATATTCTCATTCATTGGCACACAACAATCTAATAAACCACTTTCCTCAAAACCCAACAACCCAAACAACGTTAAATTCTTTAGTATTGGCGATGGAGTTCCAGAAGGACATGTACTAGGTTCCCACCCCGTTGAAAAAGTGAACCTTTTTCTTCAGGCTGGTCATGAAAACTTGCAAAAGGGAATAGATTTGGCAATAGGAGAGATAAAAGAAAAAGTAACTTGCATCATTGTTGATGCTTTTGTTACTCCTTCTCTCCTTGTAGCTCAGAAACTGAATGTTCCTTGGATTCCTGTTTGGCCTCCTTTGTCATGTTCTCTCTCAGCACATTTCTACACTGACTTAATACGTCAGCAGTGTGCTGAAAACAATGCAAAAGATAGAGCTTTAGATTTTCTTCCAGGATTGTCCAAGATGCGAATTGAAGATTTGCCGGATGATGTAATCAACAGTGGTGAAAATGAGACACTTTTTTCAAAGACATTAGCTTCACTTGGTAGAGTGTTACCTCAAGCTAAAGCAGTGGTTATCAATTTCTTTGAAGAGTTAGATCCACCTTTGTTTGTTGAAGATATGAGATCAAAGTTGGAGTCTTTTCTTTATGTTGGTTTTCTCACTCTTTCACTTCCTTTACCACCTTTGCCACCTTCTGAGACAGATGAAACTGGTTGTTTGTCATGGTTGGACAATCAGAATAGTAGATCAGTTGTGTATGTTAGCTTTGGAACTGTGGTTACACCACCTCCACATGAAATTGTAGCTGTGGCTGAAGCATTAGAAGCTAGTGGATTTCCATTTTTGTGGTCTTTTAAGGATCATTTAAAGGGTCTTTTACCAGATGGTTTTGTTGAGAGGACAAGAATTCGTGGGAAAATTGTTCCTTGGGTACCTCAAACTCAAGTTTTAGGACATGATTCTGTTGGAGTTTTTGTGACTCATTGTGGATGTAACTCTGTGTTTGAAAGTATTTCCAATGGGGTGCCTATGATTTGTAGGCCATTCTTTGGAGATCATGGGATGACTGGAAGAATGGTTGAAGATATTTGGGAGATTGGTGTGAAAATTGAGGGTGGAGTGTTCACCAAAGATGGGTTGTTGGAAAGCTTGAATATGATTCTGCTGAAGGAAGAAGGAAAGAAGATGAGGGAAAAGGCACAAAAGCTGAAGATGAGTGTGGTAGATGCAGCTGGGCCACAAGGTAAAGCAGCACAGGATTTCAAGACTTTGGTGGAACTGGTTTCTAACTCTTGATTAATGTGATGTGTTTTCTGGAATTATTGGTTAAGAATAATTTGATTAGAGCTATATTGGTTAAGAATAATGCAGGGAAATTGTTTTCAAGTTAATATATTGGTTAAGAATAATTTGATTAGTTATACACATTTGTGTTTCGTGAAGGGTTAAGAGATAAGGATTGTCGTAGTAGAAGTTTGGAATATTAGGGAAAGAGCAAGCAAAGGTTGTCGGTGGTATCTTGAATATGGTTTTGGTTCTTATAATTAGCTTGAGAACTTCTAAGTTTAGTCCCATTGCAGTTTAATTAGTCCCACACATATTAGTTGTTTGCAATATGAATTCTTGTTGTCAAACTTGTGTTGATGAGGCAAATAGTTTTATGGTTTAACATTGTCATATGTTCTTTTTGAATGACGTGACAACCACGTGGAACCCTAAGTATGTTAATAATCCTTTACAATTGGGGTCTTCTCAGATTAGTCCTTGTTAAATTTATATTCAAACTATTGTCCTCTATATATGTGAGACACTGAAATTTCAACTAAAATTTAATAGAGAATAAACTTAAAAGTTCTCAATTTTATTTGAATCAAAAGCGTATTTAACTTCAATAGTCTCTTAATTTTCTCTCTACTCTTCTTTCTTGCTCACCTAATAGAATTGGGTGGTTTTAGGTCAGTTTTTAGCCTAGAATCACCCCTCTACATTGTTTCCTCGTCTTTTTATCTAAACAAGTGGTCTAACATTTATTTCGATTTTTTTATTCGTTGTCTGAGTGCGGTGTTATTGTTGTTTGTCGTCTTGGTGCGGCATGTTTGATTTCCCGTCTTGTTGCGGGGTTCGTTTGGTTCAGATCGACAGATCAACTTCAAACAATTTGAGATTCAACCAATAACTATAAGGCCTCAAAGTTACAGATCCGGAAGCATGGGTATTCCTGTAATATTTATTTTGTCACATTTTTGGTCATATTACGCTATTAACTTGGGTGTTGTGAGTTTGCTCGTAGATTTATCATTTGTGTTTTTAACAATGTTGAACTTGTATTATCATCGATGTAATCTCTCAATTTAAATAAGTGAATATCATTTTTTGGTAAAAAAATAGTTATATTTAGTGATATGTCAACAAATATACCTAAAAAGAGTTCTTTTTGTGTATATTATTAAGATTAATTTTTATTAGATTCAGTAATTAATTATACATTGAAAAAATAATTAATTATACTGAATATTTGAAACTCAATCAACTATTTTTTTTATTTCAAAAAATGTTTAGGTAAGTTGAATGGTAATTGTGTTGGGGAGTCCGGGGGAGCACGGGGAGAAACACCGAGCTATCTATTGAACTTGGACCACCAAGAGACTTGAACACCACATCTCAACCCAAAACCTTAAGGTGTTAGGTAAATGGGTCCCCTCTCTTATATGTCCTTCATATAGCTCATTCATAGCCGATGTGGGACTTATAACCACTCACACTTGAATTTCCAACATCTCCCCCCAAGTGTGAGTCACCCACGTCACTATACTTGATCCAAACCAGGATCCACTACCCGCTCCCCCACCAAGCCGAACCATGGCTCTGATACCACTTGTTGGGGAGTCCGGGGAGCACGGGGAGAAACACCGAGCTATCTAATGAACTTGGACCACCAAGAGACTTGGACACCACATCTCAACCCAAAGGTTTTGGGTTGAGATGTGGCGTCCAAGTCTCTTGGTGGTCCGGTTCATTGGATAGCTCGGTGTTTCTCCTCGTGCTCCCCCGGACTCCCCAACAAATTGTTCACTAAAAGTATACCAAAAAAAAAAGTAGTGTTTATAAAAATTGAGTCATATTCTTACACCAACCTAAATTTGCAATGACATAAATTTTTGCTTATAAAGTACGAAGGGTTTTTTTTTTACCCCCACACTCTTCCCATCTACCCCCACAAGATTTTTTTGGACGAAAATACCCCTTAAAAATTTAAGCCAAAATCGTATATACGTCACCCTATATATATACGACTTTTAAAAATTCAAATCGTATATACCTTAACAATAATTTAAATACGAAAACTAAAAATAAAACAAATCGTATATACCTAATTGGGGTGTATATACGACGTTGTAAAATACAAGTCGTATATACCCCCACACATACGTATATACGTCTTGTAAGATACAAGTCGTATATACGTATGTGTGGGGGTACATACGACTTGTATTTTTCAAAGTCGTATATACACCCCCATTAGGTATATATGACTTTTATAAAAAACATGTTGATCTAACGGTTAGGATTTGACTTCCAATGTTAATCAACGGTGTAGATTGCATGGATAGTATCAACGGTTGATATTCATTCACGAATTCTATAAATACCCACCCCCACCCTCATTCTTTTCACACCAAAATTTCACTCTCAATTACATTTCTCACACATCCAGAATGCAGATTTGTCAAACACAACGGTCTGCAAAGAATAGGCTCTGCGGTATACATTATGGGGGCAACATCACGATGAGAGAAGATGGGGTCTACTTTTGAAGTCCGAAGCCGGAGTTATGCCGAATCGACCGCGCCATGGGGTTTGATGGGTTGAAGGATAAAGTTTGGTCAAAAGTTCAAGTGATTGGGGACGACCGTGACGTCACTAGTATCACTTATCGGAAACCCGATCGTGGAGATGATGGCTGCATTTCCTACTCGTCCATGTTTATCAAGACCGACGAAGACGTGGCGAACATGTTCGACATTCATGACAGGCTTATGGGGTATAAGCCTTTGGAGCTGTACGTGGAAACACAATAGAGCGTGAATGAGATATTACGTCGTCTGCGAGCACCGGAGTATTAGGATTAGGGTTTAGTTTGTTATGTTTTATCTTTTATGTAACTTTATTTTATCGCATGAATGAAATGGACTGATATGTAACGTTGTTTTACGCATGAATGAAATCGACTAACCTAAATTTGAAGGAAAGAAACATAAAATAAAAGTACAAATACAATCCAGAAAAGGCCACACATAAAATCCAACAACTGTGTAGAATACATAAAAGTGCAAACATAAAATAAAAGTACAGAAAATGCCCTAGTCATCAAGCCCCATCCTCTGCAACAAATGATAAATCTCAGTGTACGTGGTGGTGCCCATACGGATATGTCCACAACGAAGCCCATTCCTAACCAAATCTGCCATACTGTGCGCCCACTCCTCAGGTGGTGGTGGTGGTGCCTGTGCTGGTGGTGGTGCTGCTGCAGGTAAGAGCCTCGGAATCGACGCATCCACGTACCACTGCAAGTAGCCTGGACCAACCTCACCCAACTCCTCAGCAACACGGGTAGCCGCCAGAACGGCATGCCCTAACGGCAAGTACTCCGCAATCTGCATGAGGACGTCTGCATGGGCCGGACGACCAGTAAGAGGGGTACGTGGGATGACCTGCACAAACCCAAACTGTCGCAAGCACCTATCAGGCATGTAGGGAACTCTGATGTCTCCCCAGCTGATGAAGCCTCTGTATAGTGAAATCATCTCAAACTCTCTATCCCCCCGGAGCCCCTAAAAGGGTCGCCAACACACATCATCGGAGGTCAGCCCATCAAGCAGCTGCCTATAATCTACGAGCTTCACAGCGTCAGACTTCTTCTTCCTCCAGCGTCCACACAGCGGTCCCTCCGTTACACCACTCGGCCTCCTCTCAACTAGGGTAGGAAAATACCATAAAATCCAGGCCTGAAATCCAATAATAAATAACAAAATGGTTAATTAAAAATAATTTATCAAAACTCGGAAAAAATGAAAAAAAAAATAATTTAAACTAAGTACCTGTAGTAGACTCATATACCCTCCTATCTGCATAAAAGAGTCCACACAGGAGTAGTTCAGTGCATCATACATGTAAGTTACTGCTGCTGCCCCCCATGCATACCCTCCAACAACCTCTGCACTCAAGTCATCAAGAAGGAGCAGTCACTTAGCCTTAGCCCTGTCTCCAGTCTTGCATGTGAAGATGGAGTAGCTCAGAAGCAGAAGTATATATGCCCAGTAGTCCTACCACACCCCATACCTAGATAAGCGTGTGCCAGCTGGATGGCCTGCTCCGTAGCCACAGAACTGGGTGGAGCTCTTAAATAATTTCCCTGGATGGGAAGATGAAGCAGGCAGGACACATCGTCAAGAGTAATCGTCATCTCACCAAATGGTAAGTGAAATGACGACGTCTCCGGGTGCCATCTCTACAACTGCTCGTTCTGACATGGCTGAACAACTGCTCGTTCTGGCAATAAGGAAATAGTCTGGTAGTAACCTTGTTGCCATGGTTCCACGCTTTCACCACACGTCTATATGTCTAAATTAAAAAAAATTAACAAAATAAGACTACGTACAAGAATAAATTAAACTAACAACACAATGTAAATAAATTCAACTTACCGGGTCTGCCAGTACACGAGAACAGACATGACCCTCACAAGTAAAGAGAGACTGCTGCTGATGGTGCTACTGCTGATACTGATGCTGTTGATACTGCTGCTGCTGATACTACTGCTGATACTGGTGGTGCTGAGACGTAGACTGGTCCTCAGACATAGACTGGTCTGAGGACATAGACTGCTCCTGGTCATCATAGTATGGGTGCAGCTGCTGGCCCTCCTCATACTCATACTCAGGGACCGGGACCTCCTCCACCGGCTGCTGTCTCTCTGTGCGCCTACGCCTCGTAGACGCATGTCCCGCAATCTTGTGGCGGGTGCGTGTAGACGGAGCTGCCGACGCCGAAGTCGAAGACTCCCCTCGATGCCTATGGGACACTGTAAAAAAAACAAAATTAAAAAAAAGAAATTTAAAAAAAATGCAAAAAACGAAGTCGTATATACCTATATACGAATTCCAATCGTATATAGGTATAAACGAATATAAATCGTATATATGTTCAGGGACGTGTATACGACTTACTTTTGGCAAAGTCGTATATATGTAGCTCTGAGGTATATACGATGCGACAAAATTCTAGTCTAATCGTATATATGTCTGGTGATGTATATACGATTTCCTCTGTCAAATCTGGTGGTAAATCGTATGTAAGTGAAAAATGGTAAGTGTTTTGTAATTTTAAAAATTTTAAGGGTATTTTGGTCTTTTCGCAGGTGACGTGGGGGTATGAGGAAAGAGTGTGGGGGTACAAAAAAAAAACCCAAGTATGAACCAGTTTTTCTGGTGCTGAAACAACCACGTTGCATTGTGTTTTCCTTAACTTAATACACGTATACTTGCCATTCACTACCTACCTCTTCTCCTCTCCAAAATTTGGCACATACTTCGTACAACCCTCCTGCTACTCAGTGAACACCCCACCCCCTACACGCGTAAAAACGTAGGAGCATAAGATTCATTAATGACATTTTGGTCTTTTCACACGTGTAGGAAGTGTTCCCTGAGTAAGGGGTGTCTACTAAGTAGCTAGGGGGTTGCACCAAAATCCCATGAGGCCCAACTCTGGCTTTGAGTCCTGGATCAGCCCATTTATCAGGGTCCAACTACAGTGCAACTCAGTTCATCCATGCCTACTAGACACCAACGGCTAGGATTCATCCAGACGATCCAACGAACCAACGTAGGCCGAATGTCTATAAATACAGGCTCACCCTGCAAAAAAAATGTACATTTTTCATTCCTTTCTTCACTCTGAGATACTCATATACTGACTTAAGCGTTGGAGTGGCTTCTCAGATACCACGCCTGTAAGAGACTTCCAGGATTCGACCTAGAGTAGGAGCCTTACCAACTACCGACTCGAATCTACTATTAATCTAACTATCTAGTTAGTTATAATACAAACCACCAAAAAAAAAACAAATATCCCTCTCTTTTTTTGCCACATCATCAAAACTGGTGCTACATTATCAACACACATGTTTTGTCCAATTATTATACGGCTCATTCACCAGATTTTCTCTCTCCCCTCTGTATTCTCTCCCTCTTCACATTTCTAATTATTTTTAGTCTTTCTACGATCTATTTAATCAAATCACCCACTGCTAATAAAATCTCTATTTTCTATCTTATACAATCTATTTAATCATACTAGACATTACTGAAATCTCTATTTTTTTACTATAACTTTATAAATATCTTTACTTTTAGGCAAAATATCTCTTGAGGTCACTTAACTTATTTTCAGGTAATAAATAGGTCCCTTAACTTTTTTTTTGTAACGATTAGATCCCTTAAGTTTTAAAAATGTTGTGTCGTTGCCCTTTTTAACGTTTTGGTTTTAACTTCGTTAACCAGTGACCGATGTGGCTATTAGATTGCTTACCTGGCATGCCACATAAGATAATTTCATTATTTTTATAATTATTTTTTGTTAGAAATTAAAGAAAAATGTGAATTGTCTTTCTTGTCCAGCTTCATCCTTTCCCCCTTTACAAACCCTATCTTCCTTGTTCCCATCAATTCCTTTGTGTACATCTTCAAGCCATTGACGTCCTATTGAAGCGTACTTAAGAGTGCCTACTTTTCCTCAGATTTTGCCGTAGCTGCTTCCTGCGGTGTACTTAAGAGTGCCCGCTTTTCTTTCACTCCTTTTCCAATCGGACAACACCCACGGCTCTTCCATCCATCTTCTTAACTTTTTGTTTATTTCACGTAACAAAGATTAATTAACTAGTTAGAAAGCTAGCTCTATTACTATTACTTTCTGGAACTTCACATCCCTCCACTCCAAGAAATAGTTGCTAGTTTTATTTTTATATTTATATAAGATATAGTTGTATAAAATAAATAACAACCGATATAGCTAACAATGGTTGTCACATAGTTATATGCTAAAAAATTGTTTCACATATATTAACGGTGAGGACTACTCCACGTCCAATCACTCCAAACTTTTATCTGTCTCCGTCCCTGCCCCCAATCTCTGTCATATGAAAGTTTACTCCCCTACCCCTGTCCCCACGTGGTCCTTATCCCCGTCCCACACACTTTTCTTTGTCCCCGCTCCTGATTCTCACTATGGGAAATCCACCCCGCCTTTGTCCCTTCAGGGGTATGGTAGGTCCCGTCCCCCAAACTTTTCTTCGCCCCCAATCCTAGTCATGAGAAATTTTCCTTCGCTGCTCCTGTCCGCACAGGGATATGGTCCTCGACCCCGTCTCTGAAATGACCGCAAAGTATTTTCTCCCTCGTCCAGTCCGTATGGGAAAAATTTCCCGCCCATGGGGTCCTTATGAAATATATCAAGTTAGATGCTTGTTGCTCCTTATATTCAACAACTTCAGATACGTCAGCACTAATAAAAATTCTAGTTCCATTGTAGGCACTTGCAATTCCCAATTGTCCCATCAGCCAATTAAAAAAAAATTCAATACATTAAAGAAAGGACAATCAAATATGCACACATCGAAACCAAATATCGTTATGAAAAAAATATGTCATTCCAAGATTAACTTCTACAAAGTTGTAGAATTAGAATGACGGAACTCTCAGTACCATTATCTATAAAAAGATGATTCATCGCCTCTGCAAATCTTGCCCATAATGTATATTCAATCATGTTCAAATCAAACGTGACGCCTTTAAAAAGTTAGAGTGTGTATTAACATACTATACTATTTGAAAAATAAAGGTATTGACCTTTGTCATCAAGCAACAACATGTCAATACTAGATATGACACTTGGATTTTTGAATTTAGGAACCTTAAGCCTCGAATGAGTCTTTCTCGGGTGTATGTCATAAATTAGTATATCTTGAAGCCAATTTTGTGAATTTTGTGAAGTATGGTCGTGTGGAATCACGTGTGGGTTTGACCGCATAGTACCTTGATATTTATAACAATACTTCTGCTCTTTGTCCTCCAACGTCGTTGCCTCTTCATCTTCCAGTGACTCATTGAAATTCGAAATCTCAACCCCTACAATCATGATTAATGAAATAAATTTGAATTCAATTCCCCCACATGACTCATTGAAAATCAAATCTCAACCCCCTCCCTTGACCTCCCACGCCTTTTAACCTTCCTGTGGGTTCAATGCTCTAAGTTCATGAATTAATCAATGATATCACATTTCAATTCCCACTACAATTATGATTAAACCATAAATTCGAACTCAGTTCCCCACGCCTCTTAATCTTCCACTCAATTATAACTTAATGATGCCATTTTTCATTCACCCTAAACGCCTCTTAATCTTCCCAATGGTTCAATGCTCAATGTTTCGATTCATGCATTCAATTGAATGCACAATGATACCCTTTTCCCTTCACCCTAAACACCTCTCAATGCACCCAACGATTCAACGTTCAATATTTCGATTTTCATTCCCTAACGCACGGAGTGTCTTTCCCCTTAACCTTCTACGCCCATTAATCTTCCACCGGTTCAATGCTCTAAGTTCATGAATTAATCAATCTTAATATTACAATTAAAGCTTGCATTGGAAATTTGATAAGGTTGGTTCCGTAATAAATGCAATGCGACAGACAATTGTATAAATATTACTCCTTCTGGTCCATAATATAAGAGGAAAAAAAACATTAGACAAACCAAGAAATGACATTGAAACCAACTATTGTCTTTTAATAAGGCTAAAAGTTTATCTACTTTCCAAGATTGCCATTTGCATTAAGTGTTGATTTACACTCTTAATTAAAGACATCATTCTTTACTACCCCACTTCAATAGGAGCAAATTTGGGATTGATCATTTAATGTACCTTAAAAATTGTGTTTATTTCTTATATTGTGGACTACCAAAACTCACTTTTTTTCTCTTATATTGTGGATCGGGGAGAGTATTAAATACAGTCTTCGATAACAATGGTTGTTATTAAAGATTGCAATGAGAAGCGAAATGAAGACAAATATTTAAAAACTAGAAATGTGAGGACCCGCTATTGCTGTGGGTTGTGAAAACTGATAGAGAATGAAGTGAGTTTGAACAGCGGATGATGAAGACCTTCCAACTTCCCACGAGAATAAGCCAAGGCACTCACGTGACTCATTAAAGAGGTCTTTTAATCTCATCCTTATATTTCCATAAAAATATAGCTTATCAACCTAAGTTTGCAATGACATAAATTTTTGCATATAAACTATATGAATGAACTAGTTTCCCTGGTGCTGAAACAATACACGTACAGCTTCATCTAGAAGAGTGAATGGGGGTTGTGGACAAATGTGTTGTTGAGTATCGACGGATGCATGCACTTTCCCATCCCATGTGTCTTTACTACCTACATCTCCAAAATTTATTTTCTTCGTGTATTGTTCCAACTAATGCCGGCATATATGTGTGTGTGTACTAAATACTAGCTACTTCTACGCTCAAAACATAATTAAAGTGAAAGTACTAAAAGTACATTTTGCCAATAAATAATAGATTTTGCCAATTTGTTTTTGGTTGCAACAGAGCAAGCAAGTATCTTCTTCACTGCTATCTAGATTTCTTATCATGACAGAGTCACAAGAGAAGAAACACGTAGTTGTGTTTGTTTTTCCATTCGCGAGCCACCCTGCACCACTCTTCAACCTTGTTCTCAAACTAGCACATGCTGCTCCAGAAACATTATTCTCATTCATTGGCACCCAAAACTCCAATAAGCCTCTTATCTCAAAACCCCACATCCCAGACAACGTTAAGTTCTATAGTGTTGGTGATGGTGTCCTAATGGGTCATGCACTTGGTGGCCACCCAGTTGAAAAATTGAATCTTTTTCTTAAAGCTGGTCATGAAAACTTGCAAAAGGGAATAGATTTATCAGTTGCAGAAACCAATGTTAAAGTTACATGCATCATTGCTGATGCTTTTGTTACTCCTTCTCTCCTTTTAGCTCAGAAACTAAATGTTCCTTGGATTCCATTTTGGACTTCCATCTCATCTGCACTCTCTGCACATTTCTATACTGACTTGATACGACAAAAATGTCATGCAAAAGACAAAGCTTTGGATTTCATTCCTGGGTTGTCTGCTATGAAAGTTGAAGATTTGCCTGAAGATGTAATCAATGGTGGTGAAAAAGAGACACTTTTTTCAAAGACACTTGCTTCACTTGGTAAAGTGTTACCTCAAGCTAAGGCAGTGGTTCTCACTTTCTTTGAGGAGTTAGATCCACCTTTGTTTGTTGAAGATATGAGATCAAAGTTTCAGTCTTTGCTTTACATTGGTTTTCAGTCAATTTCACTGCCTCTTCCACCTTTGCCACCATCTGAGACAGATGAAACTGGTTGTTTGTCATGGTTGGACAAGCAAAATGGTAGATCAGTTGTGTATGTTAGCTTTGGGACTATGGTGACACCACCTCCACACGAGATTGTAGCAGTGGCTGAAGCATTGGAAGCTAGTGGATTTCCATTTCTGTGGTCTCTTAAAGAACATTTGAAGGGTATTTTGCCAGATGGGTTTGTTGAGAGGACAAATATTCGTGGGAAAGTTGTTTCATGGGCAGCTCAAGTTCAAGTGCTTGGACATGATTCTGTTGGAGTGTTTGTGACTCACTGTGGGTGGAACTCAGTGTCTGAGGGTATTTCCAATGGGGTGCCTATGATTTGTAGGCCATTCTTTGGAGACCAGAAGATGGGTGGAAAAACTGTTGAATGTGTTTGGGAGAATGGGGTGAGAGTTGAGGGTGGAGTGTTCACCAAAGATGGATTAGTGAAAAGCTTGAATCTGATTTTGGTGAAGGAAGACGGGATGAAGATGAGGGAAAGGGCGCAGAAGCTGAAGATGACTGTGATAGATGCAGCTGGGCCACAGGGTAAAGCAGCACAAGATTTCAACACTTTGGTGGAACTAGTTTCTAGCTCTTGATTAATGACAAGTTAGTTACTTACAAGTGATTTGGGTGTTTTTAGTTATTGTTTTGTGTTTTATGCAAGGATTTGAAGTGGTTTAGTGGGAAAAAAAATAAGGGACCATCAAAGCTTTGTTCAGATTCAAGCCTTAAAAAATATATCTCTATTTATCTTAGAATAAAATGAATATAAATGTTACCCAAAAAAGCATCTGCAATCTGCATTATAAACAGACTATTGCCAACTACCTCTATATGAATCAATAACTGGGAATATGTTAATAACACACCCAAAATAAAAAAGATACACGGAGTAAGGTGGCACTGATTACTACCAAGTACTTAACAATTGCAGGTTTCCTCCTTTGCTAAACTCAAATTCAACAATTACATTGCTGCTATCATATTATAAACAGCTAGTACTTTGCCAAAAGAAAAAAATGCAGAAGAAACTATAATACAGGACGCAGTGAAAAGGTACATTTGCCACTGATCACATCTAACTACCCAAATCCCTCTCACCTCCCCACCCCAAGATTAATCATCTTTTGATATCAGCATTTGTATATTTGTGCAACATGACAATATGTGGCAAAATCAAGTGCTCACTGCTCAGTAAGACCAGAATATGGCATGATGCTAAGCACAAAGTGTTTTAAATAAGGGCAATCCACAACCACAATAACAGCCTCAACATTGAGGTTTGAGGGTTTTCACAAGCGCACCACAACTACAACTGCATTTGTCCATAATTATTTGCACTTTTGGTTCTTGCAAAGCAATCACGCATGCAAATACAATTTAAAATCATTTTGGATTCAGTAATCTATTCTGGTATAGCTGAATTTGTGCAATAGCTTATTGGACTAAACAATATGGAAGGAAAAATTGCTCAAATGAATACTATCACAAAAAACAATACGGAAGAAAAATTCAACTTTTACATGTATGACTTGTAAATTATAAGGTATTATTAGGGCTGACAGACATCATGATTATGAAAACAAAATCCATTAAAGCAAAAGAGCATTTCTACAAGTATGCAAATGAAACAATATAATTAAACTAGCTAGCTCCAAACACAGTCAAAATGCATAAGGAACCAGATAACAAATTAAGGCTAAAATACCTAAAACATTGTTCATGATAAGGCAGTTTTGTCCCCAGTGTCTACAAGATTGAGTTTTTCCTCATACAACTTGAATAGATAAGAAGACTCCTCCTTGAAGCGTTTTATATAGTTGTTAAGGAATAATTCATCAGTTATTATAAATGGAGAAGTTAAGCTTGCATTATTTTTTCGCAAACCTTTCTCCAAAAGATATTGAACAACTGAAGCCCTTGGTATGATCTTTCCCTGCAAACTACAATTGATAACCCTTGGCACTTCGGCAAGGGCCAAAGCATCCCAACCCAATTGATTGACCCAAAAGCTCATCACTAAATTAATTTTATCAACAGATGTTGTCATACAATGAGGCTGTCTTTTAAATGCTTCCATAATATCCTTATCAGACCACCCCCACTTTTTAAAGGCATTAACTTTTTCATTCCACTGGGTTTTGGGCACAGTTGTTTTACAAATCAATGCTATTGAGAAAGTTGCTGTTGAAGGTTGAAACCCCAAATCCTTTAATTCCATCACCATCTTCCGCAGGTCATCTCTGATGAATATCTTCCTATTACAATTGCTCCGAAGCAATAATGCAATGCTGGAGTCTGTTACTCCATTCTCAATCAGCATCCTGATGTTAGTTTTGACAAGATTATGGACAAACAAAGATGGAGAACAATTTAACAAAGCAAAGGTGGCCTTGTCAGACTGCAAGAATCTGTAATGCAATTCATAGCCTGGGACTAACTGTTTCTCAAGACTTGGAGAGAGTACAAAAGGGTTCTTACTGACAAGGTTAACAATGTCAGAGGTAGAAGCACCTTTGGAATGAAAAAATTGAAACTTTGGCAAAACCCTTTTGTAGGGGTTGCAGGAAAGTAACCAGGGTGTTTTTCTGATCATATTGTGCAATTGGGTATCTGAGAAACCGTGGTTTTTAAAGAAACTGAGAACTGAGTCAGGTTTTTCGGCTGTCTTGAAAGCAAGACGGTGTGTGGAGCAAAGTTTGGAAGCAAATTTTGGGGAGAAGCCAAAATTGTGGATGAGATAGAACACTGGAAATGAACGTGAATCGGAAGTGTTAGTGCAGAAAGGAAGAGAAAATGGTGAAGGGTATGGTTTTAGGGTTGGTTGGAAAAGTGAGCTTTTGAGGTAGTGAAAGAGAATGTCTCTTATGTGGCGATGGGTATTCAACATGATGATGGTGATGATTGTGTGGTGAATTGAAATCAACGAAGAATTCTAGGAAAAAAAACAGAGAGAATGATGATAAATAACTCGGTTAAAGTGATCACTGAACAACCAATTGGGTTGAAATATGAAGATCAAAGGAATGAAGATTCTTTTTTTTTTTTGGGTGAAATCAAAGGGATGAAGATGATACCTGAATTCAATTCAATTCAGTTTGAAGCAACTCCAACATTCACACACGCGAACAACAACTGGGTCAAGGTGGTCCACTCAGGTATCTGGTAAATAGTCATTTCGGTGCATTAATGTGTGAGACGCTCTATCAAAATTGCAAATAAAACCCTTTTTACTAATTTTAGCGATTAAATTGACAAAAGAAACACATTTAAGGATAAAAAAAACACATTTGAGGAGCAAAATGACATCAAAGAGATACTTGATGATGCGTTTGCAATTTTGAAATATTTAGAGACTACAATGACAACGTTTCACACATTCAAATACCAAAATGACTCTTTAGCCACTATTTAGTAGTAGTAAATAAAGACCGACTATATAATTTAGTCCTTGACAAACATTTCGGTGCCTAATTTAGTTCCTAAAAATAATTAATATCAACTTTAGTATTTGATAATTACAAAAAGGGGATAAGTTAGCCACTCAGTCAACTTCCATTGAGACTGAGTTGTTTCATCGCTGACATGGCACATTAAGTCGTTTATGTGTCACGTTAAATCGCTTATGTGGTAGTATTAGTGATTCAAATTTTGAAGTACCCATTTAAGTTCCTAACATTTTTAAATTTGAGCCAAATTGGTCCCTCGTACGTCTTATATTTACCTCGTCTTCTTCTCCATTTAAGTACTCATTCAAGTCCCTGACACTTTCAATTTTGGGCCAAATTAGTCCATTGTGGCCGACTTATATTTACCTCATTTTTTCTCCATCTAAGTACCCATTTAAGTCCCTAAATTTTCAAATTTGGTCCATATTAATCCCGCGTGTTTGACTTATATTTATCCAATTTTCTTCTCTACTTAAGTACCCATTTAAGTCCCTAACATTTCTAAATCTGGACTATATCAGTCCCTCATTTATATTTAATACACGACTATATATATTTAAACGTCTCCTAATTTAATGTATGAAATGTTTGCTACTTGAATGTAAGAGTTATTTTCTACTTGAAGGTTCCAT
Organism: Astragalus glycyphyllos; assembly: GCA_963573325.1. NCBI lineage: Eukaryota > Viridiplantae > Streptophyta > Magnoliopsida > Fabales > Fabaceae > Astragalus > Astragalus glycyphyllos. Next base: position 2,294,472 of record OY754311.1, read on the forward strand.
ACACAAAAGATCCAGCCACATAAAAAGGGTTCCATAAATAAAGTCAACAATACACAAAGGGTTCCATACATCAAGGATACATCCACATAAAAGTTTCCTTGCATAAAATATTTATCCAAAACAAAAGTACAAAATAACATAAAAGGATCCATACATAATGTATTTAGTGTACTAAAAAGGGTATTCATCCAAAATAACATTAACAAATTAAGAAAATAAATTAAACAAGTAATGGTGGTAGAGACTTAAATGGGTATAACCCAGGGGTGTGGTTGAGCGGTTGGGGCTCATCCTCCCTTAATTAAGTGTCGAGGGTTCGATCATCGCCTTGGGTACGGAGCAACTTTAAATTTCTGGGTCAGCTGTCCCACCCTTCGAGGTGTCTCCAATCCAGCGAGGGGATTAGTCACTGCGTTCGGCGGTGGATACCCTGGTCTCGACCGAAAAAAAAGAGACTTAAATGGGTACTTCAAATTTGAATCACTAATATTGTCGCATAAGTGATTTAATGTGACACACCAGCGACTTAACGTACCATGTCAGTGAAGAAACACTTAGTCTCTATGGAAGTTGATCGAGGGACCACGTGTGTCCCCTATTTGTAATTGTCAGAGACTAAAATTGATATTAATTATTTTTGGGGACCAATTTGGGCACTGAAATTTTTGTCTAGGACTAAATTGGGTATTCGCTCACATAGAATTGTGTTGTCATGGCTTAGCTGGACAATAACGGGACATGTAGGATAAATAACGGACCAACTCAACATAAAAACTGAGCTCACTAACGGTCAACTAACATAGAGACTAACGTGTCATTCTTTGTAATTGTTAGGGACTAAAATTGATATTTGTTATTATTATTTTGACAAAAAAGTTGATATTAATTATTATTGAAGACCAAATTGGGCACCAAAATTTTTGTTAGGGACTAAATTGGGTATTCACTCAGTCAATAAATAGAGAAAATTATTAAGGAACAATAAATAAACCTCAATGGGTTCTTAGTGGAGCATGACAAAGATTTCTTGCCTTTGAACTGAGGCGTCATCCTCTCACCTTAAAATTTCATATAAAATAATAAATTAATAATAATAGTAATAATTATATAGAATGTTTAATATTGAAGTAAAACCTCAATTTAATCACTAACCATACACTCTCTTATTTAGGGCGTGTTTGGTCCAATGGATGAGCGAAGAGAGAGGAGGGTTTTTAATTGGAGTAAACTCTCAATTTAGTTACTAACGCGATTTTAGGCTTTGTCGGATCTATTATCTCTTTTGTGTCCTACCTTGTTCTATGGTTAGTTTTCAAATCACAGATGGAACAATTACTTTAATGTTGTCTCACGTCTGGTTCCTCCATTATTTTGCAAATCAGATGGAGAGGATGTAGGTGGAGAGGATGAAGATGAAGATGATGGAGAGGATGATTTTGATGCTTCAAAGTATCTCTAGTTGCTTTGCATTGATGTTTTGTTAAGAACTTAGAGCGGTTTTTGTGCCTTTATGGCTTCAACCTTAATTATGTTGTGTAAGACTTAGGGCCTGTTTGGATAGAGCTTATTTTGAGTTTATGAAAAACAACTTATGCAAATAAATAAGTTTTTTTGTATTATTCATAACCTTATCAATGTAGTTTATGGAAAAACAACTTATGGAAATATAACTTTTGTTAGTAAGAACTTATGAGTTAACATGAAAACTTATTTATCTCCATAAGTTATTTTCCATAAACTCAAAATTAAGCTCATCCAAACGGGCCCTTATATGTTTTGTGAGACTTGTGTTATTGTCATGTGTAAGACTTGTGTGGTGCCTTTGTGAGACTAATGTGTGTATGACATTGAAGTTCTTGAATATTTGTGGTGCTTTTGTGATTTTTTTTCACTTATATTTGATTTTTATCTCTGTTCATATGTTTCAATATGCATAAATATACTAGTTTGGAAATTTCATAGGAACTACGTTTCGTGCTACGAACCCGTTCTTTACGAACCTATGATTCCTCACCGTTCCTACCTAGGATTACGAACTTAACTACCTTGCGCCCACCCCTAAATCAAGACACTTAAATTACATTAAATAAACTCCTCCCAAATCCCAACACCTAGCAATTCTAGTTTCCATTATTCTAGAATCTACTCCCATCTACTCCCTCCTGCCTTAAATATAGACAACTTTGAACTATAGAAATAGAATAAATAGTCCCTAAATTGTTTTAAATCCATCAAATTAGTCCATGAATTATCACTCTCCTATTTTGAGCGTATTTGAGGAACTCAATTGATGGATTTAGAATAGTTTAGGGACCAAATAAACCAAGGATTTATTCAAGGGCCCTTGCTTCAAAGAAAATCAAGTTATTCTCATTTCTCAGAATGATACACACATCCAATCGAAACATAACACATTACAATACATCATAACAAAATATAAATAGCTGGATGTATTACACAGAATTTGATAGAGATAATAATTTGACCAAATTCATTTTATTAGAGTGCATATGCAAATTTTTCTGGGGCAACATACACTTGACAGTCAAGACTTTTGAGAGGTTGGCATTGCCATGTTAATCTTGTTCTGGCTAGCTGAATCCTTCCATTGCTGTGTTATTGTTTTGATCTGTGTATAAAAGTTAACCCCTGCCTTCCCTGTCATCCAAAAAACAGTATCAAATCCAACTCTAGTAGTGCAAGTGAAGAAAAAGAACTAGCTAGCTTTGAAATAAATACCATAGAAATTGAGATCGCCTGCAAATGATGCCTTGTTGCCAGTAAATGAGAAAAAGGGCAAAGGAACAGGAATAGGAACGTTGATGCCCACCTAGTTCAGATGCAATCACAAGTGATTATCCATTAGAGTGTCAATCAAATATATATTTATTTTGTGGCAGAGAGAAACTAGCCAGTGGAAAAATGCAAAGTATATGGCTGAAAAATAATAGACACCACCAGTGCATATAACAGCTCAAATCCATAAAGACTATTATCAATTTTAAAATGCAAAACATCCCACCTGCCCAGCCTCGATCTCGGTCTGAAACTGCCTTGCAGCTACACCAGATGTAGTAAATATAGAAGCACCATTTCCATACCTGTTGGAGAAGTCAGAGTAAGAGGTAAACGGCGGTTTAACAAAAGCAAATGAAACAAAGTAGTTGTTAGAAAAATACTTGTTTTTGTTGACAATGTTTATGGCCTCTTCCAAGCTATCAGCCTGAAATGAAAAAGAAAAACAATGTTTCAGTATAACCGTGTACTGAGCCAAAATGAAAAATCCAAGATAGACGAGTCTCCTGCACATGACCAAAAGGTTATAAATAAAATGCACCTCCTTGAGAAGAAGAACCGGGCCAAAAATCTCTTCCTGCATAGGTCGTGATAGAGATGGTCAAATTTAAGTCTGAAGCTCAAATCTTCCTATTCTTTGAAATTATTTAGTGAAAATACCTTGTAGCATTCCATGTCGGCAGTTACATCTGCTAATATGGTTGGGCCAATAAAATTGCCAGATTCATATCCTGGGACCTACTAGACATGCATGTAAGAATTGTTAAGCAATCTCAAAATCAGATTAAAAAATGATTCATTAACTATATGGTAAAACAAAGGGAATGGAAGGAAGGAATGATCTAAAACATGTTGAATCAACACAATGCACCAAACAAAAATATGTGAATTAATCATTTACATGCAATAATAGTAGAGAAATGCGTGTGACTTGTAAAATATGAAATGATAAAAGTGGTTGAGAATATAAAAGCTACCACTATATTTCTTCCATCAAGCAATAGTCTGGCCCCACTCTCAAAGCCAGATTGAATTAATGTGTGTATTCGCTCCTTTGCCTGTGCAGTCAGCAAGAATACTTAAGAAATATATACATAAGAATGATGTGGAAATGCAATGCGCTGAATAGATATGACAGTAATTGTTAAACTGTCACGACAGAAACAATATTCAGAAGATATGCTATTAAATTTTAGTTCAGGACCTCTGGTTCATAGCATGGAAAATGTAAAATAAGAACCATATATACAACAAACCTGTTTGCTAATGACTGGACCAAGGTCTGCATCAGGTTCAGTTCCGGCATTAACTTTAAGAGCTTTGGCACGCTCAACAAGTATAGTTTCCCTGGACAAACAGAGTGTAATCTTAAAGGAGGAAATTATACTTGAAAGATTATAAGCACATGGTTAAATTAAGTTTTATAAGGAATAACAACAAAAAATTAGTGTCCCCAAGACGATTGCACAGCAAGTGTAAATTACAATGATGGAAAAATTAATCATCCATACTAGTTGATACAGCTGAAACAATGTTCACAAAATGTGACTAGAGTAATTATTACAAAAAACATTCTTTAGAAATAGTGAATTATGTTTACAAAGAAAAAGTGAGTATTCATTTTGGTACACAAATCAAAGGCATCCAAATCATTTTCGGAACAAACACCTACAGGAAGAGCATGAATTACTCTGAGCACAAGATGCTACTTCGAAAGTCATAATAATAAACACGAATTGATAAGAAAATAATAGAGTATGATACCAAGGTTTTGAGCCTCCAACAAAAACAACTGTGCTTAGAGCCATGCACCTTTGACCAGCAGCACCAAAACCGGCAGCAATTAGAGCATTTATAGTAGCATCAACACTTGCATCAGGCATGACAACCGCATGATTTTTGGCCCCCATATTAGACTGCAAAACAAAATTTCATTAGGTGCACAACTTCAAATATTGGCCTGGTTAGAAAGGAACAATTTCACTAAGGAGAGGAGAAAACTAAGTGCATCCACCTGAACGCGTTTTCCTTTAGCTGCTGCTCTTGCATATATGTGCATTCCAGCCTTTAATTAAAAAAAGAACATCAAATAAGGATATGCAATGTGGGGATACCATTTGAAAGAAAGAGCATTTGAATCACTTGCGCCCTTTTATCTTTCTGTGTAGGTAGAATCAAATTGTAAAACAATTCAATTTTGCTGTGTGACTGGATTGCCTTTGGTTAAGTAATTAAGTTTATCATTTAGGGTCATAAAAAAGGCATCACATTGAAGCAGTAAACTTTAAAAAAAAAATCAATAGATGACTTACAACATTTGAACCAACAAAAGATATGGCTTTGATGTCTTCATGATCACAGATAGCATTCACAACATCCTGTCAACCATTGGATTATTAAAGAACATTGATAAACAAGAAAAACAAGGAACAACAAGGGGCATTGATGCATCACCATGTGGAAAGTTGCTATATGTAAGTCTCTTTAAAATTTGAATACATGATGAAATTACTAAATGTCAAATGCCAAATGAGCCCTTGAGTTCCTTTACTTGGAATGTATCACAGGAAATGGATGAAGAACAGAAGTTTAATTAAAAGAAGGTTATCGCATACATGGGTTCCATGAACTATATTTAAGACACCCTCGGGCAAACCAGCTTCCATTGCCAATTCAGCGAGAAGCAGAGAAGCACCTGAAAGAATGTTGAAGTTAAAATATGACTTCCGATTTTCTCTACCATAAGCTGAAGAAACAAAAGATAATGAATAGGTAAAGCTGGCGGAAGACTGTATGTGAGTTCTGCCAGATCATGTACCATTACCACAGGAGCATGTTCCATGCACCAACAAGGAGTAGGGGAGAAAAACTAATGAGTGGATGGTTGATCATATTCAGTACTCCATTATTAAATGGATAAATGAGATGAAATTTACCAGTCATCACTAAGTAAAACTATATAGACTTCTTAGACAAACTGTAAGATCTGACATTGCTCCTAAAATATCTTTGAAAACTCTGTAGCAAAGATCACAACCAAAATATTGAAGAATATCTAAATGCAACGAGAATTAGAAAGGAAGGGTCCGGTCAAGTGGTCAACAAAATTTAAACATCAAGAACACCATTTTTTGCAATGTTGTTCTAACTTGATAGTTTCAAAATCTCCAAAATTAGTAATAAAGATGAGATCCTCAAAGGGTAGTGACTACAATATCCTTAGCAGTTTGCTTAAGAAAAGGTACTATGAAAGGTACTTATCTTATCCAAAACTTCTTACTCCTGATGTTCACAAAATCACAGTACAGTTTAGGTTGATATGTTCCAAATGCCACAATTTTAATACCATATTAAAGAAGCAAAAGCCTGCTTTGACAAACAACCAGTATAAGTATAAACCATCACCTGGATCTTTCTCTGATGGTTTTAGAATAAAAGTATTGCCACAGGTAACTGCCACTGGGAACATCTGCAGAAAGATCATATACATATTTGGAATTTGTTATGATGTCCTTTTAGCAAACAATATTTCAATTTTGTATCCAATATAATAATAAACATGTTGTAACTCCCATAAGAAATAACAATAATATGAAAAGAGACAAATACAAAGGTAGTCTAGCCTAATATTTCTGGACCATTTTATACAATTTGACCTTTCTTATCATATCTTATGTGTGAAAGACAAGCAATAGCCAAAACTCCACCCAAAGGGTGGTAGATAGCTTACCCACAAGGGAATCATTGCAGGAAAGTTGAATGGACAAATACCAGCACAAACACCAAGTGGTTCTTTAATGCTGAAAGTATCAATTCCACGGGATACATTGGAAAAGTATTCCCCCATCTGCAGTGTTGCCATCCCACAAGCATGTTCCACCACCTCTATATGACACAAATCAAAATGTTCAGATAAAACGATCACTTAAAATTATGAGCTCAGTCACTATCTCACTTCAACAACTTCTCATGCAACATATTAGAAAGACCAACCTAAACCACGGAATACATCTCCTTGTGCATCCTTTAGTGTCTTTCCTTGTTCGGTGGTTATATTCAGGGCAAGTTTATCCTGACACAATTGCAAAGTACTGATAGTATTATAAAAGAATATTAATCTCTCATATAGTGGAAGTCATAGAACATTGTAAAATGCAAACCATATCTCTCCGTATAAGCTCCTGGAACTTCAACATAACACGTTGGCGTTTAGTGATTGGAGTGTTACGCCAAGATGGAAATGCCTTCTTTGCTGCAGCCACTGCAGCTTTAAACTCTTCATCTGCAGTCAAAGGAAGTTGTGAAACAACTTCTTGCGTTGCCTATTATATAAGAAGGTATCAATATTAGAAGTATGTCTTTCTCATAACCTTAGACAAGAGGCTCAACAATAAGGCATAAGCTCAATACAAAACAAAAAATACACTTACAGGGTTTATAACATCAATGAAAGTCGATGATTTTGACTCAATGAACTTGCCCCCAATGAGATTTGGAATCCTCTAGATAATTTAATTAAACAAAAATGAGAGATCAGATAAGGTGTAAATGGAAAACTCAATACAGGAAGAGTACTTATTGAAATATGCACAATCTAATCATTACTGATTCTTAGCTTGGATTCTAAACTTCCTTAAAACATAATATCAAATCCTAATGCAAATGATATGATATGATATGATATGATATGATATGATATGATATCACTCCTTATGTGATTATATGTATCAACTAAAAGAAACAAAAGCCATGGTTATACAGTGCAACAAATGAAGAATCAGAAATCCCTCTCTCAGTGTAAAATGAGTATACAAAAAGACACTATTTTTTTGTTCATTTGAGTTTGGTGAAATTAGACCTAAAATTCTAAATCAGTGTTTTTAAAAGGTGGCAAAATAAACTAAAAATGAAAAACGCAGCCTATGTAAAAGCATAGTTTTCTCAAACTAGAGAGTGAGTTAATAGATACCCATGATCATGAGAACAAAGCTTGAGCTTACCAGGGAATTAGGTTTTGCTGATAAATGAGAATTTGCCATGATCTATATGTTCACTGCAACAGCATGTAAAATTGATGAGATTTCAAATTACAATTATTGTTCATCAGCCATGTTAAATGAAAAGCGGAACATCACTTTTTGAATGCTTGCTATGAATACATTATTGCTCATCATGAAGATTATCCAAAAGAAAAGGTAAATCGTGATTAGATAAAAAAAGGGATGGATTTGTATCCACAGATTTCACTTTCTGATACAGTAATAGGTGCCGCGTGATTATCGTGGGGGGAAAAAATAATCTTGTTACAATTATTGTTACAATAGTAGCTGAATAATGATCATTATGCTGTAAGGTGTAATTCAGGACCAAGACAATTGGTTTAACAACAAAATACACAAACATTTCAAATCTACTATCATCGATCACAATTGCAATTTGCAACCCTTATCCAAATATAATTGAAGAAAAATGGAGAGTTGTAAAAGTGAGTACCGAAGGTGGATATGGCAATGAATCACTCGTTCCCGTTATGAATTCAGTAAATGAGTCGCTTCGCTTTTAGCTCCACATATGAATCGATAACAATTTTTGTTCCTTCAACATTGACGGAATAATAATGCACCTGATAAGAAAATGGTGCAGTCACCAACTTATAGCCATTGGATTTCGCTATACACAATCTCAACCATTGATTTTATTTTATAAAAAAATAATAATGCACCTGATAGGAAGAATTCATGTGGGTTGACATTTTCTTGTTCCTTCACATTGACGGAATAATTCATCTGTTCTCCTCTCCAAACAGAGTTTTTGTTACACCAAGATTCAATTAATTTCAGTTTTTTTTTTATTATATGACTTTGGGTTGGGGTGGGATTTAATTCCAGTTACCACTAGGACCAACCATTGTTGGTACCGATGCGGTTTGTACTTAGTATAAAACAGCATCGATACTTAGTATAAAACTGATAAGTTATACTAAGTACCGATTTAGTACTTACTACTTAGTATAACTTATCATTTTTATTTTTATAATCTATTTTTGATAAAATAAAATCAATGGTTGAGATTGTGTATAGCCAAATCCAATGGCTATAAGTTGGTGACTGTACCGACTGCACTATTTTTTAACTGCACACAATCCCAATCCAGTAAAGGTCGCCTCTAGCCTAGTTTTTTTTATAAACTAGGTATTATCTACGCGCAAATGTGGAGACTAAATCTATTGAGGAAGAGTTTTACCGTCCATTGTGGTCTCACTTCTAGCCTAGTTTACTGCGATTAACAACTCATGGATTTTGTAAAACCTTTCATTTTTAGGTTGAGAAATTTTGGAAACAACCCTTATTTTAATTTTTGGATTGACCAATTATTCAGGTCACTACTTTTTTAGATTAAACAAAACAGCAAATAAACACCGAAAATGGATTGTTAACTTTATTTTTCCAAACTTTGATAACTTTAGGGTTTTTTATGAGAGAGAAAGATAAAAATGAAGAGAAATACGATGAGAGAGAATGAGTTGAAGGAGAGAGGTAGATACAAAGGTAGGAGAAGTTCTCGCCTAAAAGTTAGACAATCCCTCCCTATAAACACCACACAAAGACACAACCACAATTCACTATTGGGTTCGAATCCGAGAACTGGCATTCATATGTCATTAAAATTACCGATGCAACCGATACTGAGTGAGGGATTTATTCAATGCATGTAATTTATAATTAACGGTACACTTAACAAAATGAACATTTTAATTATTAACTATAAAAATAAAAACGTAAATTCAAAAGATAAATGACAAAACATAGAAAAACAATGAAAAATAAAGAACAAAAATCATATTTTAATGTTTTATAAATCTAAGATAAAAAATTTCCAAAATATCGCATGCAAAAACAACTTTCGGTCCAAATGCATGTAGGGATTCAATACCTTCAGGACGGGAAAGGTATTAATCTATCTCTTTTATCTATTAATTTCTCTCTCACCTTTCTATCTTATAAAAGCCTAAAGGTACTAAAGATACCGATAATTAAATTAAAGGTACCAAATCCAAATCCATCCAAATGCGAAGCAAACTAAGATAGGGCTTTATGTATTAAAAATAATATATATTTCATTAAAAGAAAAAAGCTTTTAATAATTTCTATAAAATTAGAATAAATTCTCAATTTAATTCGTAAACTAGCATCTTTTCTTTTCTTTCGTGTTTGGTTCCTAAATACTATAAAATCGGTCACGTTAGTTCCTAAAAAATTATAAAATGACTACTTAAAAAACTACTAAGACCATGAATTTTTTAAATACAATTTTTTTAAATAAAATTATAATAATTTAAATAAAATATTATTATTTATTAGGATTAAATATGTTTTTATTCCTATAAATATAGTGGATTTTATTTTTAGTCTCTCTAAATTTTTTGGGACACTTTCGGTTTCTGCATTATTTTCTGTTTGCACTTTTAGACGTTGTCGTTAGCTTCCACAAACAGCATTGACATAGCGTTGATTATGTGGCAATTTTTTATGAGGACATATCAATGACATTTGGCTGCCAACACATAAAAAATTGACACATAATTAATGTCATGCAATGCTGTTAGTGGAAACTAACATCATTGACTAAAAGTGCAAACAGAAAATAATGTAGGAATCAAAGGTGAAAAAAAAAATTAGAGAAACTAAAAACAAAATTAATTATATTCATAGAGACTAAACATATTTAATGAAGAAGAGCTTGGAGAGACAGACACAAGTGTTTTGAAGCTATATGACTTGGAGAGCTTCTGTGCTGACTGAGCAACTCACACGGCGGTTCCAAACAGGCTATAAGTCAATGAATTGATACGGCGGAAGGATGAACGAAGAAGAGCACCACTTTGGTTGCTGTACAAATATACACCATCATAAAAATTACGAACATAGTGTGAAACAAATCTCAAAAATGTTAACGTTGGTGCCGCAACTGCTACTTTTGTTCCAGAAATGAAGTGGCCAAACCACACCACACAACACACACACACACACACAATGATTCTGAATCTTAATTTGAATCCTCAGTATTATAAGTACATATCCTTCTTCACTCGACGCTTCGTAGCTACTGTGGCCCCCACACCTTTACCTTCCGATCATATCAAAAGCTTGGTTTCAAAGGGTCTTTACCACCAAACACTTGAATTTTTCACAAAACTCCATCACTCCAACCAGCATTCCATTGTCATCCCTTCTATTCTTCCATCAGTCATTAAAGCATGTTCCTTTACTCACTCTCATACTTTTGGCACACAGCTTCATTGCTTAGCTTTCACCACAGGCTCCCAATCTAACCCACTTGTCTCCAATTCTATCATCTCTATGTATGCTAAGTTTTCAGACATCCAATCAGCACGGAAACTGTTTGACACAATGCCCCACAGAGACCTCATATCTTGGAACTCTATGATAAATGCTTATTTGCAAAATGGGTGCTTGAAAGAAGCTCTACAAACTTTGAAAGATGTGTACTTGCTTGGTTTTCTTCCAAAGCCTGAATTGTTAGCTAGTATGGTATCCATGTGTGGGAAGAAAATGGGTTCTGGTTTGAAGATAGGAAGACAGATTCATGGTCTTGTTATTGTTGATGGGAGGATACAGATGGAAAGTTCAGTGTTTCTGTCAACAGCTCTTGTGGATTTTTATTTTAGGAGCAGTGAATCGGTTATGGCGATGCGTGTGTTTGATGAGATGGAGGTGAAAAACGAGGTTTCTTGGACTTCTGTGATATCTGGTTGCACTGCTAATCAAGATTATGATGTAGCTTTTGCGTGCTCTAGAGCAATGCAGGTTGAGGGAGTTAAGCCAAATAGAGTAACATTAGTTGCTCTTTTAGCAGCTTGTGGAAAGCCAGACTTTGTTAAGTATGGAAAGGAGATTCATGGCTATGCCTTTCGTCATGGGTTCGAGTCATGTCGTAGTTTCTCATCAGCTCTCATAAACATGTATTGTCACTGTGGAGAATCACTGCACCTTGCTGAGCTGATTTTTGAAGGGTCTAGTTTTAGGGATGTGGTACTATGGACTTCAATCATAGGGGGTTATTCTCGAAGAGGAGATAGCTACAACGCTTTGAAGCTTTTTACTAAGATGAGGAGGACTGAGGAAACTGAACCAAACTATGTAACTTTATTGGCAGTAATTTCTGCCTGCACAAACTTATCTTCACTAAGACATGGTTCTGGACTCCATGGCTATATCTTGAAATTAGGACTTGGTTTCAGTATCTTTCTGGGGAATGCACTTATAAATATGTATGCCAAATGTGGTTGTCTCGATGGTTCTTGTAAGATATTCCTAGAAATGCCGAATAAAGATTCTGTTTCGTGGAGTAGTTTGATCAGTGCATATGGTCTTCATGGATGTGGAGAACAAGCTTTGCAACTTTTTTATGAAATGAAAGAGAAAGGAGTGAAGCATGATGAAATCACCTTCCTTGCAGTTTTGTCAGCTTGTAATCATGCTGGCCTCGTAACTGAAGGACAAAGGGTATTTGAGCAAGTAAATGCAGAATGTGAAATACCATTAACTATAGAGCACTATGCATGCCTAGTTGATCTTCTTGGAAGGTCAGGCAAGCTTGAAGTGGCTCTGGAAATATTGAGAACAATGCCGATGAAACCGAGTGCAAAAATATGGAGCTCTCTTGTGTCAGCTAGTAAGCTTCATGGGAGACTGGACATTGCAGAAATGCTAGCTCCTCATCTGATAAGATCAGAACCAAATACTGCTGCTAATTATACATTATTGAATATGATTAATGCCGAGCGTGGCCGTTGGCTTGACATAGAACAAGTAAGGGAAGCCATGAAACTACAAAGACTGAATAAATGCAATGGATTCAGCCGCATTGAGTCAGGAAATTAGAGTCGAGCAAAATAAAGTAGAATATTAGAACTTCGAAGCCGAAGATGATATTCATGTGATTATGGATAACAATACACTGTACACTGCATACTTTGTTCATACAAATACGACCTCTGCTCTTTCTACACGGACAGAGGCATGTTGGAACGGAAAGTTATCTTGGGACTCTGTTTTTATCCCTCAAAGAAAGAGCACGTAATTGGTTGAATTGAATCCATTTCCAAATCTCAATGGTGAAGAAGTTGATTGTTGTAAATAATGACTGAAACGAGCCTAATAACATTGCAGATACATGTTTTTTAAAGAGAATATGTGCATATCTTTGAGTAGACATGTTTTCTATATAATGTAGTAACTTAGAATTCAAAACCATAACTGTATGAGTAGCACAGCTTGAGAGAAACAGATATTATAGAAGGAATTCACATGTTGAATTTTACTGAATGTACAGAATCAAAAATCCGATTGATACTTCTACACTATCTGTTTATATTTTCTACCCTAACACTTTAACTAAATGGAACTGTTGATAACTAACTCTACAGCTTGTAAGTAATTCTTTCAAATCAAATTAAAACTGATTGAACAAACAGCTAACTGACTTACAAACTGTGAAAAGTAACAAGATAAGATAGACTGATAGAGTAAGCACTTTTTTTTTGACAACGATAGAGTAAGCACACACACACAGATATATATATATATATATATATATATATATATATATATATATATATAACAGATCTGCTACACAGTTTAGCGACTTATTAAGTATACATAATCTTTAAATTTTATTGTTATTTTAGTTAAGATTTCTTTAAAACTGATGCGTTTACATGATCAAAATTACCCACGAATCAAACTCTAACCAGCTCATATTAACAAAAATTGAAATATGCAATAAACATCAAAAGAAGTAAAACAAGATTTAACAATGAATCCAATACATTTGATTTAGATTTATCTTACAAAAGCGGGTAGATTCATTTTCTAAGCAAACAGAAGAATCAGTGCATCATTACAAAATGGTAAAACTAAAAAAGTCACATCAAGATCAAGAAGTGACCTAACCCTAAAACAAAGCAACACTGTAACCAAATCTAAGCCCTCTCGCCTCTAATCCTGCGAGCAAGTTGAATATCCTTAGGCATGATGGTAACTCTCTTAGCGTGAATCGCACAAAGGTTAGTATCTTCAAACAAACCAACAAGATAAGCTTCAGCAGCTTCTTGAAGCGCAGAAACAGCACTGCTTTGGAAACGCAGATCGGTCTTGAAATCTTGAGCGATTTCCCTCACAAGCCTCTGGAACGGAAGCTTCCTAATCAGAAGTTCAGTGCTCTTCTGGTATTTCCTGATCTCTCTCAGAGCCACTGTTCCTGGCCTGAATCTGTGTGGCTTCTTCACTCCTCCGGTTGCCGGAGCTGACTTGCGAGCGGCCTTTGTGGCTAGCTGCTTCCTTGGGGCTTTGCCTCCGGTGGACTTCCTAGCGGTTTGCTTTGTACGAGCCATAACGACGATGAAAGAGAAATGAGAGGGAAAAGCAATTCTCGGAAATTAGATTCTTGAGAAGGAGATGGAAATTTGAGAGGTTGTGAAAGGAAAAGAAGGGTTTGGGATTATATATAGAGAGGGGATTTTGGGTGGGGAAGGAAGAAAACGCGGTAATTTTGAAAAGTTTGGGAATCTTTGGGATTGTGAGATGGAAGAGATTGACCGTCGATGGGAGAGGTAATCGACGGCTGTGCATCTCTTAAGGAAGGTCACGGAGATCGTCAATTCCAGTAGAGTTTTTTTTGGCCTCGATTCCCATTTTTTGTGTTTCTTTGTACCTACCTCCTCAATTCCGAATGAGTTTAGAAAAATATAGCCAATTGTTAACAAATTATTTTTTAAGCATTATTATTCAATTATTAAATCACAATTATTAGGAAAAAAATATACTCGACCAAAAAAAAAATTATTAGAAAAATTGAATATAATTTTGTCAAAAAAGAAAAATTGAATATAATGTTAATTGATATTAAATTTTTAAGCAATTGGAATATACAAATTTGATATGCAATTAACATAATTTTTTAACAATTATTCAATTAAAATTCTTTTTTAACTGCAAATATTCGGTTAAAATTCCAATGTTACTAAATCACAACTGTAATACAAAAGATATTGTTCACAGGTTTTCTTTTTTGGAAAATTCTTCACTGAATTACTGACTATACTACCAACTAATTATTTTTAAGGTGGCTTGAGAAAGAAAAATTCAAATAAACATGGCAAATATTATTTTAATAAATTTTTAGAAAAATCAAAGATATTACTAAATTGTCAATTCCATTCTGTTGGAAGTACAAGCTAGTGATAAAGTAATGTGTTGTGTGTAACTTTAGAGGGCAAGTTTGAACCTGCAACACTCTACTTTGTCGCTCTGCATCTCCTATACCTCTGACAATTTGTACTAAAGACAAAAAAGATTGTCGAATTAACCTCACTGTTGCATCTAAATTTGAGAAGGCGGGCATTTTTTAAATTACTCTTTAATTCTTCCTATTTTTTTTTTTTGACAAGAACAAACTTAATTCATTTCATTAAACAGAATTGTTTCAATACAGGTTGGAATGAAATAAAAAACGTGGGAACTAGCAAACAATCTTGATGCCCGTGCTAATGTATGAGCAACAAGATTAGCTTGTCTCCGAATATAGCTAACCTCAAAGCTAGGAAAAAGACGTAATCTATTACGACAATACAATAAAATAGTACCAAGCTCGGTATTCGGCAAAGGCTCTACCTTCAAGCCATTTACAACTGGAGCACAGTCCAGTTCAATGGAAACAGAAGATAGCCCCAAAGCTTCCAACCAAGCCAATGCTTCCTTAAGACCAATTGCCTCCGCTTCTTGCGGTGTTGGGACTCCATGGAACCACATAGTTTTGCATCTATAGAAATCACCTGTGGACGTTATTAACATCCTTAAAAATTAAAAATCACCACATAGTTTTTAATTCTTCCTGTTAAAAATTAATATCCTTAAAAATTAACAATTTAACAGAGGCATTATTAAGTATGAAACCACACAATAACACTAATTCTATAGTGTTCTTATTCTTGAAAGGAATAATTATTAGAAGACAAGCAATAATTAGAAGATATTATTAGAGATTCTTTTTGGCAACTTTGTGAAGGGTTCCTATTAGAAGGTGGGGACTAGTAACGTGACTCAGGAGCTCAACATTTTAGGGCAGATGATTAAGTGTGATAGTTCAAAAAATTGCATTTCTTCAACCTATTCTCCAAGAGATCAAATATAGTCTCCAACATGATTGGAGACCTTCCTTCGCTAATTTAGGCCACCATTCTCTTTTGACTTTTTGAAGGTGTTGAATGTAATTAGTCCTTCCCTTCAACTTATTTTGATCGATGATGCAAGAGGTTTTTACATACCTTGGTTGATTAAGTAATTCATTACTACATTCTCAAATAAAAAATACATTCGAAATTTAGTCAAATGATTTTTGATCCAAAAAGCATTATTTAAAAGTGAGACATTATGGTTACACGATAAGTATCTTATATATTTTACATGACCTTACCAATGACCTAACTGCATTGAATTATCATGTCACTTTAAAAAGATAAGAGATGTGCTAGCAACACTCTCTTACAAGGAGAAAACAGAATCCACGAGAATCTCATCTAATCATCGAAAGAGTGTTACTAGCATTTCTCAAAATATAATCTATTGTTATCTTGGCGTCTAACAACTAAGCATAGAAACTCTTACAGGGTGAGGAAATGAATTTGGGCAAGGAGAAACCGATGTTGCATATCACTTCTTTACTCAGCCTAAAAGTTACATTCTTACCTAGCAATTAGAAACTTTGCAAACATTGGAGAGTGTAGGTTAAGAGACAGAAGCATTGGAGAGTTTTTTTACCATTGGACAATAAGAAAGGGAACTCTTTCAGTCTTTCCTACTGGATGAAGAATAAGGATCACTACAAGAAAAAAGGAAAATCGCAGCAATTATGGAAGCATTTTGCGGCAGTTTAAACTGCCACCAACTGATTCCCGCGGCGGTTTGGAATTCATTGCAGTTATCACTACTCATATGTAGATCATTCAGCTATTTGGGAAGAAGTAGGAATGACAACAGGCATGGGTATCAACAAATAACCAATTATTGTGGATTCATGGTAATTGCAAAGAGACCATCTCCAAAATAACCCATTAGAACCTGAAAGTTTGAATCCCCAGACATGTCTACACATTAAAAAAAACATCAAAAAATAAGCCGATGCCCCATATCATAATCAAAACCAAAGCAAACACAACAAAACTAAATATATCATCATATATTAAATTCTATTGATTGAGTAACAAATAAAAATAATTTTATCCCTAAGTAACCAATGAAATGATCTAAGCTAGCCTACATTGTTCTGTGAAAGACGTAAGATGGCTTAGTAGTAGGAAACCAGGGTCGGCCCAAGCATAAGGCAGTCCAAGTCCTCGCTTTGGGCCTCAAAAAAATAACTTTTTTGTATGCCTAAAAAGGGTCTCAAATTAAGAATCATATATTAAAAAGGGGCCTCAATATTCACGAACGGTGTGTAGCGTAGCTGGCAAGATTGTTGCTCGTTATCCGGAGGGATGGGGGAACGAATCCTGCAAGCCTCATTTTAACGAAATTTTTAGTTTTTCATGCATATTAAAATGAAAAAACAAAAACATATTTCAGGTTCAATACTATTGATTAGCCAAAAGCTTACCACTGGAACAACTTACAAATAATAGCACTTAGATAGAAATAAAATATATAAACTAGAAATACATTATTAAATTAAGATTCGATTTTATAATTTAAATTTAAAATTTTCTGAATTTTGTTCTTGTAAAACTCTATTTCATTTTTTAAATTTTATAAAGCCTATTGTACTTCCTCACTTTAAAAGTTTAATATTTCTTACTTTTATGTTATCTTTTTCTTTAAAAGGGCCTCACAAAAAAGTTTGTTTTGGGCCTCCAAATAGGTTGGGCCGGCACTTTAGGAAACCTAGAAGAGAGCTTGAAGATAGGGACACAGCAAATAGGTTTTTGCAAAGCTCTCAACCTATTATTATCAGCAGCACTGAAGTGAAATCCAAGACTCCAAGCAATTACAATCACAGCCTTTTTTTTTCGTTCCAAACAAAAAAAACACTCTTCAGCAGAAATATAGAGAGAGAGAGAGAGAGAGAGAATGGAAGAGGTTAAAATGTTGAAGAAAGGGTTACAGAGAAGAACTGAAATTGCATGAAATAGGAATGTGGGTAGATAAGAATGAGATAGAAGAATCTCTCTCCACCATACTCTTCATCTCACCACTGCAACCCACCATCTCTCTCTCTCCTCATAGTTTCTCCCCTGTTCTCCCCCCTCCACCGATCTCCTCTCACTCAGTTTCTACATTCTCCCTCCTTCGCGTTCCTACATCTCACAAATCCCTCTCCTTCTCTCTTGTCGCCTCTGTCTCTTGCTAGCCCTCTGTCTGTCAAGAATTGCATAAGTGGAAGAAGGAAGAGGAAGAGGAAGACAGGTGTTGGTCATGCAGGAAGAGGAAGATAGATGTTGGTCATGCAAGGCTTTAAGTGGAAGAAGAAAACAGTTCCTGAAGAGAGAAGACAGAAAGTCGTTGAAAGAGAAAGTCACAGAGTGCTGAAACCAGTTCTTTGACAAAGTAAAACCATATCAATGGAGAGCCAAAAATCGATGCTGACAAGGGAGAAATGATGGCAGCACACCTGGAACACACGGCGGCGATTCATTGGTAGAAGTTGGGTGTGCTGGAGTTGGATTTTAGCGCCCAAACTGATGTAGAAAGATTAGGTGGAGTGGAGGGATTTCAATTCTTAGATATGCATATTTTTTATCTCATAGGCACCTTCAAGAACACACTGCAAGGGAAATTGTGACTGGTTCAAAACTCAAACTTTCATACCACACACACCTCGTAATAATAATTATACAGAATAAAAAAGAATGAAATTAAGCAAAATACAAAATTTAGAGTATCTTTTTTTGAGTTCTTGTAATTCTTTTCCTTATACCTATTTGACCCCAAAAACACCGGAAGAGTTCAATCAAACCCGGTTACAATTCCATCTATGGTGTATAAAATAAAGAAGCATTGATCATAACATAAAATACTTGAATCTAAATTGATCATAATATGCACCAAGAATGTCACCACCATCTCAAGGGAATATTCATAACTTTCAACTTTGAAATAGATAAACGCAAGCTTCTTGATATTCTGTAAATATAACAGAAAATAGAAGGAAAAAACTAAGCCTCTACTAATGAGGAAAGGAAACTCACTGACAGAAGCAACTCAAGAAAGTTGAGTGACTTGTTTAAATGAGGCCAAAACCCATTAGAAAGCTCCAGTTCAATGTCACATAGAAGTGTGAGAAGGGCCACATACTTGAATCTTTCCAAGGAATACTTAACCCTATAAGACACATGCAGTAAAGCGAAAGGCATTTTTGGATGTTACTGGCAATTTGATACTTGCTCTAATAAGAATAAAATAAGAACTTATGGTTTCAAAGTGTAATCCTGGGGAAAAAATGACATTACCTTATTATGTAATGCCTGAACAAACTCATTATGAATGAAGGGACAAATATCAACAACCAAAGCATGTGTATTGATGAAATTGAAAACCTACCAAGAAAGAGTTAACTGTCAAATTACAGTTGTTTTCTCTTAAACAAAGGTTTCAAATAAACAAAAAAAGAACAAGCAAACTAGTAACTTAGGCAAAGCTAAGCTTGAGAGTGATGGAGTATGTTAATAAGAAAACAAACTTCTTGATGTCTCATAATCAGAATATTCCAAGACTCATTAGAACATAACACACAATCAGAATACTAGGTATTCAGGATAACAGGTATAATCAGAATACTCCAACACTCATTAGAACATAACACATAATACTAGCCAGGTATACTTGTTCTTTCCAAAATTACCTGGACAAAGTGAGCAACCAATCAAATCATTCTACTGGCAGCAACATTATCAAAATAAATAAGCAAATTGATTTTTTTTCTTGCGAGTCTCCCAGCTCTAACTCCTCAGATATTTCATTATCTAAAGCAAGTTCACATTTTTCTCGGGGTGACTGATTCTGAGACAAACTGATTCAATTTCCTCTGCTAGATAAGAGCAAGTCGCACACTTGCTAAGCCATCCAACAAAAACACAACAATGCATAACTGGCTTTTTGATTACCAATCTTCCTTGTGCGAGAGCCGAGAAGTTTCCTCCTATTTTGATTACCAATCTCCCGGTTACAGATTTTGTGGATATGAAATTATTTTCCTCAATTCTGGACAATCCAAATTCTCAAAGTGAGGGTTAAATAAAAAAGAAATCACTTGGACAAAATTATGTTATGAAATTTCATAATGAATTAAACTGTTAAATTTGGTCTTTTGTACATAAGAAAATAATTGATTCCTTTATCATGCAAACAGACAAACGAATGGAAGCTAGATTATTCTGAACATCGATCCACGTGTACATAAGAAGATACCAGAAGATTAGTGATGAGGTCAAATCCAGAAAACTACATAAACAATTAGGAATATTTAAAGGCCTGTACTATAGTGATGAGTTCTGTTGCATAGATTTCTAAAAGTTCAATAACACTCTCACACCAATTCAACCAACTAAAGGCATCATGTGCAAAAAAATGGCTTAATGTAATCAACTATGTTGTCAAAAGAGGGACCGGGGGACGAAATTAGTACCTCAACGGAAGCTTGACTCACATTTTCTGGTGCACTCTTTGCTCTGCAAATGAAGGAGGAAAGTTTAATAAGCAAATGAGAAATTTTCAACTTTGAGTATTAAGTAAATTAGTAAATAAAGACATATACCAACTCGAAAGTTATCTCAAAGCTATTATCATGACATCAATGTCTATCACTAGTTATGTCTAGCAAGCACATACCAACAGCATTAGTTGGTGGAGTAATTTCTCAATAAAACATGGGGTCAACGCAATCATCATAAGGATAATACAACAAAAGTTATCAGAAATTATAAACAAACATTAATATTTAATATAAAATAAAAGAGAAGTTCCAAAATAAGTTAAAACTCACGGCCTACTAAAAGAAATACTTACTAACCTGTCAAACCGCCTTGAATTGTTAGTAACTTTCGGCGGTCGATTAAACAGTTGCTGAAAACGCTGCAACAATTCTGCTTATTCGCACCGAAGGCGATTCTAATGTAACCACTGCAGCTTGACCGCTGCCATCGGCATTTGTTCTTGTAGTGATACAGGAAATGCAACTTTGAATTTCACCATTTCATATTATTTGTACTTCCAATAAGACCCAACACCCTTGTCCCCCTCCCCCTTCTTCAACCAAGATATAGAACACAAACAGAACAAAAAGTTAACAGCATAAGCCATACATAATTGGAAAATTGTACACTGACACAATAACGAGTTACATGCTTGGAGTCTCAGAAGCTTTATATATATTCTCTCAAATTCAATCAAAAGCAGACATGCTATTGAATCAATGAGATTCCCAAAAAAAATTGCACTAACAAATGACTGAAATTAGTAAAACCATAAAGTTGAGGCTAATTTGCAGTGTTGGCTGCAAATTATTAACAATAATTGAAAGAGAAGGGCACTGTTACCAGTCTGCAAACATCTGATCCTTGCAATGTCGTGTTAATTATTGGTTTATCATCGTCAAACTAGTAAACCAGAAACTGTAAATTTGAGAAATTAATTAACTAAATATGTCTACTTGAAACCTTAATCATAACTAGTGTAGCAAACCTGAACATACTTGAAACCTATTCCATCATGGTAAAAGATACAAACATATCATAAAGCCTTTTCCTTGGTGAATAAATAAATAAATAAATACAATTCCCATTGGGGAGCAAGTAAAATTATGCAAAAGGCAGTTCATTTCCATTGAACAACTTTGAGAAACAACTTAGTTTGAATTTGATTCTTAAGAAGCAACTAGATCTAATTCAACAGAGAAATTACAAAAGTCCTTAGCAACAGCAGATTCCTCAGTTTCATCAGATTCTTCAGCTTCAACAGCTTCAACAGGTTCTTCAGGTTGTTCAATTTCATCATCCCTCATAAACTCTCTCAGCTTCTCCTTATAAACCCCCAACTGTTCCTCCAACAAGCTCTTCTGAGACTCAAGTTGCACAACTTCCCATCTCAACGATTCAATCACTTCAAGATCATACTCTTGCCTCTCCTCCACCATTCTCCGAAACTGATTCGCCTGAATCTCCACCGTACCCTTCTCATTCTGCAACCGCAATATCATCGCCATGGCCTCCTCCGCCGCAGAGGAAGCGGCCGTCCTCTCCTTATCGATCTCGGCACACGCCGCTTGGAATCTCTGCCGTTCCATCTTCGCCAATTTTCTCAGCGACATTACATCAAACACCTCATCCTCCAAATTCTCATCCCTATCTTTCTCCTCCGAAGACACCGCATCATCATTTTTCACATGGGATTTCAAAGGGGTATCCAAAGTTTGAATCTTTGGAGGAGAACGGAATCTAGGTGTATCATAAAAACGAAGAATTCTGATACAGAAAAGAAAGATCAAAGCGAGGCCGATGAGATTAAAGAGACGAGAAAAGTAACCAAGGAGAACGAAACCACAACCAAGTTCACTAGCTTGTGTGAGAAAGTTAAAGGTTGAAGGGAAATCCATGAAGCGAAGAGAAAAACGAAGAAAATTGTGATGCAAGCCGAGAAGAGAGTGATCAACAGCAAGCGACAAACAAAAATGACCCAGAGTCTGCATCTGTTGCATCATCTGGGTGTTAACAATAGATTTTGACACAACACCCAATCTTAGCGTCAAAGGTTGCTATTACTATATTGTTACCCACGAAAACACACACACACCCCAATAACCCAACACAAACAAACAAACACACTATTTAGATTTTGAAAAGAAAACTAGAAAGGGTAGATGGTTTGGTTATTGGGGTATGATTAAAACACAAGAAGCATCATTTTAGAATTGTATTGTATTGAAAAGTGTGAAGAATAGAGAGAAAGAAATGTGAAGAGGAAGAAGGAGGAGAAGGCGTAGAAATAGAGGAGCATCCGTTACTCAGACCATTTCAGAGAGATAAGAAGAAGAGTTTAGATGCCGTTGGAGAAATTTAATTGAATAATCATTTATCTTTATTGTTCTTATTTATACTCTTTAACGTGTCTTTCATAGGAATATCCTCGTGTAATGACTCTGCATTATCTGTTTTTATTTTTTCAATTATAGTAGAAATTTATAGTGACTACAATATCTAATCTAATTTAGGGATGGCAAGCCAAACCACGATGGCTTACGGTGGATAAATTTGTACTAGTTGTTTGGTAAGAGAAGCTTGTAGTGTTTTCTCACTAGTTTATAACGTCTTTTAAAATGCTTCTTAAAGTAGTTTTAAGATTATAGTTTATAGCGTTTCATTTTACCATTATTATTTTAATTAAATTTCTCAGTTATTCATCATTAAATGATTTTCTCTCTCTCATATTGAAGCATTAATTACAAATGATCATTTATGTCATTTTATTATATTCATCAGTTAGTTCAACCACTGATTTTACCAAACACTTAAAATTCAATCTGTTAGTTTAACCGCTATAAGCTTGCTTATCTGCTATCCACTCTTTTTTACCAAACAGAGCCTGAATCTACCATGGGATATAAAGGTCAATTTGGTGCTCTTGAGTTCGACTTCCGCAATGAATCAGTGTTAAATCTACCATAGCGTTTTCTCTAATAATACGATGAGGGATTTACAAGTCATGTTAAATTCTCATCAAGTCAATTACAAGTCATGTTAAATTCGGTAATATACGATGAGGGATCTACCATAGCGTTTCATTTACATTTATCTCGTCAATTACAAGTCATGTTAAATTCGGTTGAATTTTTTTAAAAAATTATTTTGATCAATAAAAACTTTACGGTAATTTTTGCGTTTATTAAAAGTAAAGTACTTTTTTTTTTGACAAGAACAAACTTAATTCATTTCATTAAACAGAATTGTTTCAATACAGGTTGGAATGAAATAAAAAACGTGGGAACTAGCAAACAATCTTGATGCCCGTGCTAACGTATGAGCAACAAGATTAGCTTGTCTCCGAATATAGCTAACCTCAAAGCTAGGAAAAAGACGTAATCTATTACGACAATACAATAAAATAGTACCAAGCTCGGTATTCGGCAAAGGCTCTACCTTCAAGCCATTTACAACTGGAGCACAGTCCAGTTCAATGGAAACAGAAGATAGCCCCAAAGCTTCCAACCAAGCCAATGCTTCCTTAAGACCAATTGCCTCCGCTTCTTGCGGTGTTGGGACTCCATGGAACCACAAAAGTATAGTACTTAAAAGATGATTTACCTATTAAAATTTGGGCTATAGAAGTAAAAATAATATTTTTCTATTTTTATAAATGACGATGAATCATACCACTACAATTCTCATAAATAAAAAAATCATACCACTACAAATCATTTAACTTTTTTTCTATTTTTATAAATGACGATGAAACATACCACTACAAATCATTTAACTTTTTTAAAGTAATTTATTATGCTACTAAATAAGAAAAAGTTTCATAATTTTCTATCCAAAACTTTTTCTCTAGATGAATATTTTCATTCTAATTTTATTCTTTCTGTAAAACATTATGAGTATAATTATTAATCATTTTAATGTTCTATTTTGTCTGGTAAGTGATTAAAAGTGAATATATAAATGTGTTTATGTGTGTGTGATTTTTTGAAAATTTATGGAGTTCATATACTCAGTAAAAACTTATAATTCAATAGTTAGTTGGATCCAGAAAATTTTATTGGTGGGGCAAAAAATAGTCTATAGTATTTTCTCAAAAAATACTATAATTTGTTACAGAATACATAATTTGTAATCACAGAAAAATTCTAAAATAGTTAAATTTCTATACATGACATAACTAAAATGGTAAAATTAGTATCAACTCGTTCTCTTTTTTTATTTATGTATCTTTTATAAATTTCTACATTTAAGTTAAAAAGTTGTTTTATGGGGGCAAAATAAAATTTCTTTATATATTTCTAAAAAAATTATTTTTCAAGTGGGGGCAAATGCCCCCAATTAGATGTACATGGATCTGTCCTGGGTTAGTTTGATAGACTTATTGTCTATATATAGAGAGTTATTAATTAAGCAAAGTAACTTTTACAATAGTTGATTTTGGAGTAATTTGAATCATCTTCTCCACACACATAAACAGAACTTTGTTTCGAACATTTAGGTCTTTTTTTAATCTAAATAAGGTTAACTTGATTTCTTTGTTAATTCTAATGTATCAGCCTATCAGGTAATTTCTAACTATCGAACAAAAAAGGTAATTTCTGAACACATTACTATAAGTATTGAGTGTGTTTTATGGATATTCCAATGGATATTCAAGTGTATTTTTTTTTTATTATTATTTCACATCTTAAGAAATACAATCAATGTCCTAATTTTCATGGAAAATATCAATCCATCTTTTTTTCCATAAATGTGTTAATTTTTAAATGTGGCAGTAGTTTCCAACTAATTTAGCTCTCCACATCTTAAAAGGTACAAAATCTATCTATCTATAGTATATATGTAAAGGAGACTCCCACTTCTTTTTTAGTAAAAAACTTCAAGGGTCAATTTTAACTTTAATGTATATTATTATGCAAAATAAATAGTTATTACTCACTTTAACATGGAAAGACTCTTCATATTGCAATGCATGTTGAACTAAATATAGTACCATTTAAAAAATATAATACTGCATTACATGCAAATCTATAGTATTATATTATATTATATATTGAATGATATTTGCGGCCGTCTAATACTATTAAAATAACTCTTTCAATTCCTATAATACTATTAAAATAACTGTTTGAATTCATCATAAGATATTCGTACCTGGGTATGAAATGATTTCAACGTCTAGACTGACGTTACGTATGTGAAAGAAAAAATATTGATTAATTAAAGGTGGCATGAAGTGATAAAAACTGAATAATATTAAATGCGGAACTGAATAATATTAAAGGCGGCATGAAGTGATAAAAATTGAAAAATAAAACTGAACAATTAAGTTATTGTCATATAATTACATTACATTCTCTGGTTATAATACTATTAAAACTGAAAAATAAAACTGAAAATTAACTTTTCATCTCATATACATTTAAATCATATGAAAAAAAACGTTATGGCCTTTATGTGTGTTTTAAACCATTCGTCTTCCTTTCAATTTTTACTTTCTCCTTATTAATTCAATGACATTCGACCCTACCTGAGTTTCGCCGGTTTATACATAAAAAAATATATTATTTTCAACATTTGTATATAAACACAAATTTGATCCTCATTTGGTTTCACAACTAATAAAAAATGTAGCAATTCAAAATAATTAATATTGTATAACCACTATTACTCATTAATGATAAGACTCCAAAAGCCACATTTCTACTCACTCTATAAATCCTACTCACTCACTCAAGCACACCCTATCTCCTCACTCATACTTTTACCTTTGTATTTTTGTCCTTTCTGCAATCGACCATGGCTGCTGTAGACAATGGTGTCACCTCTGGCAAGAAGAAGAACATCGACGAGAGTTTCCACACTCTTCTCAACAATCTCACCAACACCACCGATGATGCCAACGTAAAGGTTCGAGTTGCGCGGAAGTGGGATTCGCACTATATCTACGGAAAAAAGGATTTGATCAGTGCAGATATGGTCTTGATAGATGAAAAGGTATAAATTTCTACACATCCTCTAAATACTGCCTTTGCTAATATCACACACACACACACACACACACACACACACACACACACACACACACACATATATATATATATATATATATATATATATATGTAATACATTTTGCAGTCATGATTTTCTCAATATCCTTTTCAGGGCAATTACATACACGCTACTATTGACAAAACTCTTGCCAAAAAGTTCAACCCGCTCTTGGAAGAAGGAAAGATATACATCCTAAAGAATTTTGTGGTGGCAAAAAATAAAGAAAAATATCCTGTTATCCAAAACAATGCTTCGATGTTGCTGTTCCGTTCCACCACAACTGTTAAGGAGGAAGACTACGATGAGAATATCATTCCTCATCATGTTTTCGAGTTTTTGGATTTTGAGAACTTACACAGTCGCTATGGCAAAGAAATTTTGGCAGGTAAGCATCTCTTCTTATTCTGAATACATGAGCATATATCATGGTATAGTAATTACATTACTATAAATTTAGTTATAATAAAATCAACTGCCTATTTTTAAATATTTACCAGATGTCATTGGAGTCATAGTTGACGTAAGCCCCGTTGAAGAGAAGATTACCTCACAAGGCAAAACCAATCTGATGACGGTCCATCTAAAAAATATCAGGTATCTGATACAATTTTACATTTTCTGTCTTTTATATCAAATATATAGACTATATTTTTAAATACAAACTCATAAAATTATCTTGGTACTACAAAAATTAAAATTTCCAGGGGAAATACAATTAAGGTCGCATTATGGGATGGATATGCAACAATGTTTGAGCAGCAATTTAACCAAAATGTGGGCAACCATTCTATGCCAAATGTTGGAGTTTTCGCTTCTACTATAGTGAGAGAATTTCGAGGTATCATGCCACATGATGATCTTCAATTAAAACAATCAATGTCCATTGTATATAGGATTTTACTTATTTTTTTAACAAGAGGATTTATTAAATTAAAAAAATTATTTATTATTTATAGATGAGTATTATGTTTCTTCAACAAGATCAACCAAGATTTATGTCAATATTGACATCCCAGAAGCTACTGAGCTCAGACAGTCACTCAAGTAAGTTGTTTAAAAGTTTTACAATATAATTTTAATTTTGTGTTTGCATCAAAATATCTAATTAAATATATCCACGTGTAGGGATAAGAATGATGTTCCGGTGGGAGAAAATATGAGTATCACAAGGGTTGATAGAGTCAAGACTATTTCTGAAATTTTAACTATGGCAAAATCAGGAGATAGTCGGGTAAAACAATATATTTGTATGTTTTACACCTATTTTTTTTTGGAAAAATACAACCATCTTATCATTTCATTTAAAATCACAGAATGGTGTCTATTACTGCCTAGCAACAATAAGTGAGATTTTGACAAAGAATGGTTGGTATTATGTCTGTTGCCCCAAATGTAAAAAGGGGGCCTCTGCAACTGATGTTGATTTCACCTGCGACAACTGTAATCAACAAGTAGACTACCCAATGACCAGGTACTCTAAGGCTTTCAATTTTAAACAAATAGAAATAGAAATTCATTGGATGCATAAGGATTTAAATAGTTAATAATTTTTTTAACCTTTTTATAGTTGTAAACAATAGGAAAAAAAATGCATCCACATTTCATGTTACACCTAATATTTTCTCTTCAATAGGATTCGTCTGGAGCTTGCTGTGAAGGATTCCACAGGGTCAACCATATTTGTATTGTTTGGTGAAACTGCTGAACAATTGGCACAACAAAAATTGGGTGACTTAATCTCTGAGTTTGAAAATGTTAGCATATTAAATAAAAACAAAATTGGTATTTGTAACATAATATTCACTACTTATATGTTTTGCAAAACTTTTATTATTTAGGGAAATGATGATACTTCAAATGTACCTGGGCAACTCCTCAAATTAGTTGGGACCACACATGTCTTTCAAGTCATAATGAAATCCTATTTTGAGAGTCATGGAAGGCAAAGTTTCACATCAAACAAAGTTTTGAAGCCAATAGTGAAGGTGAACTCATTCTGTCATCTATTTATTTACACCAATGATTTATCATAAATAATGTTATTGGATGATTCTAATTTCTAAACTTCAGATTGAGAAGGAAGAAAACACAGTGGCTTCCTCAAGTGGCTCTCCAACCACAAAAACACCTGATAAACCACAAAAGAAAAGAAGATTAAGGTAAATTTAACGAAAAATTCTAATGCAATATAGGATTGCGCTTACAAAAACTAACCAAAGTAACTTTATCTTATTTCAGGTTGCAATCTGAGGATGAGTCAGACAATGCGGAAAAAAATGACTTTCCAAAAGAATTGGCTGAATGAGAATAAGATCAAAACATCTATATTCATAACAGTTTTACAGTCATTCTTTAATAAATAGATAGCACAAGACATGTTTGTGGTTTTGGATTTTGGGTTTTTTTAAGTAGTTATATTCACATACTTTGTTGAATTGTCGTATGATGGTACTATTCCAATAACATGGTTTTTTTTGTTTATCCTACCAATTATGTTATGACAGTATTAAATCAAAACTTAGTTTAAATTGTGTGTGAAATATATTATTGAAAATTTTATTTTACAATGAATAATATGATTGTAAAATACAATAAATTGACGAAATAGCAATGGGAACATAGTCTTATCTTCCTAACTTTTTAATACCAATAAAGAACTAATAAAAATATCTTCAAATCTAAACAACACATTGCCTTTCTTTTGGTAAAAAAGGATACACTAATATTTACTTTGATTGGGCAAATTAAAAAGAGCCGTAAAAATGTATTAAAAAACGAAAATGCAATAGTAAACAAGATAATTTAACCTAAAGAGTAGTGTTTGCCAAACAAAAAAGTAAAGAGCGGTACAAATTAATTAAAAAAACAAAATGCAATAGTCAATTAAAAAAAATCTAACCATCAAATCTCTAATTTCGCTTCCTACTTATATAACAAAAAATACGCCTTCTATATGATAAATAGTATCCATTATTTATGGTTCATTTTATAAATATCTCCATTTTTTAAAAAAATTAAATCCCCTATCCATTGAACGACTTAAAATCTCCTTTTTCAACAAATTAAAAAAAATCTCCTTTTTAATCTAAATAAATAACAATACGTCTTCCTTTTTACCCACCCCATTGTCTTTTTTGACAATTACCCAACCCATTGTTCATGGTTCCTTTTCTTTATTAGATATATAAAATTGGATAGGTAAAATTTCTTTATAAATTAGAGATAATAAATATCAATTATATTATTGTTTAAACTAATCAATTATATTATATTGCTAATTAGATATATCAAATTGGATAGCTAAAATTTCTTTATAAATTAGAGAGAATCAATAACAATTATATTTTTTTTAAAATTGCTATTATTATTATTTTGAAGCAATATCAATTATATTATTCTTTAATCCAATCAATTATATTATATTGATAATGATATTGTACCCAAAAAAAATATTGATAATGATAACACCGTTTTGATATAATGGATATGATTTCAACCGGGTCATGTTTGTAGCATAGTATTAATTATTAATTAGTTTTTTTGAAGCAATTAATTATTAATTATTAATTAACATATATCTCTTTTTATTAATATATATTTATAATTTATAATGATTATTTATTGGCATGTCTATAACATATATCTCTTTTTATTAATTATTATAAATTATACATAACTGTTTCTTGCCACCAATTAAAACATTATCATTCACCATTGATTCCTCATCAGCAGCATGTCTATTCCTTTCTAATTTTTCAATGTACTTTATCTTTTTCAAACGAACCAAAACAGACCAACCGGTACAAACCTACCAAAAGAATAATCAATAATCAATAATATTAAATTCATAGTGAACAATAAGGTTCCTTCATTTTTTTTTAATAACAACAATAACGTTTCTTCATATTCCTACCAACATATTGGCATCATTATCATTTTTTTTTTAGAAAGGCATCATTATCATTAACATTAACATTAACATCATTTTCATTATCATTATCACTATCATTTATATTAATAAATAGAGCCTACTCAAGTTTGTAACAGACAATTAATATATATTTATAATTTATAATGATTATTTATTGGCATAAGTTTGTAACATACTGGAAAAATTATTATTAATTACTATTCTTATTGATTGATATTGATATTCATATTCATCAATCATCATCATAATGAAGATGAAGATACAATATAAATAATTAACTTACTGCCCGTAAAGCATAGCATTATCAACTTCTACCACCAAAGTTCATTTTCATCCACACACCTTCACCACAATTCTCCTTTCTGGATATTATATTTCATTTCATTCATTCTTTCATTCCAGACATGTTAGTCTTTCTTTTCAAGTAATAAGAACTGGTAAAAAAACTTCTCTATTTTCTTTACCATTATATTCGTATATAGTACATAACTCCAACAATTAATCAGCTATGTATAGTCATGTGAAGATAAATTAGGTTTTGAAGAAAGCTTTATATTATGTTGATATTTTTCTCACATCCTTCAGGAGATTAAGTCTAAATAATAGCTTTAAAGCCATTGTTACTGTAATCAGACAACATGAATCACACATTAGGTAACTCAATTTCAGGTGTATGCTTTATTGTTTTTAGGGTCTTTTAAGAAATTCCTTTTTAAGGGTCTCTCCAATTTCTAGATGGACTTATGCCTTTTATATATATATATATATATATATATATATATATATATATACATTAATTCCTTTATTACTATGCATTGTTTTATTTAAATTTAACTGATAATGGAGTAACTTAAATGGATCCTTATATTTGCTTAGCCTTTTATATCTTTCTTAATTTTACACTACTTAATGGCCAATTGATAATATATTATGTTCTATTTATCTTTTACCTATTTATCAATATTTATATGGAATGCCGATCAAGCCAACGAAGCAGTCACAGAAAAAATACCAACCAAAAGGAGGCGTTCAGAAAATGTTCGACAACCAAGTGACGTCCAAATCCAAAATGGTTAGTAAAAACTATTTGCTTCAACAAATTTTTCTGTAAGCATATAATAGTTAATTTATAGTCAATAATATTAACTATATCTATTAAGTCAATTTAGAATAAGCAATAGTTACAATATTTATAATTATTTTTCCATAATAACAATCATTATTTAATTTTAAGGAATCCCCAATGGATCCTACACAATGAAACTCAAGTTTTGTGAATTTAATTTAAATAATAGCCAATAATTATAAGAGTAGGCTAAGTGCAACGGTTTTTTTTTTTGTATAAGAGGGTATTGTTTTTAAAAAAAAATTCAAGTCCTGAACTTTATATGTCATTGACCAACTTTAATGGCCCTTTATATTTTAGTATTATTATTTTTTTAAGCAAATTATTATTTTTTTAACAGTATTTTACTATTATTCTAGATGTGTCTCTCTAACTTTTTTATTTTTTCTTACAACTCTCTATCTTTTTTATAGACTTACGACTTAATTACAATTTTACTTTCTTTATTAGGGTGGTTTATTTATTTAAGTTTCTTATATAAATATATATATTGACAATAATATATTTATATATATAAAACAATATCTCCTAGCAACATTAGTATTAGCTATTTATTTAGCCAACTGTGAAAAGGAATTCTTATTCTAATTATTATTGCCATGATCAAAATTTAGCATAATGTGGGTTAACCTAATATGAATTTTTATATTTACATATTGTCCCTTTAACAATTTTTTGGTCTTAATGGCCAAATGATATCATTTATTTTGTAATACTTATCTACTGACTATTACTCTTCCTTTTTTAACAAGGAAGCACAAGTCAACTCAATGAAGCATCCACATCAAAAAAGAAAACCCGAAATAGTCCTAAAAAAAATATTCCCCCACCAGATAAAGCCCGACACCAAATTGGTTAGTATAAACTCTTTTTAAACACTTTAATAAAATAACTTAGTTCAATATATACTAAAATCATTTCAATTTCATAGGTAATGGGCAAACTTATATGGATCTTGGGCATCCAAATTTTGTATGTGAAGAATGTGGAAGCACATTGTGGTATGAAGAAAGGGTCGGAAAACCAAAACGACCCAAAAAACCAAAGTTTTCTATTTGTTGCCAACAAGGGAAAGTTAAACCCAAAAAACTCAATGAGCCACCAGCCTTTTTGAAAGAACTTTTAACCTACAAGAGTAGTGGGCGTTCTAATCATTTCAGAGAAAATATTCGGGCATATAATTCTATCTTTGCATTCACATCAATGGGTGCAAAAATAGACTACACAGTTAACCTACGCCCAGGACCATATGTCTACAAAATTAGTGGTCAAAATTATCACAGGATCGGAGGACTCATACCTGACAATGGGAACAGTCCTAAATTTTCTCAGCTATATGTATATGATACAGAAAATGAAGTCCGAAATAGATTATGTTCTTTGAGAAAAGGCAACATTGCAGAAGATCTTGATGCAAGCATTGTTGAAGGCTTGAAGGATATGTTTGACCAACATAATTGCATTGCTAAAGTATTTAGGATGGCAAGAGATAGATTATCTGCGCTTAACAATGAAAAAGTCCACATCAGATTAATTGGCACAAGAGCAGTTGAGTCACAACAATATAATATGCCCAGCTCAAGTGAAATTGCTGCTCTAATTGTTGGAGATTTCGGGGAATCTAATGGGAAAAGAGATATAATAATAGAGCACAAAACAGATGGTCTTCAAAGACTAAAATCATACCATCCTTCTTTAATGGCAATGCAATATCCATTATTATTTCCATATGGTGAAGATGGATTCCACCTAGAAATCCCATACTATGAAAATCATGGAAATAAAAAAGGCAAGAGAAAAAACGTTACAATGAGAGAATATTATGCGTATAGGATACAACAACGTACCTCTGAAGCAAAGACTCTCATTTCTGCTGGTCGATTATTCCAACAATATATTGTTGATGCATACACAGCAATAGAAGAAGATCGGTTACGGTGGGTTAGAAGTAATCAACCAGTGTTGCGCACAGAACTATACAAAAATGTATGTGATGCAGTTGTTCGTGGAGATACAATAGCTGCTGCTACTGGTAAGAGAATTGTTTTGCCATCTTCTTTTACAGGTGGTCCTCGATATATGGTACAAAATTATCAAGATGCCATGGCCATATGTAGAACTTATGGAAATCCCGATATCTTCATGACATTTACTGCTAATCCAAAGTGACCTGAGATTCTATATATGCTTCAAGAAATACCAGGTCAATCGGTTGATGATAAGCCGGATATAAAGACAAGAGTTTTCAAAATGAAGCTTGAACAACTAATGAAGCATGTCGTTGAAGGACAATATTTTGGGCAAGTTATATCAGGTAACATCCAATTTCATTAAATAAATTTACACATTCAATTTATTTTTTTTTGTATTCAAAGAATAACCTATTTATAATTATTCGAAAAACTAATTTAAACTATTTAAAATTGAATAGATTCTAACAATAAATTTTTACTCTATTTGTCCTCTTTGACAGTCATCTATACCATAGAGTTCCAAAAAAGAGGTCTACCACATGCTCATATTCTTCTATGGTTGCACCCAAGTAATAAGTATCCAACGCCACAAGATATAGATACAATAATTTCTGCTGAATTACCATCCAAGGAAGATGATCCAGACACATTTAAAGCAGTAACTCAATTCACGTTGCACGGACCATGTGGTGATGCCAACAAAAATGCAGCTTGCACGATTGATGGTATTTGCAACAAAAAATTCCCCAAAAAATTCCGCGATGAAACATCAATAGATAGAGATGGATTTCCAAAGTATCGACGGAGGGATGATGGAAGACATGTGAAAAAAGGAGATTTCATTTTAGACAACCAATTTGTTGTTCCATATAATCGGGGTTTGCTACTAGCATTTCAAGCACATCTCAATGTTGAATGGTGCAATAAGTCTAAAGCTATAAAATATCTATTCAAGTATCTGCACAAGGGCCCAGATAGAGCAACAATTTTGATTCAAGAAAACGTTCCGGTCAATACAACAGCTACAACTGAGATTACAACCGTTGATGAGATCAAAGCATTTCTAGATTGCAGGTATGTAGAGTATTGTAACTATTCTATTATTTTTTAAATTATATTCTCACTAATTTCAAATATGAATATTATTGCTTCAAAGGTATTCATTTACAAATATTTAGTAACTATTCAATTTTTTTTCATCAACATGTCATTTTCCATTAACCTAATATGAAATTTATTTTTTTGTTGCACCTTCAGTAAATATAACATGATTGTTCTTTGAACAAATATCTTGAATTATCTTAATGGAAAAGGAAAAAACATATAACTTTAAATTCTTAAATATTTTTTTTCATAAACTTAAACTCTTAAATATGTATACCATGCATAAATTTCTTTTATATTGGAAGGAAAATATTTGATTTTTGTATTACATGCATAAACATGCCTTAACATAAATATTAGTAAAAAAACCTTTTTTCATTAGATGGGTAATTGCATAATTATTTCTTCTAATACAACAAAAATGCTGCCAGGTATGTGTCTGCATGTGAGGCATGCTGGAGAATATTCAATTTTGATATACACTATAGAAGTCCAGCAGTTATGAGATTGAGTTTCCATTTACCAGGAGAAAACTCACTCACTCTAAGAGATACAGAACAATTATCAAAAGTCATTGCAAGAGAAGAGACTCAAAAAAGCATGTTTACAGAGTGGATGAGAATGAATTCAGTGAGCACACTAGCACGCCAATTAACTTATTCAGAGTTCCCAACTAAATTTGTTTGGGATGAAAAGAAAAAAACTTGGAAAGAGAGGCAAATGGGGAGAACAATAGGAAGAATTTATTATGCACACCCCACATGTGGGGAAAGATATTACTTGAGAATTTTGTTAAATACTGTCAAAGGTCCAAAAAGTTATGAAGAAATTAGGAAAGTAGGAACAAAGACTCATCCAACATTCAAACAAGCATGTGAAGCTCTTGGCCTATTGGATGACGACAAAGAATTGAATAATGCATTCAAAGAAGTTGCACATTGGGCCACAGGTTCTCAATTAAGAGAATTGTTTGTTACTATTCTACTATTTGGAGAAGTAACAGATATTGGGAAACTATGGGAAAATAATTGGAAAATATTATCTGATGATATAGTTTACAAAAAAGGAGATTATTCAAGCACTTTGGATTGGAACTTAGCGATCAACAGATTCAATCATATTGTTTGATTGAAATTGAAAATATTTTGGTCAGGAATGGGAAAAATCTCTCTGATTTCAATGGCATGCCTTTACCAGATCATTCATCCATACAAGACATGGGTAATAAACTTATTAGAGAGGAGCTCAATTACAATGTTCAAGACTTGCAAGAAGAACATGAAAGATGTCACCCTTTGTTGAATGACCAACAAAAACAAATATACAATGATGTCATAAATGCTGTTATCACTGGTGCAGGTGGTTTCTACTTTGTATATGGTCATGGAGGTACAGGAAAGACTTTTCTATATAGGGTAATAATTTCAAAACTCAGATCAGAAAAAAGAATTGTACTCGCTGTTGCTTCTTCAGGTAAACCATTACTTTTTGTGACACTCATATTTTCCTACAACTATTACGTCTATTTATAATTTATCTATGTACTAAATTTAAACATCAAATTAAATATGTCAATGACCATTTGAAATTAAAATGCTTTTTATTAAATATAATAATTGACAAAGCAAATATAATAACCCTATACAACATCCCAGACTCAAAACAATAACCACTACTTTATCATTTTAGATAAAAATATTTTACTTCAATTTGGTCCAATGTAGAGTAATTTTGCCATTAATGCTTATTCCAATTATGTATTTCGTTTACAAAATTTTCACACCGCGGTACAAAGTTTATTAAGTATAAGTACACATTGAATGAAATTTTTCTTACATACTTACCTTACACAACTGAATATATACCTTAAATTACTAATTCTTACGTTTTTATCTTTATTTAAACTTTATTTGTTTTAGGTATTGCATCATTATTATTGCCGGGAGGAAGAACTGCTCATAGTAGATTTCAAATACCATTGGATCTTTTTGAAGAAAGCACGTGTTCAATCAAGCAGAATACTATTTTGGCTCAACTAATCATTCAAGCAGATCTAATTATCTGGGATGAAGCACCCATGACCAAGAAATTGGCATTTGAAGCTCTTGATAGAACACTCAGGGACATTATTGGTTACAAATGTCCAGAAAATGCTACAAAACCATTTGGAAGAAAAACCGTCCTTCTAGGGGGAGATTTTAAACAAATTCTTCCAGTAATACCAAAAGCCTCAAGACATGATATAGTACAAGCGTGTATTAACAAGTCTTATTTATGGGACAATTGCAAAATATTTATGCTGTCCAAAAGCATGAGGGTTAGGGATACAACCCCTACCGGAGAACAAGATAATTTGGCAGGTGATTTTAACAAGTGGCTCCTTCAACTTGGTGATGGAAGAATTAAAACAATTTGTAAGGAGGGTGAAGAGATTCCATTGTGGATAAGAATACCAATCCAATATCTTATCAAACCATCAGGTGATCCCCTCAAACAAATTGTTGAGAGTACTTACCCAAATCTAAAAGACCATTCCTGTAATGAAGAATATCTTAGAGAGAGGGCAATACTAACTCCTTTAAATGATGTTGTTGATGAGATCAATAACTATATTGTTCAAATAATCAAAGGACCAACAAAACAATACAGAAGCGCAGATGAGATAGACAAGGCAACTGATAACATTACAGAACAAGAGCTTATGTATCCTCTAGAATTTTTAAACTCCTTAACTTTTAATGGACTTCCAACCCATTGCTTGGAGCTTAAAGAAGGATTGCCAGTTATGTTATTGAGGAACATTAATCCTGCCTTGGGATTGTGCAATGGTACAAGGCTCCTTATCACACGTCTAGCAGAATGGATAATAGAGGCTAAAATCATTACAGGATCCAATATTGGTTTAAAGGTACTTCTCCCAAGAATAGTTCTCACAGCTGCTGACACTAAATGGCCTTTTGTCTTACGTAGAAAGCAATTCCCAATAAAAGTATCCTATGCAATGACAATAAATAAAAGTCAAGGGCAATCGTTAAAATATGTCGGATTATATTTGCCAAAACCTGTATTTAGTCATGGGCAACTATATGTTGCGTTATCAAGAGTGACTTCACCAAATGGTTTAAAAATTCTCATCCTTGAAGAAGATGGGAAATATGTGGAGTACACTAAAAATGTAGTGTATCATGAAGTATTTTCTGGACTTCCTCAATGTCAATATACTTAAATCCTCTTCACAATTACTCAAAAAGTTTTCCTTTACTTCCTAAAATTATATATCTCTCCATGTTTATGCATGTTTATATGTAACATTATTATACAATGTATTCCCACCTTAACACTCTACCTACAAAATTCATATTTTTTTAAAAACAAACCCGTGCAATGCACGGGCTTAACCCTAGTATATTTTAATCTACATGGAAAATATCAATCAAACTTTTTTCCTTAAATGTGTTAACTTTTAAATGTGACCGTATTTACAAGTTATTAAATAAGTATTATAACTTGTTGGGAGAGGTTACAACAAGTTACAAGTTGAGGTGGATGCTGGAGTTGTTGTTCAGCTGCTGCAAAATAATGACAAACTTGGAAGATGTGATGGTTGGATGCTTATGAAACGCATCAGAGATTTGATCAAGTCCACGAGTGGGGAATTTCATTTTAGACATGCCTACGGAGAAGCTAATGTGTGTGCCCACATCTTGGCGGGCATAGAATGCAACCAACTTGAAGGTTTAGTTTTGCATACTGCTATGCCTTTGGGCTTGTCAAAGGCAATGAGTGGTGACTTGAGGGGTGCTATGGCAACCCATTAGGTGCTGTCTGTTTCTTTCTTTGGGCTTAAAGCCCTCTATTCAATAAAAAAAAAGTATTATGACTTTAAAAGTTAGTATAATTTAATTTTTAATACATGTTATTGAAGGTATCAAAATATACAAGAAAGAGATGGTAAATTGTGTGTATATATTGGAATTGTGTAATGCTAATACTGCCATGCTTGGAAAATTGGTTTGGGATTTGCATTGTAATAATAACAAATTGGGGTCCAATTTGGGAACCATAAATATATGGCAGATGACACAATCATTGAAGTGAAAAAAAAGAATGGTTCCTATACTTGGAACTCAATAATGAAAGTCAGGGATATTTTGAAAGACGATTTTGAATTCAGAGTTGGCAAAGGCCAATCATCCTTGTGGTATTCTAATTTGACGGGCTATGGACCTTTGGCTAAAATGGTTCCTTTCATTGATATTCATGACTCTCAATTAAGTATATCAGATGTGTATCATGATCAATCTTGGCACTTGGATATGTTGTATTCTCTTCTTCCTAGCAACATCATTGATCATATCAAGACCATCAGATTCGATCTGAACCCTGCTGTTGAGGATGGCTACATTTGGAAGGGGAAAGTTGATGGAATGTACACGACTAGTGCAGGATATAATTGGCTTTTGTTCCTAAATCATCCTGTTAATTTCCCGCATGCTTTGGAGGGTTGGAATTGGATTTGGAAAATTTTTTGGGCCAGCGAAGATTAAACTTCTTATATGGCTTGCATGCCATAATGCTCTTCCTACTGCATCCTTATTGGCGCACAGAGGTATGATGGATTCTTCTTGTTGTCAAAGATGTGGTTATAGATAAGAGAATGTGTTCCATTGTCTTCGGGATTGTCTTGATGCTTGTAACATGTGGGTTGCTCTTGGTTTTCAATCTCCATCTTTCTTTAGTTTGTCTAATCCTTTTGAGTGGCTCAAAGAGGCAACCCAAAGTCCTCATCTTCACCTCTTCCTCGCTTCTGTTTGGTGGTTATGGAGAGCGCGAAATTCAGCTTGTATTGCAAAAGAGAATATTCCTGATTTTGTGCTAAGAATGTCTATAAATAATCTAGCATCTCTCATTATGAGTAGCTATAAGGAAGCTGTGAAGTTACCTTCTCTGCCTCGTCTTGTTTCTTGGAAGCCTCCTAGAGAGTACGAAGTAGTGCTTAACGTGGATGGTAGCAGTATTGGTAATCCAGGAATCGCTGGTTTCGGAGGCCTGCTGCGAGGAATTAACGGTGACTGGATAGCTGGTTTTGCTGGTAATATTGGTAACTCAAATATCCTGCATGCAGAATTATTAGGATTGCTACGAGGTCTGTCTTATGCTTGGGATAAGGGATTTAGATCATTGGCATGTTACACAGATTCTACTAATGTCGTGCAACTTGTTAACTCCCCTCTGAACCATTGGAATATATATGCTTCGGTAATTCAGTCTATCGAAGATCTCCTAAGACGAGATTGGGTGGTGTTGTTGGGTCATACCCTCCGCGAGGGCAATTCTTGTGCTGACTACTTCGCCAAACTAGGCGCTGCCAGTACTAGTTTTTGGATGACTTTTGATGTTCCTCCGGTTGAAATCTCTCTAAACTTGCTAGCAGATGCTGCTGGTGTGGAGTTTGTGAGAGTGTAGTTGCTGTTTATCTTTCTTTTCTTTTTCCCTTTTTTGCTTTGTTTTAGCTTTACCTTACCAAAAAAAAATATATTGGAATTGTCAAGTCCACCTAAAATAAGGAAGAGGGCACATAAAATTTTCATATTTGTTCAAAAGCATATAGCTAATTTGTTTTTGGCCTTGAATTTTTTCCCGATAAGTAGAATTTTATTAAAATGTACTTATAGACTTCTAGACTCTAGATTGGCTTTCAAAAATCACCTAAATGCATGATTTCCTCTCTTTAGTAAGCGAGTGGGAGTTTTGAGTTTTCTCCTCGAGTGTAAGAATCTAAACAATTATAATTCTTTGAGGATCCATTGGTGGGATTGTTCATACTTGATGAGGAAAAGGAGTAGTTGGTACTTAACAGTGCTCAATGAAGTCAAGGAAGGAGACATTCTGATTCAATTTTGTTTGAATTTCTAGAAATATGGATGCATGTACAAGATGTTCCTGCTGGTTACATGTTGCATTCTGCTGGCCAACAATAGGGAATTTCATCGGTACATTCTTCGAATACAACGACAAGAATAATGTTAGGCTAAGGACAAGGTGCATATGCGTATTAATTTTTGTCTCGATGAGCCATTGAAGCATGGGAGGATGATAAAGAAGGAAAATTGGTTAAATTTAAGTACGAATGCTTAAGGGTGTTTATGGTGTATCTGTGGAATAATTGGTCATTCTGATCAAAATTGTGAGATCCTTATCAATATGGATGATGATAACGGTGTTAGAGGCGGGGAGCGGAGCTAAAAGCAGAGACCGAAAGTCAAGCAAATGGCGGCTGGTCACGATGACGGAGGGGTAATGAGGGAGGTGACGACAACCCTAACTTGGAAGTACCCACACTGCATCTAAACCTATTCACGTTCAGGTTCCAATTTCCATCACAAGGCAATTATTAATGGCTAATTAATAGCCAATAATAGGTGTGAAACCAATCTCACAAATTTGACTCAAATGACCGTTACCATTTACAGGAATAATCATGAGTTAGTATTGTCATCATTCTCTGTCAACAACGAAAAGATTGCAATTATTGGTGTGTCCCCTGGAGTTAATTCGTGTGGATCTGAATGGCAACTCACAATTCCAAACCACGCAACAACCTCGCACGCGTCCAGCCATACACGCTACACAGCTCTTACAATGTCAATTTCATTGGATAATCATATGCAACATTTGCACGAGAGATAAAATAATAAGGAACACAGGGAGAAACGAAGACGCCGAGAAGGAGACAAAGTGGATTAAGGGAACAACATTAACTAAAGCATGGATTTGGAAATGAGGACAAGCTCTTCCATTCTTTCAAGAGAACAATTTTAATTGGCAGGGTCTGATCGCCAGGCCTGGTAGAAGTGTGTTCTTAGTTGGAACTACCATTGACTGGGTAACCTTTGGTCCATTTTGGTGTTGCGTGAAAGGGACAAGTTGGAAACAATGATGAACTGAACTCTTTTTGGTAGGGCATGAAAAGGAATTAGGCCACAGAAATTCACCGATTGTCGTGAGGCGTGTTGGCTATGCTTGAAAAACAAAGTTGGAATTTGATTATCAACTTAATGTCGTGATTTGTAGAATTTTCAAACAGATATTTGGGGGGGGGGGGGGGGGGGGGGTGTTGGATGCCACTGTGGAACATAGCTCAAGCTTTTCATGACGTAGTATTTGGAAGTCTAGAGTTTGACTGAAGTAAGGCTATAGGTGGATTCAAGGGCTGAGCCAGGATTTTCATCCGATGGGTTCCAAAAGAAGCCAAAATTTTTGATACTTTTTATTCAAAACGTATTTCATTTCTGACGTGTGAATACAAGAAAATGCCAACAAAAGGGGTAATATTATCAAGAATGTTTTATTGCGACTTTTGAAAGAGAAACTATTATCAAGAATGCCGTATTTTTCCTGATCAGTTTAGTAGCAGCAAAGAAATGTGTGATAGAAAGATACTAGCATAAATAGATCTCACCAAATTAAGAGTAGTGTCACGCGCAATTTCAGATTTTAGTAGCCTACTACTACCTAGTTTGTTTTTTTAAAGTGAGTGGTGGGGCCCTTGAGTATCTTTTACATTAAAATTATTTTTTATAACATTTCGGGGTGACCACGGCCCCACCAGGTCCCTCCTCCCTCCGCTTCTGGGTGGATTGTAGGAGATGGTTTGAGGGGGTGGGTCACAGTTGGGTAAGTGCATTCACCAAAGAAGGGAGAAGATCCTCTCAAGTGACTTTATTGTGTAGTGAAAAAGGTAGAAGATACCAAAGAGGGAGGGTCCGGTGCAGGGGAGAGAAAAAGGTAAAAGATAAATGAGTTTTGAGAAAAGAAAAGGGAATCGGAGGATGTTATAGAAAATGAGGTGGGTGCTGGAAGCCATTCCCATCGAAACAATAAGAGGCCGAATAAGATGCACAGCCCAAGCCCACTTAAAAGACAATCATTCCAATCTCGACAAAAAAAAAAGTTAAAACCCTCAGAGGCTTCTATTTCGCTCACGAACCCTATCGCTTAAACCCTTCTTCCGATTCGCATACAGAGCTAGCCAC
Source organism: Astragalus glycyphyllos (assembly GCA_963573325.1). Taxonomy (NCBI): domain Eukaryota; kingdom Viridiplantae; phylum Streptophyta; class Magnoliopsida; order Fabales; family Fabaceae; genus Astragalus; species Astragalus glycyphyllos. Next base: position 2,337,259 of record OY754311.1, read on the forward strand.
CATCGTTCCTTCCCTTGGAATCCGACAGAACCTACCGGCGAAGTGATTCTTCGAAATTAATAAGGTATTTTCATATCTATTACATGAAATATGTTGTATTATGATTGGATCCATATCATTGATGGTACTGTCATTCTATTGTTGTCAAAAAGATTCATGCTTTTCTGATTGTATTTTCTCAAGTATTTGCTTTACTGATGATTTGAAATGTATGAAAGGAATTTAAGATTTATTTTTTCTATGTGACTTTATATTTTAAGTTATAAACAAATAATTGAACAAATTAAAGAAACCTCAATTCTTTTTAACATCTCCAAGTCTCTTGTATCATTTGCTCCGTAGATTAATCATTTGATATATTTGCATTTCTACCTCTCGAGGAATCGGTTTACTGCATTGCATTAAGGAAAAGATAACCACGTAGTTGAAAAATATATACAGAGAAGTGCTGTAATAAGACACGCTATTTTAGCAGCATTTCAAAAACATTTAACAATTAATGTGAAAATCTGCATTATCACAATAATATGCAAATCACCCATTAACTGATAGCATTTCAATTTTCTATTAAATTTGCTAAGTTGCAGATCAGGCTTGAGGACAACTGTACCTCACTAGAAGATTTGGTATTGCCATACTTTTGAGAACCTATATCATGCAAATTTATTCAGTTCAATCATCATCCCGTAAAATTACTGTATTAATTTATGCTACTCGTCGTTTGATTTCACCAGTCATTGTGTTGCCCATTTGTCATTGCAAGTTGTTTCATTTCAATATTCCATCTTTCGGATTTGAAATCGTCCTATTTCTATCTTATTGAATCCCTTCCTTGTTATTCTCATGTTATTATATTTCAATTTTCCAACTGTCATATTGGATTGAATGGTAGGCTTCAGCTGAGTTGTGGTTTTATTTATTTTGCAGGTTTCCTTGTGAAAGATGAGTTTAATATCCCAAAATGCACGTTCTAAAAGTGAGACCAAGAAGGAGGAGGTCGTTAAAGAAAAAGAGGTTGAAGATGAGCAAGAGGGTGATATTGATACCCTGAAAGAGAAGAAGAGAAAGCGAGATGGCAAGGGGGGACAGTTGGCAATGGAACAAGTGAAAGAAATGAAAAAGCTGGAGAATTTTTTGTTTGGGTCACTCTATTCCCCTCTTGAATTTGGAAAGGAGGATAATGATGAAGTGGAAGACACGACTGCTGGAAAAGCTTCTGATTTGTTCTTCACTGACCGTTCTGCAGATAGTGTCCTCTCTGTTTACCAGGAAGGTACTGAATTATCAGATGACAGTGATGACGATGACAATGCTCTGCAAAGAAAACCCGTGTGGGTGGATGAGGAAGAAGAAAAAGTCACTGTAAACATAGGCAACGTTAACAGATTAAGAAAGTTGAGGAAGGAAGAAGATGAGAGTTTGATCTCTGGTTCAGAGTATGTGTCAAGATTGAGGGCTCATCATGTAAAGCTCAACCCAGGAACTGACTGGGCACAAATAGATTCAGCGTCGAAAGTAGATAACTCTTCTGATGAGGAGTTGACAGACGATGAAAACAAAGCTATTGTGAGCCCGGGTTATGAGGATGTTGATGATATTCTCCGAACAAATGAAGACCTGGTTGTGAAGAGCCACTCAAAATTGTTACCAGGACACATTGAATACTCAAGACTTGTAGATGCAAATATACAAGATCCTTCTAATGGTCCTATAAATTCGGTTCAGTTCCATCGAAATGCTCAGCTGCTTCTTGCTGCTGGATTAGACCGGAAGCTTAGATTTTTTCAAATTGATGGCAAACGTAACACCAAAGTCGAGAGCATCTTTCTCGAAGATTGCCCCATTCGAAAAGCATCTTTCTTGCCGGATGGATCTCAGGTAATATTATCAGCAAGAAGAAAGTTCTTTTATAGTTTTGATTTAGTTAAGGCTAGAGTTGATAAAATTGGTCCACTGGTGGGTCGAGAAGAGAAGAGTTTAGAATTTTTTGAGGTGTCTCCTGATTCTAAAACAATAGCTTTTGTGGGTAATGAAGGTCATATTTTACTAGTTTCAACAAAATCAAAGCAATTAATTGGTACTCTGAAGATGAATGGAACAGTCCGTTCGTTAGCTTTTGCTGAGGATGGACAGAAGTTGTTGAGTGGCGGCGGTGATGGCCAGATTTACTATTGGGATCTGAGAACAAGAACTTGCATACATAAAGGTGTAGATGACGGTTGTATAACCAGCACAGCCCTTTGTACTTCTTCAACTGGGACACATTTTGCAGCTGGTTCAGATAGTGGAATAGTTAATATTTACAGTAGAGAGGAATTTCTGGGGGGTAAGAGAAAGCCTATCAAGACCATAGATAATTTGTCTTCTAAAGTGGATTTCATGAGATTTAATCATGACTCTAAAATATTAGCAATCTGTTCAAGCATGAAGAAGAGCAGTTTAAAGTTAATACACATCCCATCCTATACTGTGTTCTCTAACTGGCCACCTCCAAACACGAGCCTGCGTTATCCCCGTTGTATTGATTTTAGTCCAGGTGGTGGTTTTATGGCTGTAGGAAACGCTTCTGGCAATGTGTTATTGTATAAGCTGCACCATTACCAGCATGCCTAACGAGATTAGAAATACTGGCTGGGTTTTTGTATTTCTTTTGAGGGGTGGGGAGGGGGGATTTGATACTGGTGTTGTATTTGATTATTTATTAAGGAAGCTTTATGTCTTTTTGCGTTGAAGTTGAAGTTACCAAGCTTAATGTTTTCACGTGTAAACTCTTTCATAGTTTTGAAGTTACTAAGATATCTGCATAGTTTTGATATTAGAGTTGTATTTGATCCTTAATAAATGAAGAAGGTGAAGTTACCAAGCTTCATGTTGATGTGTAAACCCATTTATAAACTAAGATATCTGCTTATGTAAACTAAGCTTCAAGTTTTACATCTACTTATGTAAATAAAATGCACAGGATTTTTTTATAAGAAAAATTTTAGGACGAGGGGATGACGCTTTAGTCCAAGGCAGAGAAAATCTTATGCAGATTTAAAACCTGAGACCTCCAGATACAAATGTAGTCATGTTTACCGGCGCATTTGCCACATATAAACCCTTTTATTGGAATGTTTCTAAAGTAAAATAAATATAAGCTTATGTTAAATTCAATAGGAACGGCATTAATCCTTGGTTTCTAAAGAAATGTAAATATATAGTGAATTGCAAACAACATATTCATTATTATGGATTTTATGTTAGTCTTGCAGAAAAAACTGGGTTCAATCTCTACTTAGTAAGGCTCATGAAATTCATCTAAAGAATATGTTTTTAGAACATTCACCATTACTGAGAGTTCACTAATTTGATCTTTGCTATATTATTATTTTAGCAAAATTGGAGTTATGTTGATGTTGATGGTTTGATCTTCCATCATATCACCGTTTTGGCCCCATAGACCGGTGCCCTGATATCCGCATCTGTGGCCTCAATGTAATGCGTTTGGAACTGCAGCCAGAGGAGGCAAACGCGTGTCAAGTTTGAAGCTACACGTTGTAGCTTCCGTGGTCACATCGACTTTGCCGCAGAAATCATATAAATCCAAACACTCTCTTAAGTGCAAACAAGAGAAACAGAAGCATAGAAGCAAAAAAGCTGTAAGCTGATACACAGGCTGTCATTATATTTCTCTAATAGTATTATTTTATAGAGTTTTTAATGTGTATTACATATATCTAATGAGTAATGTCTAATCTATTTTGTTACTCGATACGAAGCTTGAATCAACCTATATATCCGGCAATCATTATGGAACACTGAGTATCACTATATGCTTCCAGTATAAGTATGTATCAAATAAGGCAAAGTCCACCCATGTCTAACACTGTAACTTCAGAAGCAACTTCCTATTTCTTCAGTTTTTACTTTAAGGAGTTTTCAATATCTATTACAAACCGATATTTCACATCCTTATTTATCACCCTCTCAATAGCTTCATTTGCATACCCAATTGGAATCAGTTCTATATCTGGGTGAATCCCATTTGCAGCACAGAAGTCAATCATCTCCTGTATTTCTTTGGTACCACCAGTAATACTTCCAGAAATAGTTCTCATTCCTGCGAAATAAATGAAGCATATTTTTACACTTACAGTGATTCGATGAACGAATTACATTAATGAAACTAATTATTTATACCAACAAAACTTCCATACATCAAATTCAACATACCTAAATTAAGACTTGCAGGGCTGAATTTAACTTCACTTGGAAACCCAACTAAGGCCATAACACCAGATAACTTCAACAATGACAGGTAAGGATCAAACGGGTGATCACCCGATGCCGTGTCAATTATAAAGTCCAATGATTTAGCCAACGCCTGCATCATAATAATCACCGTCATTTTCGACAGATAAATAGAAGCATGATCATCATTGTTACTTCTCTTCGTGGTTTGAACAAAAAGTTATAGATAGGTACTACTTTATGTAATACTTACCATCATTTCCTTTTGATTAGATGAAACAACAAAATTGTCTGCACCAAGAAGGTTCAGTGCCTCCTCTTTCTTGGATATGCTAGAGCTGATAACTGTTACGCGCAAACCAAATGCCTTTCCAAATTTTACTGCCATGTGACCAAGGCCACCAAGACCAACCACTCCTAGAGACTTACCAGGTTGATTCATCTTATGCCGCATCATCGGAGAATAAACTGTGATTCCAGCACAAAGCAAAGGAGCTGCCGAAGCCAAAGGATAGCTTTTCGGTATTACGAAGCAATACCTACAGATGAAACATCATATATTATATGAAGTTATGAACTGGGGATATAACATGCCTTTCAAATGATAAAATTAAGGAATATAATTTTTGATCCATAACTAGAACCTAGCCATCTATCAAGTTTACCTTTCATGTACTACAATGTAACTGGAATATCCTCCTTTTGTGATTGTACCATCAAAATCAACACCATTAAAAGTAAAGACCGATCCCTTGGCACAAAAGTTTTCTAGTCCATCATTACAATACTCACAATCCCTGCACGAGTTGACGTAAGTCCCGACTCCAACGTGGTCACCAACGTTGAAACGTTGGACATTGGAACCAACCTTTGTCACAACCCCAGCAATCTCATGTCTGATGTTAAAAAAACACAACAGATAGATTAGTTTAAGTATAAAGGAATAGGATTCTAATCCATACATACAGCAAGAAAAGGGCAAAACCTACCCAGGTACAACAGGATACTTTGAATCCCCATGTTTATTCTTTGTCCAAACAACATCAGCATAACATACACCGCAATGTGTAATCTTAATATAAACATCTTCATTTCCAACTGCCCTGAGTAATCATCATTATCACATTGTCAAGATTTTTTATTGAAAAATTTAAAGTACACAATGAAGCACCGGCACAGATGCAGACATTGATAATAAATTGAGAAATCGAAAGTGATTGATTGTAATCACATGTGTCGGTGTCATGTCAGAGGACATCAGACACACTTTCAATCTGAAATGTCAGTGTTGTATAGCACAAACACATATATGTATATATGTATGTATGTGTATGTTTATGTATGCACGTATTGATATCAGTGTGTGTAGCATCTGAATCAAACTAGGAGCTGCAATAACCTATGTAGCACTGACACTTCCGGTTGAAGACGTGTCTGATGTCCAATACGTATGATGTTGGACACCGACACCACGACACTTCAATTACTTGCATTTTTTGATATTTTTCAAATTAACATCGGTGTCTTCGTGTCAAGTGTCCCTATCTGTGTCTGTGCTTCATAGGCAACAACCAGTAACATATGCAACTGAAATAAGAGGTGCATAACATAATCATACATACCTGCGATTGAATTTGTAAGGTGAGAGAACTCCAGATGCATCTCTTGCTGCCCATCCAAGGCAATCTACACCGACCCCTTCAGAACTCATATTTTTTCTACACCACCATAATAACACAATTAGCTAATAGTAACGGTTGGGTTGGGTGCAGACTATGCCACATTGCAATAAACGTGGAAAAACTATGTTGCAAAAATTGGATTCATGCGTGTAATTACAGGAAAATGTAGCCCCAAAAAATCAATATCAGAACAGTAGATGGTAAGATAATTAAATCAATTTTGTACACAAGAAAACATGCATGCAGCATTAATATAAAACTCAAAAAATAGATCTAGCAGTGAAAAAGGGATAAATCAGAAGGAAAAAAACGGAAATGAAAAAGAAAGGAATAATTCAAAAATCGTTTGTTGTTAGTGTAATCTAAAGAGTTCATTGAAGTTAGTTTGGCAAAGAGAATAAAAGAAGAGAAGAGAGTCACCTGTGAAGTGTAAACGGATCTACGGAGAGGAAGGAAGAGAAATAGACCTCTCTATCTCTTTTGCTATGTTTTCTGTTTCTCAATCTCAATCTGAGTCTTGTACTCTTGTTGGGTATATATAAGGGCGACAAGGAGATTTTTTTAATCTTTTTATTTTGACTCGAGATTTTTTTTTTTTTTTTTAAAAATCTATGGAGTACGAGTTACCCCGTTAAGTCGTTCAGTTTCATTTCACCTCCCCTAGAAGCCTCTGAGTGAGAAACAAAGAAAGGTCAAAAGTATATTAGATATAAATTTCATAACCGTAAAACTTAATTTGCTAAAATTACACATTATGTCTAAAAAAAGTCTAAAACGACTTAAAACAGCGTTGTTTGTGTTTTTTTTAATAAAAATACAAAACTCGATCCGGTTTTACAAAACCCGCCGGGTCATTGGTTTTTGCAAAAACCACCGGATCAAGCCGGTTCCCGCCGAGTCACTGCATTTCCGATCCATAGCATGACTCGAACCGGTTTTAAAAACATCGCTTTCAAGTATAGTCAAGCACTCAGAGGCTCATCCATTACGTCACTACATCAAATATAAATGCTCATTAAAAAAGGTCATAAGCAACTCCCTCCCTACTCACTAGACACCCCAACCCCCCAAAGTCCCAAAAATACACCTCCTTCAAAATCCCCAATTTCACCTTTTCCCTCTCACACCCCCCACCCCCCCATTCCAACCCTAAACAACCGAACCCTTCCTCTCCCCTCTCTCGCCCTCTTCTCTTATCCGTCAATCTCGCATCCCTCTCTCCCTTAATCTCTCACATTGAGTTTCAATCTCTCTCACCCTCTTCTTTTCTTCCGCTGCTAACAGGTATGCTACTCTAAACACCCGTGAATGTTGAATGGTTCGATAGTTAAAAAACAAACTGGCTCGGCCCCCAACTTTCGAATCTTGTGAAGTTGTTTTTTCAAATGTGCGTCCGAAAAGTAACTTTCAAACCGGTTCAACTTTAAACTACCGAACCCTACTGGTAATTCTGATTTTTTTTAAAATTCTAATTTACTGTTTAATGTTTTTTTAGTAATGGCAAAGACTAGGGGGTGGTAGTTCTAGACAGGCACGAGACGACGACGATAAAGTGCGTCCTACAACTTCTGTTCACAACAGGAATGCGCAGATCCGACCACGTGGACGTGGACGCGGACGTAAAACCCCACCACATGCTGATGCTGCTGATTTTGTAGCTGCTAACTTAGCTGGTCCTGATCATTATCCTATTGCAGCTACAATTGCCCCACCTAATGAGCCCTCTACATCGAGACCCTCCACATCAGCACCAACGGGGGTATATGGCCCTTGTACACTTGTATGATCAGCTGAAGGATGCCAACAGAGAAAGATGTAGGCAAATAACTGGGTATGTCACACTTCTTCATGTATTATTTCTAAAATTACTTTAGTTTTTAATTCACGCTGGTTAATTAGCTGGTTGTTTACTAACATGGTTCCCATTTTGATTACAGGACTGAATATTTGAACATTTTCAGGGTCAAGTTTTTGGTACTAAGAGGATTGTGGCTGATTTTGCTGAAGAGAACTCACATGCTAAGAAGTGGGAATGCAAAAAAAGTAATGGGTCTGTGCGTCACTTTCGAGGAGCTCTTGTTCGTCTTAGGCCAAAGGAGGTCACATGGGACCCATACAGGGATCACAGACTAGTTCGGACAAGTTCAGCTGACAACTTCCGGACTTGTTAAAAAGTCCTTAAAGGGTGTCTGCCAATAAATAACACCAGAAACTTTTGCACCGAACCGGTTCGGAAGTTAAGTTCCGAACCTTCTTAAAACCAGAAGAAGAAAAAGAGAACGCGTGTTTCTCATTAATGGCCTTTTCGTCTTCTCACTACTTTTGGGGGTGTCCAGTGAGTAGAAGGGGTGTTATAGAAAGTATGCGCGTTAAAAAACATTATGTATGATCCCCATAAATTTAAAAAACTTAGGACAACGAGCTAGCTTGGCCCATAAGGGAAATCCAACATTTTTTTAGATCCTACTAATACTTAGTTTTGGTTTCCATATTTATGTAATTATATATATCCTCCTCCAAATTCATGAGTGTTTTTGAGGATGAACCCCAACCGCTCAACCACACCCCTAGATTAAAAAAGAGGCTAATATTATAAACACTTTTGTAATATAAAAAAATGAAATTAATTGAAAATATAAACTTGTTATTGTTTTTTTTGTCCAATTGTTATTTTTTAAGCTTCTTTTAACCGGCTTAATTAATCATTTGTACCAAGTGACATTCCGAGGTATCTCCCACAAGCAGGGCCATGTTGACCATATATAAGGCCATTAAGGCCTTGATCCTCCCACACATACAACTTATACCCCCACCCATGCCCTGTTTTTTTTTTTGTTTTTTACCCCCACACATACAACTTATACCCCACACATACTGTGAAATGACGAAAATACTCTTGATAATTTTACAAAATTGCAAAATATTTATCACATTTCACTTACATCCGTTTGATAGAGGGAGGGAGAGAGAGTCGTTTTCGAAGCAAACGGATTTACATACTTTCGTTTGAGAGAGTCACACGGATTTAGCTAGTTCTGTTTTGCATCTAACAAACTTACATAGATCCGTTTTCATCTTAACACAAGTAAGTACTTCTGTTTTGCATTTAACGGATTTACATAGATCCGTTTCACCCTTATTAAATTTTTTTTGCAGTGCCTTTTCAAAGGGTCGGTGGCCGAATTCCCCGTGATTCACTGGGGTTGATATTGCGAGGGGAGACTTCATCACGGCCGATGAAAGTCTTCATCACAATCTGGTGGTGGTGACCCAGAGGAAACTCCTCCTCCTAGTACACGCACCCGCATCAGACTTGCGGGACATGCTTCTCGCTGAGATAGGCGTTCCCGGAGATGACAACAAGTTGTGGAGGATGAGGAGCAGGCTGCAGATGACTACCAGCAGCACATATCAAAGGATATAGTATTTTCCATTTCCCCATCCACTTCTTTGTATTTTGAAATCCAATTTTTTTGCCACTTTTTTTTTAAATTGTTGAGCAGCATTCAAGAATTAAAGAATTTTCCATTTCCCCACCCACTTTTAAATTGTAGTCATTATTCATTCACATCCTGCAAAAAAAAAAGTGATTGCCACGTCAACAATCAATGAATTACTGCCACGTGGCAGCTTGTATGGCAAAGGGGGACACATTGTTACTAAAAAAACTAAAGAATTTGGGGAAGATGAGCATTGAACTTGTGACCCTTTAATCATACCCACTTACTATTACCATTAAACCAAATCAATTCTTGTGAATATTAAGCAAGCTATTGATATATATTATATTATATTAAAACGAATTCATCCCCAAATTCATCATCATCAAACGATTTTCCAAAAACCCAGAAATTCATCCCCAAATTCATCATCATCATCATCCTCAACAACAACAATAAACCCAGAAACGAAATCAAAGAAATCAAACGAAATCTTTTTTCTCCAAAACGAAATTAATCTGCGTTTTCCATCAATTTCGTTTTCATCTTTTATTTTCGTTTTCCAGAAACATGTTAAATGTGTTTGTGTTTATTTTCGTTTCCTGGAGATTAATGTGGGGCATCTTCTATTTTCGTAACTTGATTTCGTTTCCTGGAGATTGGATTTCGATTTTAAGGAGAGATTGAATTTCGTTTTCTTCAAATTTCAGATCTGGAAGATGAAAATTTCATTTTCAGGAATGTATAAGGAATATATATTGCTTGTTGGCTTTATTAACACAAGTCATGTTGCGGTTCAATGGTATTTGGTTGTGTGTATCATGTAGAGGTCATGGGTTCAACACCCATCTCCCTTAAATTTCGTAATTGTTTTAGTAACAACGATTCCCTCTTTGCCATGCCACAAGGTATCCACATCAGCAATCAATTAACAGCGTTAACCAAAACTATGGTAACATATATTTAAGCATTATGAATCATATGAACTAGGGATGACAATTTTTTTTTTGGCAGGGGTAAATGGATAATGACTACATTTGCAAGGGGTAACATATATTTAAGCATTATGAATCATATGAACTAGGGATGACAACAACTAGTAGGATTCTGAATTTGTCCAAAAAATCAGGATCTGAAAGAAAATTAGGAGAAGCAAATCCAAAAACCTAGATTGGTCAGCAAACGCACGCGCTCAGATTAATTATAAATCACTATTTTTAAAGATCCTCGTACTATAATACTCTAAGCCACAAAATTAACTAAAGCTATTGATTTATATAACCATAGTATATCAACAGCTATCCTTTGATCATTTTTTAGCATTATCATACTGCATCTGGAAATGTGAAATCTTATGGGGTAATGGAAAATGTAAGAGGTACTATGAGAGTTACCACCACTTTGAAAAATCAACCACTCTCATACTATCATTTTTATTGACATCTGGAAATAATGATAGTACCAACCATTACTTTGACCACCATCAACCATTATTTTGACCTTCACCAACCACGGTTAACCACCATTTTGACCCTCACCAACCACGACTTCAACCACCGCCGACCACCACTCCGGCCACCATCAACCACCACTTGGACCACCACCAACCATCACTTCAACCACCGCAAACCACCACTTTATGTTTATGTTCGAAATTTATTTTATTTTTGAAAATTTCTTAACTGAAAACTTAATTTCGTTTTGGTTTTTAAAAATTTTAAAACTCAAAACAGAAACTGGTTTTGGTTTTTGAAAATTTCAAAACAGAAAACAGAAAACCACCCCGATCGGGGCCTAAGCTACGTCATTCGTTCGGTTTTCGCTCATTTCTTTGTGAACCATTTTTTTAGCTGGGTTCGGGAGCTGTTAGGGGAGTCCGGATGAATACCAGGAGCAACAACGAGCCAATGAGGGAAAGAACAGGGGCTATGGTTGAGGGAGATCAGAGAGGAAGACACACACGGAGAGAGAGAGAGAGGGACACAAAGAGAGGGACACAAAGAGAGAGATGGTTCGTAGAGAGAGAGGGAGAGAGAGAGAGAGAGGAAGAAAGCTTGGCGTGGTGGTGGTGAAATGGGAGAGGAGGGTTCGTAGAGAGAGAGAGAGAGGAAGAAAATAGAAAACGCAGACGAGGGCAAGAAGTGCTACGAAATTAACGTTATTGACCTTTAGCGACGACCTAGTCCGTTGTTAACTCTCAACGGTAATCAAACTTTATACCGACGACTAGTTTCGTTGCTAACGCTCAACGAATAAAATTTTTATACCAATGAATCCCCTCAAAAGTGACTTTGGATTCCCTCTCATTTTTCCGAATTCCTCTTTTAATTAGAGACACCCAAATCCATCGCTAATGGGCGTGTTACGTACTGGATCATTGGCCGTCGCTAATAATAATATTTTTTTGTAGTAGACCACCAAAAGACTTGGACATCACATCTCCACCAAAAACCTTAAGACATTGAGTATATGAGTCTCATCTCTTATATATCCTTCATTTAGCTCATTCCTAGCTGATGTGAGACTAACTACTCACTTGAATTCCCAACTATCTCCCTCTCAAGTGTGAGTTGCCCAGACCAGGATCCACTTCCCACTCCCCCAACCAAGTCGAATCATGGCTCTGTTACAACTTGCTTATAGAAAAAACAATACAACTTCTCTCTAATATTGTTCTATCAAGTATTATACTTTCCAGTCCAATACTTACCTATCTTAAAAAAACCGACGGCCACTATCATGGTTAGAATTATAGACTAGCTAAATTAATTCGAAAATGTCCTTGAGTTGTTTGACTAATTATAGTATACCTATCATTGATTGTTGATGATCGACACATGGCTTCCCTTAGTTGGAGACGTTATCCCTACGGCTTTCTTTATTCACTCTTTCCTTAAATAAAGGGAGCAGTGAGGTACACTTTAAACATATACAATTAACAACTCCATTGATTGTTTAAGGAAACAAGATATCTTCATTTGACATATGAAATCTCTCTCACGTGGGCTACGGCCAATCAAAAGCTAAGATCCAAAAAATTTCTGCTTTATACATAAAAAAAGGGACACTTGTTTCGGTTTAATCCTCTAATTAGATAGTGGTAAGCACTAAGCAGTAAGCACTATAAACATGGTATTCTCCGAATTCATGATATAAAATGTCATAAAGTGAACCTAATCGTAAATTGCAACCTTCCATTTAGGACATTGTACGATGAATAGTTTTTTTTTAACCGAAATAACTAAGGTCATTGCATATCTATAAGTAATAACTAAGGGCCTTATATTTTGGGACGAAGGGAGTATTATTTTACCAACATGAGTTTGTCCGAGCGGTAGCTGAGTTTGAAACTCATCTCAATGTCTCAAGTTTGAAACTTTTGGTGTGCCAAAAACTTCGTTGGGAAGAAAAAACTACACGGGTGAGCAAAACGGAGTACTCGTGGCTAGCCAAGTTCTCCAGCGTAGATTAGTTATTAGCAAAGTTGATAATATTACGCACCAATGACATGGTAGCAAAAAAAAAAAACTAGGCAACTAGCTAGTAGTCAAAATTTTAGAGTATTTAAGAAGTACTTCAACTCATTACATCAAGTATACATAAAGTACTATTTCGACATAAAGTAAAAAAATTAATTATAAATGATAAATACATGCATATATAGAGTTAATAGGTGTCTAGAAACAACAAAACTATTTCGACAAATTATTAAATGTCAAACGAAACCATTTCGGTAAAATCCAATCTGATATATGTTGATAACTCAATTGAATCTAGTTTTATGCTAATACATCGACAAAATCAAAGGCAGAAATGTAAAGTGTAGAAACTCAAGGAGTTGGGCCACCTTAAAAACCATAATAGCAAATTCTCTTAAACATATATTCCTATTTCTTGAAAGAGCGTTGATATCTAGTACGACATTGTATGTACGAAATGTCAGAATATCAAAGGTATAGGAACCAAAATTATTGCACAAACTAACAACTCACCTGGGTGGATTTTAAGTCGTACAAATTGAAGTTTTTGTGTATTAGTATAGAAAGAAAAGACTATATCCATAGACAAAAGTAAGAAAAATGATGCTTTTTTTTTTACGGGAGAAAAAACGATGCTTATAACTTTTGCAAAGTGACGTTACAAATTGGGTGGCGGATGAATCTGATAATTTGACAGTTCCAACTTCCCAATACCACCAAAAATATCAATTAATTATTAATTAAAAAGTGCGATGGGAATGATTTTGGAGATATATAGTATAAAAATGGTGAGTATGGGAGAAGATATTTCCAATTTTGGAAAGCTCATGGAATATGAAATTAATTTAAGGCCAAATGTGTGGTAAGTCTAAGCGGCAGTCTTTCCACAAGTTGCCAGTACGATGTTTGATTCTTTCAAGTGTTCTTGGTTTCATTTCATGCATTGGGCAGATCCTGTTTCGCAACTTGCAAAACCAACCAATCACTATCTATTACTGTTTATCATGAAAAGTTGTACTAGTAAATGGTTAATAATACTAAATTGTCAAAAAATTAATTATGTTAATCATTTATAAAATTTCTTGTTTTATGTTAAAAAAACCTTAGTACACGACACTTATTACGGAAGAGAGAATATAATAATAACTTCAACAAAAGCTATAAAGATAATAAGTACTCATTCCATTCTTAATCTTTGATATTTTTTTGCCTTTTTTTCTTTCTTTCTAAAGTATACTTTTAAAACTCAATGTATAATTATTCACCAATTTTTTCGATATATATATATATATATATATATAGTCTTTTAGAAACTCTAGACAACTATTAACTCTCTTATTTTGATTTTAATTATTCCAAGACAATAAAAAAGTATTTTAGTACTTAACTAATACAAATTAATTGTAGCTTAATTTATATGTAACAAACCAAAAGTATGAAAGATTAGAAACGTAGAGACAATTGATTGTGGTACACATCATATAGTAGTACTTAGATATAGTAGGATTCCCTTATGTATAGAATTAGCTCTTTTGCATATGTAGGATTATGTATAGAATTAGCTAAAGCATAAATTTATTTATTTTTTTACTTTTTTGTATGTATAACTACTTTATACTCACTCAATTTTCGAATATAAGTAAAAAAAAAACTATGTTTAATTAATATGATAAATATAAGTAAATTTTAACTACTTCTATCATATTTAATGTCATTATTTCCTAAATTATCCTTCAATTAATTTAGATTTTATTTTTCAAAAACCCTTTTATTCTTATGGAATAAGTCTCCATGAGGGGTGATTTAGAAAACACAATTGCATTTTTGATTATTTTGAGAAAATTAGATGAGATTAACTACTTTTCTTAAAGTCCTAGAAGGGTAGCTCACTTGGTTGAGTGAAAGGGACATCGTTGGTGGAAAAACGTAGGCGTACGGGGTTCGAACCCCGCTCCACTAATTTCTAACCACTTCCAATAAATGAACCATAAATCATTCCATAGTTGATCAAATCATGAAAAACATTAAGAACAGATATTAAACACACAAAAGAAGAGGGAACATGACAGTAAAAACAATCAAAATCAGTTACAATAGTGATTCACCAATGTTCATTCATCCCTTACCCAAAAAGATTTAGCTAGACATAGTGGAAGAAGAGGGAAAACAAAAATTACAACTAAATGGCGAAGATTAACTCATTTGAAGCTTCAAATATTGTTCCCAAGCCTTGAATCTCCAATAGAGATGAAGTGGAGAGAGTACTTTTGAGATCTAGGGTTTCAAGAGTGTAAAAACAGTCTGGTTCAGATTTTCTAGTGCCTTTATATAGCCCAACAATTAGGGAAACGTTCTCTTGTAAAAAGACCGTAAAACCCTCTAAAAAGGTGGTTTATACATTTCAGAATAAAGAACTTCGCTGTGGGTCCCGTCCTTAACTCTGCTGTACAACTCTGCTCCAGATAGAAAAACAGATAATTTTTAAAAGGCAACTTCCACTGGTGGAAAACCAGTGCAAAACACAATTGCTGCTGTTTTAAGCACAACTTTCAAGAGTGGAACTTTAGTGCAAAATGAGACTGTCTGGTGCTGCCAGAATTTTGTTGCAGTGCAGTATGCCTTTATTCGCTACAAACTTCACCTCTACCCTGCACAACTTGTTCTTTCATTTGATTTACTTCCTGTGCACAAAATGCAAGAAAAACTAGCATAACCACTTCACAAAGACTAGATTTACAAATTCACAAAATCTGCTCAAACTTTACTGAATTTCATTTAACCATTCGTGCAAAACACAATTTTTAATATTCAAAACAAGCATGTGATATGGATTTATCATTACACTAGATTCATAAAAAGTTTTCCCATCCTCTTGCTTCCAGAGTTGATCAATGGCTCATAGTGCAGCCTCCTATATGAATGGCTGTGTTAAAATTTGTTCTAGACTGGGCTGAGGGCCCAATGCCCACAGAAACAGGCCACGAATAGCCTAAATCGCGAGTGATGTGATCAATGCCCACGATCGCATGATCAACGGCTCAGATCGAACCGGTCAGATCCAACGGCCAGGAAGGGCCACCTGACACTATAAATAGGGGTCCAGCCCTCACTGACAAGTACAATTTTGGACCCATTCGTTAATCCAGCTTTGACTCTTACCCCACTGACTTAGGCGTCAGAGTGTCTTTGCAGGTACAACCCGGGTTGAGCTCTGGTCACGATCTACACATCAACAGCACGACCTGACATCTGTACCGGTCCATCTACATGGTCCTGAGGTAATTCAAAGTCAATAGTGATGTATCCTCTATTTTCTAAAAGGTTTCTACTGTAAGCTGGCGCTTAATAATGATTTATTTGCAAAGTTTTGGGGCCTCCTCTCGGGCATCAGGTTGACACAAAGTTTTGGCTTCATTCATGTTGTTCTTGAAACAGATTCGCGCGCAAGTTCTAGTCCCCATTCATATGATTCAATTGCTCCTTCTGCTCGCCTTCAATGTCCTCTAGATGAGTCCTCTATTACCTTAGTTATCCTAGCTGGTTGGTTTCAACCAATCAAATTCCTAAGGAAGCTAGCTTCTATCCTCTGTGTTTTTGTCTTTGCTTTACACGGGCAATATGCTAGATGCTCCTTCCCATATTCCATCTTCTACTAAAATTGGACAAAATGGGTAGTTGTTCCCTAGTGTCGCTGTAGGCTTGTTAGCCATCCTTATTTATCAAAAGATAAATAATTTTCGACACGAGAGGCGAAATCCCACCTAAAAACTTAAGGCATTTGGTATATAAAGCCAATGTGAGACTAACCACTCACACTTGAATTCCCAACAATCTCCTCCTCAAGTGTGAATCACCCACATTAGCTATAGTCAATGAACTGGACCACCAAGAGACTTGACGTTTCCACCCAAAATCTTAAGGCGTTAGGTATATGGATCCCTCTCTTATAAATCTTTCATAAAACTCATTCCTAGTCAAAATATGTTTGTGCCAAATAGTAGTTCTCTTACTAAAAAAAGTAAAATAAATCCAATTAAATAGGTTTATTAATTTTTCTTGTAGGAACAAATTACTATCCATTTGAATATAGGGGTGTGGTTGAGCGGTTGAGGCTCATGCTTCCTTAACAAAGTGTCGAGAGTTCGATCCTCGCCTTGGGCGTGAAGCAGCTTTAAATCCCTGGGCCAGCTGTCCCACCCTTCGAGGAGCCTCCAATCCAAGAGAAAATTAGTCACTGCGTTCGGCGGTATATACCCTGGTCTCGACAAAAAAAATTACTATCCATTTGGAAAAAAAAATCAGTTATCAAAAAGTTGAAGGGAGAGTGGAGAAGCGCTTTTCGCCAAACCTAAAAACAGGAAAACTAGGCGCCCCCGGTTTTGGAAAGTCCACGTGTGGATTGTCCATAGGTGCCAAATTTGCACATTATTGATTACAAACAGGGTCCCCACGATTCCGGGACTTCCAATTTGGTCCTAGGATACGCGCAAATTTGTCGTCTTTTATCCTACTCGCCCTCTTTATAAGACACGTGCCCCTTGCAATCTCTCTCTTCTTCCTTTTCTTTATGTCGATATATCCGAGGAAACCTGACACGCCAAAACCTCAAAACCACTAATCTATTAGAAAACCTTTTTTTAGAAAACCACTTTTTAGGTTTGGATCATACCCCTTTGGGTTTAAACATAAAATAAATAAATAAATGTGACGAAGAAAAAGTAATGTACATCATGAGTTGATTTATTATTTTTGAAAGTAAGCTACGATAGAGAATTAGATATATGCACTCTCTTAGCATTTGTAAACAAAAAAATATGTATGCACTCTCCATCAAAATCAATTTTATGATCACCAAAAAAAATCTAAATTAATTTTAGGCTTAAATCTATATAAGGAAATACAATTATTAGATAGTTAATATTAGAGTTTAATAGAAACTAAAAGTAGATGAAAATTTTATAGAGATTAAAAATGAAATTATGAAATTTTATAGGGACCGAAAGCATATTTAACTTTTAGTTTTTTATTACAAATAATTTCCTATTAATTTTGAGATGCTAAACGGTTTTACTTTATCAACAAATCACAATCAATCATATATATATATATATAACTTTAGGAGTAGCTATGATAAAACTCAAACATGTTTAACAATATACGATTAACTGTAAAAAGTACTTCTTTACACTAATAGTATATATAAATTAAATCCTTATTTTAATGAATTTAACGATTATGAACTTCAATGTAAATTAGTTTTACACCTACGAAAAAACGCTTGTTGGGAGAGGGCAACCACTTAAATGGATATCTGATACCTTGAAGGATTTGTCTCCACAATCACCGTGGAGGATACCTTAGTTTATCAAAACCATCATGAACTTCAATGCACATTAGTTTTACACCAATATATAAGAAAAGCTTATGACTTTATCATTATTTTAAAATGCAGTTATAGATATAAAGTGAGTTAAAATGAAAAATTAGTGGACTATTGTAGGATATTCGTATAAAATTAATGTACACCAACGGGGTATATCTTATTTAACAACTAATGATGGGAAAAACACCGATGATCTCTCTTTTGTTGGAACCATATATATATATATATATATATATATATATATATATATATATATATAAAATAATAATACCGAATTAGTAAAAAAAATAAAAATTGTAAACGGATTATAGTTGTGACCTTTGTCCTGAACCTCTTTTATCTTTCCATTTAAAGCATAAAATTGCATCACATATAACCAACCAACCCTTCTTCGAATCTAAAAAAGGTCGTTGTTCTTCATCTTTCTATTCTAAGCTAGCTGTTTCCTTTTCTTCTTCATTACTAACCAGAAAGCAAGTCCTATAATTTTCAAAGTAAGTAACTATCATTTCTTCTTTATTAGCTCCTCATTATTTATTGGGATTTTCATCTTTTTTACAATTTTCTCTATTATTTTCTTTCTTGTTTTTTCTTCAAGATTTTCAATCTTATATTAGTGGCAATAACTCTTATTGTTCACGATCGATCTTGAAGAGTCTGGTTTCTGCAGATCTACAAGGTCAAAGGTGGAGAAAGAAACCCTAATTAATATGGGGAGAGGAAAGATTGCGATTCGAAGGATTGATAATTCTACCAGCAGGCAAGTTACTTTCTCAAAGAGAAGAAATGGATTGCTGAAGAAAGCTAGAGAATTATCCATTCTTTGTGATGCTGAAGTTGGATTAGTTGTTTTCTCCAGCACTGGAAAACTTTATGACTATGCAAGCACTTGGTAAGATAAATAATTTCTCATTAATTTACCTTTAAATTTCTGAAGTCTTAAATTTTGTCTGTGAAATTATAATTACCTGTTTTTAATTTTACTGAAGAGAAAAAGAGAAGCAATCTCTTATTTAGTTAAATATATAGTACAAGTTATTTGTGATTCTCATATACTTTGTGTTTGGTGTCAACCGTGCATTATTAGGAGTACTAAGTACATGTCTGACATTAAATTTCTTTTGTGCTTTCATATGACTTTCCCTTTTCTGATATTGCTTAGGTTGATGATGTACTATATATAATAAAATATATATATGCATGTGCCAATCCATGAATTCATCTTCATGGTTCATAATTACCAGGAAAGAGAATAACTTCTAAAATGAGAATGATCTTTTCTTCTTCCTCCTCCATCCTACTTATCGTTCAAAAAAAAAATTATATCAGTATCCTAATAAATTAAGTTCTGAAAAGAACACAGACGTAAGCTTCTGCTTCTACTTTACCAATTTGAATAAATATCTATTATGTTTGTACTTTAAACTGGCAAGGTACGATAACTATATTATTATACGTATATATAGTTTAAGGCATTGAGGTTTAATTTAGGAATCTATTATTTGCAGTAAACATGGTCACGGGAATCCAAATACATTGTGCTTTGAAATTAACAAAGCAGTAGTTAGTCTTTAATGTCTTATTGTGAATTAAACCTGTAAAATGCTCTTAAAATATTAATTTTTAATGTGAAAGACTGCAAGAAATGTTTTTCTGGATAGTTGAGCTGCATTATATTGCAATGCATGCGGAGCATATTGTCCCGCTTGCAATATATTGTGCAAAAGCTACAATCAAAAGATGCACAAACAAAAGGAGCTAGAGAAGAAAGGCTTGCAATATTGGATCGATGAATTAATTTTTCTCATTTCAATCATTGTTATGGGTAGTATACAATGGATACAAAGAAAACACTTGTATGAGGTAACAATATTTGTCAATATATAGAGCTATAAAAGTTAATTTGCATAGCATATGAAACAATTTGATCATAGGAAAAATTGTCTTTCATCTATCTTGTAAACCCAATTTGATCTTATGTCACAACTTAGCCTAGAACTTCAATATTGTTCCTACCTGCATTTAATTCCAAGAAGTTTGCTATGCTCTTTTTCTTACTTGCTATTGCTCATGATTGAACCCTAGCCTTTGCTAGTTTTACTCTTTATTACTTATATACATTAATATGTGGTTAAATGATACTTTTGGTCTCTTATGCAATTAGGTTCCGGTTTAATCCTTTAGGTATAAAAGTTTTGAATTTATCCCTTAAAAAGTGATACCAATATGGTCTCTTTTGTTCATTGTTTTGAGTTGGTCTCTTATAATGTCACAAAAGTTATATCAATGTGGTCATTTCTTTTGCAAAACTCTCGAATAACAAGTGGGTAATATTAACATGATTTTCAACATAAATGACCATTTCGAAACGAAAAACAAAAATTGGTATGATTTTTACACATAAGGGACTAATTCAAAACTTTTAATACATAATGAATCAAACTACAATATAAAATAAACATAAAGGACTAAGATTTGGGCATCTTTAATTGGTCTCACCCGTACTAATCTAAAAAAAACTTAAAGATACGGATCCAAAATGTGAAGTTGTAGATCTAATCTTACTTGTATAGATATATTTTCTTTGAAAAAATTTGGTATTTGCATTAATTATACCATTAGATTTGGCCCTTCTCAATTTTTTGTACTTTATATCATTATATCACCAATCTCATTTCACATTATCGCCATACTACTATCACCACTGGTTTGGTTACATTGTTAGCTAGTATGCTTTTATGAAATTTTATATACGTTTATAGTATCTTTGATACATAGTTATTATATAAAGTATTTTTCATTTGAGATTTTTTGCCCTATTGCTAACTTGTCGTCCCAACAAGATGTTTACAACTGAAATCTTATTAAGTATTTCACATCTTAAGTATTTTTCATTTAATGTATAGAAGGACCATCTTCTTCCATAGTGTTCTCCTAAAGTGGCCGAAGAATTTCACATCTCGGGCGAATGTGATGGTTTTTTTGGGATGCCATGAAGACGAACAATTTCTTTGAAGCACAAGTTTGCAACTTGGACACGTCACTAGTCTTCTGACATGGTATGAAATGAGCCATTTTAGAAAACATGTCTATAACTACCATTATGGAATCCTTCTGTCGTTGAGTTCGAGGTAGTCCAAGGACAAAATCCATACTAACATCTTCCCAAGGTGCCTTAGGAACCGGAAGTTGCACATATAACCTTGTATACTGACTTTTAGCTTTGGGATGTGCCTATCGACATCTCTTTCCAGCTTACGCAATAGAAATTCTCCTTGATTAAAGCCACTATTTTATCACGTCCAAAATGCCTTGAACTTCCTTTAGCAAACATTGGGGAATGCGTATAGTTTTTCCTTTGAACAAGAATCTGTCATGTTGGTAATATCCTTGAGATGACTGCAGATTAGTGGAACTCTAAACTTTACCAAAGTCAGAACCATCTGGATACAACTCTTTGATAATCTCAAATCCAATAACCTTCATTTGTAGAGTAGTAAGTAGACTATAGCATCAGCTGGGTGCATTTGCTACAACATTTTGAACTCTTTCCTTGAGCTTGAGTAGAAATGGATATGACTGCAAAAAATCACTCCAAGTAGCATGTTTGCCATTGATCTTTTGTTGAGAGTTCAAGTGTTTGAAGGCTTCATGGCCAGAGTAAGAACAACCTCCTTATTCAACAAATAATGACTCTATTCCTGAAGAGTACGAACAACAATATAAAACTCCTTGTCATAAGTAGAGCACTTGAGCATACCATTGTTGAGTTTCTCAATGAAGAAGGCTATAGGATGTCCCTCTTGGTTGAGCACAACTACCTTTCTAGCTTTCAAAACATCATAACTGACTTCGAATACTTGGTTAAAGTTAGGAAGAGCTAGTAGAGGTGCTTCGGTTAAATGCTTATTTAGCTCCTCAAAGCTTTTATTGGCTTCTTATGACCACTTGAATTTCTCTCCTTTGATGCATTCTGTAAGAGGGGCAGCAATCGAGCAAAAGTTTTTACTGAACCTCCTATAAAAAGAAGTTAATCTGTGATAACTCCTTGTGTCACAGACTTGGAGTTGGCCAATTGTTTATAGCTTCTATCTTTCTTGGCTCAACTCTCATCCCTTCAGCAGTGATGATATATCCAAGATAATTTACTTCATCGGTCAAGAATGAGCATTTCTTCAAGTTGGCATAAAGTTTTTCTCACGAAGAGTTTGGAGCACTTGTCGAATATGAAATAAATGTTCTTCAAATGTTCTCCAACTACCATCCTTCTTCGGTACTAAAAGTGCACGTACACCACAAGGATTGACACTCTCCCAAATCAACCCTTTCGTAAGCAACTTCTCAACCTGGTGTTGGACTTCAACATGCTCTGTTGGATTCATCCTATAAGCTGGTTTGTTAGGAATGGAAACTCTCGGGATGAAGTCAATGGGATGTTGTCTCGCGTTGGAGGCATTCCTACGGGACTTATGATGGAACATCGTCTGAGAATTCAACAAGTAGTTGCTCAATTTCCTTTGGGATGATCAATTCTTCATTTGATTCGAGCAATAGAATAAAGCTCATGGCTTGTGCTTCCTCTGTTGTCGCCTTGAATGGTTCCTTTGCGACTAAAGATACTAGTGGTTTGGATTCCTTTCCTCCTTCATCAAGTTCATTGGGTGGTAAGGGCACCGATTTGATTTAAACTTCATCCTTCACGAAAGTGTAAGTGTCGGCATGACCATTGTATAAGGCATGACAACCATATTTCCAAGGTCTCCCAAGAAGAAGGTGGCAAGCATCTATATGAATAACATCACACCATACATTGTCTTTGTACTTTGACCAATGGAGAAAGATACAAGATAAAGCTTAGATACTCTTACCTCATTACCCTTGTCGAGCCATTATGGCTTGTATGGATGTGGATGCTCCTTTGTCGGTAAATTCAATTTTTTCACCATATAGTTTGACACAACATTCTCACTGCTTCCACTATTGATGATAACATCAGAAACCTTACTTTGCGAGGTGCAACGAGTGTGGAAGATATTGTATCCTAGGCATGGTTCTTCTTTGGCTGATGTTGTGTGTAGGCTCCTTCTAACTATCAGTGATTCACCATAATTAGCAGGAAAGTACTCTTCGTCATATGTATTGCCTCACCCATCTTCTCTACTTGTAACCCTTCATGAAAATCTTCTTCAGAAGCTTTGTTTATCTCACCCTTAATGATGGTGATGGTTTTATGATATGGACAATCAGAAGCAATATGTCCAAACCCTTGGCATTTGAAACATTTGGGTGTCTTGGAACTGTTCTCTTTTCTTGCCTTTTGTTGGGGTTTGATAGAGGAACTAGGTTCTTTGGTTGGTGGTTTGTTAGGGTGGGCATAATTTATGGTGGAGGAAAGAGGTTGGTATGTAGATATTTTAAGCAATTGCTTCTCAACCCGAATGGCTAGATGGACAACCTCATCCAAACACCAAAATAAGTCATTTTCTGCCTCAATTTCTCCGACTAAGATTGGGGATTTTAGGAAGGTACGTGACGGGAATAAGAGTCACAGTGTAAATGATTATAATTTTAAATTCTTTTAGTATTTTTGGGATCTTCTAAGGGGTGAGGTAGAGGCTATGTTTGATGAGTTATTTCACAATGCAGAGCTTCCTAGATGCTCCTCCGTATATCTTCTTACTCTAGTTGAGGAGCTTTGAGTTGATATTGGCTTGAATGCGAACTTGTATAGGAGTAATCTCTTTATGGAACCAATGACATTAAATTTTATGGCAATACATTGTTTTTAATTCAACAAAATTAAAACCGTGATAATTTTATATTAACCTTACATTGTTTTATGGCAATACATTGTTTTAATGTTCTCTTTATGGAACCAATGTTGACCTGCATCAGGATTATCCCTTTATGGAACCAATGGCATTAAATTTTATGGCAACACATTGTTTTTAATTCTAAACCGATGCTACTTTTATAATTAAATTATTAAAAGACTAAAGGTTTAATCGCTTTCCTGAATTATTTGAGAATTTTAAATGAGTTAAATAAGTATGCACGTCAGCATAAAAATATTTTACACTATTAACCAATAAAAATTATAGTATGTGTGACTTTTAAGATATGACTGAAATAAAAGTTAATTATTTTTTGACATCTCAATTTTCAATTGATTGATAGTGCAAAATTCTTTTATACTTTCGGGCGTACTAACTAAATTCGTTCTTAGCACTTTCCTGTACTTTTTTTTATACTTGAGTCCCTAAACATGTCAACATTTTGTAATTATGTCCTTATATGTTAAAACTTTTAAATAATTTTTAATTAGAGATCCCTAAACTTTTACATAACCTGTAGCAGGTCTTTGTGTTCAAGTACTTGCTTACAAATTATTTAAAAATTTAAGGCCTAATTTCAAATTATTTATAAGTATGGGTACCCAATTAAAACATAGGGAGCTAAAATAAATTATTTAAAAAATTATGACATAAATATAAAATTGTTTGGTTCAGTGACCTAATTAAAATTGTCAAATAATTTAGAGACATACAGAACAATTAAACCAATATTAAATTGATGTTAACTTTCTCAAAATAAAAAATAAAATTACATGTAGCTTTAAGAAATCAAGTGTATGTCCCAATAAAATAGTTTAGTTCGTGAGCTAAGAGACATGAAAGAGTTTAAAAAAGGGAAGTATATGGTTTAAATCGAGGAACCTAACATTTCTCCCACCTCCTAACTAATTACTAACCACTAAATTTGACCATAAAAAATTGAGAGAATATGCTCACATGATAACACTATATTACAAATACTTACCAACCATCTATTTGTGTGTTTTTCATGTTCATTCTCTTATATCGTATGAAAGTTTGTCTACTGCTGACATCGTTTTAGTGGGGTATATGAGTATCTGTTACGATACCAACATAGCATATGATATAGGTCATCAAATTGGCGCCAACAATTTGGTCATGGCCATGGCCATATGATATAGGAATATGGCTAACAGAAAATATGTTGAGTGATGGTTATAAAGGAAGAAAGAAAACTCCTCTCCCTCCTCCGGGTCTCTATTTTTCCTCTCTGTTTCTTAATGGACTAGTCCATAACATTTTCTATTACTTGTATTGTTTCATTAAATTCAATACAATCACATAGTCTCTCATTTCCTTTATCTGAGTTCTGCAAGGAACCAAACCCTTACAATGGTGCTTTCATTTTTGAACTCCACTTTCCATGACTTCTGAACGTTGTTACAAGCGTTATGAACACATTGATGCATTAGATCAAAAAATGATTGAATCGCTTTAAGCAATGCAAGTTCAAATGAGCTACCCATAAAAAAAATATCAAATGGCCTTCATATCACAAACGTTTGCGGAAATTATCGCTGAATAAAAATCCCCGAGAGATGCTTTACCAGTTCCGACAAGTGATAAGACCTCCTATTCAGAGATTCGCCAAGCATTTGAGGTGCCGGAGAAACTTAGTGCTCTCAGTGACGAAAGATTCATGACGTCGTAGACTCGTAGCACTCCACTACCATTGGAGCCACCAGATCGAAACTACAACATTTTCGGGTCATGAGGCGAGCTTGGGGGATCATCAACATTGGGCCAAGAGCAAATACACAAGTAATTTGGACACTACATCTTAACCCAAAACCTTCAAACATTAGGTTTATGAGTCGTCTCACTTATATAGTGTTCAACATCCACTTTTCCATCAGATGTGGGACTCTTACTCGCATTTGTGTACCAACAATCTTTTGTTCAATGACTCGCCACTTACGGAGATTCACCAAGCCTTTAAGGTGGTGAAGCAACTTAGTGCTCTCAGTGACGACGAATTCGTGCATCTAGCATCACCATCAACCGTTTTCATAGAGGTAAATCGAAATTTGAGGAGCTTTCAGAGCAAAAACACAAGTGAGTTGGATAACACATCTTAACCAAAAACCTTACGACAATAGTTTTATGGGTCCTCTCATTTATATAGTGTTCAACATCCACTTTTCCATTTGATTTGAGACTCTTACTCACACTTGTATACCAACAATCTCCTGTTCAATGACTCACCACTTATGGAGATTAACCGAGCCTTTGAGGTGGCGAAGCAACTTAGTCCTCTCAATGACGACAGGTTCATGCATCTAGCATCATCATCAACCATTTCCACGGAGGGAAATCGAAATTTGAGGAGCTTTTACAAAGATGCTGCTTGTAGAATCGTAGCACTACATAGCCATCGGAGCCACCAGATCGAAACTACAACATAGTCGGGTCATTAGGGGAGCCTTGGAGATCATCCACCTTGTGCCAAGAGCAAAAACACAAGTGAGTTGGATATCACATCTTAAACAAAAACCTTAAGGCATTAGGTGTATGGGTCCTCTCACTTATATAGTGTTCAACATCCACTTTTCCATCAGATGTGAGACTCTTACTCAAACTTGAATACCAATAATATCCCTCTAAAGTGCGAGTCCGTCCATTTTTATAGGTATGCTAACTCCCCCCAAACGGATCCATATCTACTTGTATCACTGTTGGTTGCCCTCAGACATAGCAGAACATGTACTATTATGAAGGAGACTCGTACGTTGGTGTTGTTGGCTCCACTTTGATGACTTGTCATATGCTCTACTGGTATCATAACTATATCCTAATTCATCCAAAGCTCATTTTTTACATCATTATTGTATTCTTAGAGGTAGAAAAATATAAAAGGGTTAGACATTTGTTTTGGATTTATTTAATGTGGGCACTTTGGTTATTTAGAAATAAGATTGTTGTTGAGGGTGAGTGCTAACTGTGACCATATTTTTTTTTATATTACAATTTTTGTATTGGTGCAATAAATCGTTGATTAAAATTGTATGATGCCTCTAAACAGGTTGAATTACCCTCTGTACTCTTTTCAATATTATTCTGCTTATAAAGAAAAACAATTAGTTATATACTATTTAACACATAAGTTGCCAATGCTATTGACATTCTACAATTATGGCAGCATGAAAAATGTCATTGAGCGCTATAACAAACTGAAGGAGGAAAACCATCAACTAATGAATCCTGCTTCAGAAGTCAAGGTAATCACTTCTACACTATCTATCCAATTCACTCTCTGAGCTTTTGGGTATCAAGTTACTAGACATTCATAATTTCATTAGGTTTCATCAATGTTCTTGCTCAATTGCCTTTCAAAGGGTACCTGAACCACATCACATCAACTTGAATTGTGTGACTAAAATTGAAAGCCAGATAATTAATAGAAACTTTACTCTCATATCATCACTTTTTTCCCTTTCTCTCTTTCCTGTTTTCTCAGCTATATGTTTAATATCATTATAGCTTATCAGGTTCTAGCATTAGATATTATGGGTCAAGTCAAGCTATTTGTACAAACTATTGAGCACGAGGAGTCTTAATTGTTAATTCTTTTGAATCCACCACAATGCCTAGAGAAGTGTTGCTCATATTTGTAGAGAAGTGTTGCTTATATTTGTCATTTTCATATTGCAGCCTTGAGGTCATGGTATAACTTTTGTGTGGTGGGTTATAATGAAAGAAGAGAACACAAACACAATAAAGTTTATTTTACTGGAACAAAATAAATAGATAGTTTTGACATATAGCAGTACCGATTATTTACCAATATAGGACGACTAGTTTTTTAGTTAAAGGGGACTCATTAGATATACATATACATACTGAATTATAAGCATTTGACTAACTTCAAGTTACAAACCATGGTAGTCAAACTTTCGAGTTAATTCTTAAACTTACGACTTTAAGATTCTAGATCACGAAAAGAGTTAACTAACCCTTTTTCATAAAATGATATGAGTTAAATAGAACTTTGATAAAAATCAGTAAACTCCCAATTTTACTAATGAGTTAACCGGTCTAATTTTTTATTGACTTTGGCTGTTAAATGTAAATTAACGATCAATGTTGTTAGTTACTTTTTTTGTCAAAATATTAGTAGCTATTTGGGTTGAATTATCTATGTATTGCAATACAAATTGAATTTATAAAGTTAATTTTACATTTTCATTATTATTATTATTATTATTATTATTATTGTTTTATTTTGTTCAACTATCTAATAAAGTGTTAAACTAAAAATTATGAGTAATTAGGTCAAATTAGCTCTCACTGATTTTTTTTGACACAGTAGCTCATTGGTTATTAATGTAGATCATTGAACTGGTCTTCTACAATAATACCAATGTACTAACACAGTTAATATTTTGGTTGGCTACTTGGAGTTATGGGTGTAGGAATGTTGAATTAATGTCGTGTTAAATTGCTTTATGATGCATATATGTCATTTATAATTTTTCTTTGATATCATGCATAAAAAAAAGGTAACAACTAAGAGTTTACTAGGTGAGTCTAGGAAACCTCCGCACGTCTACATAGACACTCGAATTTGACAACTGTGATACACAATCATTGTTTTTGGTCCAAACTAACATGAACATCTCTGGCAGGCTTGAACAAACTACTAATCAACAACCATTAAACCAACATGAATTTAGCTACTACAAAGTATGATGGATTTTGAAACAAACAAATACACAACCAAACACCACATTAGTGTCCATCTTCCAGTTTCATTTTTTCTCAACTACTCTATAGTTAGTGTTTTGTTACTAGTTTTGAAGATTCTATAGTAGTACTTTGAAAGAAACCCACTCACTGTTCTGCTCGTCCACTCATTGTTTAATTTTCCTATACAGAATATTGTTTTTTGTTTTGAACTTTCATATTGGAAACTTATGTTAATGTTATGAACTTAGGATTTGGTCATTTATATCTGATTCATTTGACTCCAGCAAAATTTCTGTGATAATATGATTTTGTCATTTATATATAATTGACTTTGCTATTGTGATTTGTTTGATTATTGTGAGCTCTAATATGATTTGCGATAGATAATCTCTTTCATGTTAATAAACATGTTTTTAGTGGGTTGGGATCTTCTCCATTTCTAAGAAATGGAGAAATAGAGAGCTCAATATAATATTAATACTATGATTTTGAGAAATGGAGAGCTCAATTTGGAGAAAGATAGGCACGCAATTAATGGTTGGCCATAGTATTAAATGTTTTATAGTAATTAATGGTCACACAATTAATGTTTTTTAGGGTAAAAAAAACCCTAAAAATTACAGTTCGGTTCATAACTTTAACGAAAAGTTTGGCTCATTAAAGTTCAATTTTGTTCTGTTTTGTAGTTGGGTTTTTTTTTATGCCCCCACCTCTTCCCTCCATACCCCCACAAGAATTTTTTAGACGAAAATACCCCTGCCTAAAATAAACTCACTCGAATTTATCTAGGGGGGATAAATCCGATTTGTTAATTTTAGCCTGTCGGATGTATCTAGTGGGGGTACATGAGAAGATACATCCGACTTTAAAAATAACAAATCGGATTTACCTAGGGGGGTAAATCCAATTTATTATTTTCAAAGTCGGATTTACCTAGTGGGTATATAAATCTGAATTCCCCAAAAAACGAAAATCGAATTTACCCCCCTAAATTATTTTTTAGCCTAAATTATTCGCTCGATGTATAACATCGTCACATGTTAACGAACTACACCCTAAACAGAACCAAAAAACACCCAGTATTCATATTATTCATATCTAATTTATTTTTCTAAAAAAAATATAATTTTAATTTTTTAAATGATTTATTTATTTATTATTTGGATAAAAAATCGAATTTACCTTTGGGTGGGGTACATCCAATTTCCAAATCGGATTTACTCCCACCTTAGATAAATCCAATTTTAATTTTTTAAAATTTTTAGGGGAAAATTTCCAATTTCCAATTTTTTTAGATTTTTTTTTTGAGCTGGACATATGTTGGGTTTTTTAAATTTTGTGAAGGGTATTTTGGTCTTTTCACAGGGTGCATGGGGTATGCAGGGAAGAGGTGGGGGTACCAAAAAAAAAACCCTAATTTTTTTAACACGGTTCACCAACCAAACTATGAACCAAACGAGCTGAGAAATCAAAAGTGAGCCATGAACCGTAACTCAGTCATTTATTTGTCGCACCTACAATTACAAAACTGAACCCCAAATGCAATAATCACGTGGTTTATGGACACTAGAAATTGAAGACTTTTTTCCAACCCAACATTAACACGTTCTTGTGGCAGATCAACAATTTCACTAACGTTTTACGTGTTCGTTCTAGTTTAGATAAATGGAATAAAAATCAAGATTCATATGTTCAGTATTCTAAGAGATACAAAACCATTCTTAGACTTCAATCTATCAGCTAAAGCTTTTAAGAGTTGTTAGATCCAAAGAATCAAATTTGATTTGACTTTTCTTTTTATATTTTTGATGATGCTGACGATTTCGATTTTCTATTGTTATAAGATTCATTTATCTGGTTGAAGAGACAGAAACAGAGGTTTTCTACGCAGAGTGTACCGTGATGAGCTATTTCCTATTAGGTATAATAGATATGTATTTAAATAAAATACTCAGGGTGCAACTTTCTGGCGTGATGAAGTGTGCTAGAAATAAAAAAACCATTCACCTCCACTTGATGGCTAAATTTTCAATAGTTATTAATAATTAATAGTTACCGCAATTGTAAGGATTCAAAATACACATAGCACAAACAATGCAGACATGTCAGAGTCTACATATATCGTGACCGATGGTACCATTCGAAACATAGCCTGATCAATGAAGAGTATCATACTTGCTGAAGTAAAAATGAAATACCAATCTAAGAAACAGAATGAGTGGCAACATTTAGGATCAACAAATCAAGAAGTGCCAAACTGGAACTCACAAAAAAGGAAGCTCCTTATTCTCCTAATTCAAGATAATATATAGTAACGATATCAAAAACAAGATCACAACAGACAAATAAAACATATGTAGCAAAATGTTTTAAAGGCATCCTCGTGTTGGTTCTTTTCCCCCAATGTTGGATTTCGGATTCTTCATGGTAGAATGATTGCATTTAAATACTTTTCTTTGATAGTAACCGTTGGATATATTTAATATGTTTTCCTACTTTCTAGTTTTGGCAGACAGAAGCAGCAAGCCTGAGACAACAACTGCAGTACTTGCAAGAAAGCCACAGGTAAAATAAATAAATGAACACCCAATAATTAAATAAATGTAACTGGGGCAACGAATATAGATAGACAGTTTTCATGACTTGGATAGAACAACAGGTCAGATCAATAGCTGCTCCATCATTACAGAGCAGAACCCCGATGAAAATAACATGATTTTGATCCACTGATTAGGCCATACGCAATTTATTATCGGTAGACCAAGTGACGCCAAATTTACTGCAAGTGCGAAAACGTGGAAATCGTGCAACTTAACCTTCTTAAATACAAAACTAAGAATGTTAATTAAAAACTCAAGCTCGGAAATTCTCGATTAAACTATGTAAATCTATGTCAGTTGAAAATGTATTTCATACTTCCTCTTCGGTAAAAGCAGGCAATTGATGGGTGAAGGACTTTCCGGTTTGGGTATTAATGAACTACAAAACCTGGAAAACCAACTGGAGATGAGTTTAAAGGGCGTTCGCATGAAAAAGGTATGGCGGGTCAATTCAAATCAGATCTGTTCCACTGATAATTCCATATTTTTTTACAGCATATCATTGACTGTTCATAGTCGTCTATTTCCTGCAGGATCAAATTTGGACTAATGAGATTAAAGAATTACATCAAAAGGTTTCGGTAGTCTCAGTTTTGTGTTCGCCATATTTGACTAAGGTTTTCCCACAAATTTCTGACAAATTTTGATTAATGCCATTGTAGGGAAATCTCGTTCATCAAGAAAATGTGGAACTCCATAAAAAGATGGACCTCATTCAAAAAGAGAATGCAGAGTTACGGAAGAAGGTAAATGATCAAGAAAACAGTCCATAACTTGAGAAATTGTTAATCATCTTGTCATAAATACATACACATCCCGAACAAAGCAAGGCATGCATGATAAACAAGACTAAACACACACAGACACAGCCATATCAAACAGAATTTACTCATTTAGCAGGCTAAACACTATATATCTTGAAGGTAAAGACTTCAAATTTACTTATACGAAACCTAAAAAGAAGATTTGGATCTTAGGTTGATGAAGCAAAGAAGACTAATGAAGAAAATGAAGCACCCCATCTTTCACGCACAATCGGAAACGGATATGATTTACATGCACCCATCAGTCTCCAGCTAAGCCAGCCACAGCCTCAATACAGTGAACCCGCAGCCAAAGCAATACAATTAGGGTATTCCCTTAAATTAACGTATAACATATAGCTCCAATCTACATTTTTTCTTTCTAATTTCTTCAGAAACTAAACACCTAAATTTTGCACCAGATTACAGCTGCACTAGCAAGAACAGTTCGATTATCAGCTGTGTTTTCATTTCTGACAAGCTGTAATCAACAACTAGCCTACACATATGGTCAAGATTTTATGAGTGAGATCTTGAAGATCAACAATCACATTGTTCCATTTGAAAGAATATGGTATGAGATTATCTGTCAAGTAGCTTACAATTGCTGTTAAGGATCATACATAATGACTGCCTGTAAATTTTATGCAATAAAGACAACAATTGTGATTGGTGTTATTTTATATAACTTCTACATCTGTGTTGATCAATGAAATGGAATCCTGAACAAAGCAACTTGTGCCTATAACTTAAATATGTAATTGACGACAGATTGGAAACTGTAGCTCATGCTGTCACAGTAACTATACTATTCTTCTCAAGTGGTAAGCAAGACTTACGATTCTTCATAATGGATTATAAAGCAGTATTGCTAACAATGATGATGAGGGAACAGATATCCCTGAATCACACTCGATGTATATGGTTGCAACACCACAATTAAAGAAATAAAGGACTCGATAGGGGCATACCTTACACACATGAAGCAGAAACAGAAACAGAAAGTTGCATACCGAGAGTAGGCAAAATTTCATCTTCAGAAGCACACCCAAAAATATATTACCTAATTAAAGCATCTGAAATTCTGACCGACTTGTCAATCATTTATAAGCATGCATAACCCAGCTGACTTTACAAACAGACAAGCAAAAATTGCCACATGGGCTTTGTTTACTGTAGTTCACGCATTCAAATTAATTGATAACATATAATTCATGTCTGTTCCAATAGATACATACACAGCCAGAGATCACCTAGAAACCACGATTCCCGACTCATCCAGGAAATCCTCATTCCATTTGGCAGAGAATTCAGCTATATGGTGACATCACTAACAATATGATTATAAGAATAAAATGAATTCTGGCTGTAGTCAGATACAATCATAAAAACTGAAAATATTGGGTTAAAAACTATGGCTCATAGCACATAATTCCAGTTT
This sequence comes from Astragalus glycyphyllos, assembly GCA_963573325.1. Lineage (NCBI taxonomy): Eukaryota > Viridiplantae > Streptophyta > Magnoliopsida > Fabales > Fabaceae > Astragalus > Astragalus glycyphyllos. Next base: position 2,370,882 of record OY754311.1, read on the forward strand.
ACCCAATGTAGCGAAGTTATAGCATTTCAGAAGCATATGAAATCAGAGTGTATTTAGTATTCCATTGGTCTCACCATCATCTTAGTGAAGTGCCACAAGGGCGATAGTATAGGTCAGAAAATAAAGACATTTGAAAAGGGTTACCATTAAGAGTATCACATCAAATCAAATGGTTTTAGATAATCTCAGTATAAGTTTAAGCTTATACATATTACAACTAGATAGACATGTTACAGCACTAATATGTTCACAAATTATTTGCGCAAAATAATAACAATAAAATTACTCTTCTTGTAGATGCATCAGACAATAGAACAATCAAGACACTGAAGGGATATCAAAGTCTAAGCCTATACTCTCGGGGATCAAGCCTGGATTACTATAAAGATCAAAATCAACAGAAAAGCTAAGTTCAAGTGGGTGCAATCAAGTGAAGCGGAAATAAAAGTAGTTTACAAAAAGGGAGATTATAATTAGTGAAACCAATTTGCTATGAACCGATCTATGTCACCAAAATAATGTCAAAAAACTCTGTTTGCACAATTACTTCTAGGACCACATTTGACATCTCAAGTAAAGATAGCAAAACAAAATTTTGACTTGTCCATTCCAATCCTTTGATAGTTGACATGAATATTCACGTCATTCGTGTTTAACTTTTAAAACTGATAATTGTATAGTTGCACATGCTTTAAAGCAAATGCACAAAGTAATCCTAATTACACTAAGGTAAAATTACATGAGTGGAAAAGAACATCGACATGCCTATAGAATGTTTTAAAGTTGGTATTAAATCACAGTTCAAGTTCCAAGAGCAACAGCTATAATCATGCAACAACTTCTGATTGCATGACTCATTTGCAGGAGCAATCTCATGAGACACTGTTTAATTTAAAACTAACAACCAGTTAACAGCCATGGAAAAGCAGTAACGCCCGACCAAGGGTCAAACAGAACTGGCTCATCCAGACTGATTTAGTCCAATACTAAATTTCATATTAGTCAGAGACAAGCAGTGCTTTGAAACCTGACAAAATTCCCAGAGCAGCATTATATTTCACATTGAAACTAAAAACACGGTTTTACCAAACCAGTACGGTGGCCCTCCTCGCCTCGGCTACCATCTCATCAGTTCCATTTACTAAGGACCACACGTTGCGAGAAAAAGAGATAATTGAATGCAGAACGCGGGGAATATGGTGGATTTCGGTAAATCTAAAACATTAGTAGCAATATAAGAGTCTTCTGTTCTGTTTCAGAAAACATTTTTGTTTTTCTTTTCTGTTTTTGCTTTTACTTTACTTACAAAAAAAAGTGCCACGTAGGTTTAGTTTAATTCCTGTTTTCAAATATTTGTAAAAAAAAAGGGAAAAAATTGTTTCCGCTGTTAATTGTACAAACCTTTGAAAACAGGAAACAAAGTGAAAACAATTTGACAGTTTTGTAATGACTTTGGTATACGCTATACAGACGTACTACGCTGATACTTAGCAGCTTCAATTTACTGAACATCAAATACTTGTTCAAATGACAGTTCACTCTCGGCCAGAGTGAGGAGATTCACCAAAATGCCAATTTCATATGATTAGGTCCTAATTTCTAAATTAAAAGCAATAACCAAGATTTAACATATAATGGCATCCATTCAACACCCTGACTATGTAGATTTCGGTATAGGGAGTTAGGAACTTAAAGCAAGTAATCTAAATATAAGCATTGTCTAGCAATATGGATGTGGCCCATGTGGGCATTGCACAGTAACATCTATTTGCAGGATTGCCGACTAATGATTGGAAATTAGAAAGGAGGTAAAGGGAGGAAAGGAAATACCTAGAGTTGAAGTTTTTGGAGTTTTAGATGAAGGGAGAAGAGAAAGAATGTGGTATACAACGATTGGCGACTATGATTTGATAAAAACAGACTAAACACGAGCCTTGGTTAATATAAGACTCCAATTCCAAATTAAATAGTGAAAATAATCATGGTAATTAACAAACATGGAAATTAATCTTAAGAGATACTGAGATAGTCAACGACGATATTCATTCCTATCCTCTAACACTTCCCGTTTTCCCCTCAAGTTAAAGCTTGTGAAGCTTTAAGCTAGGTACAAGTACAGCCTATGGAAGTGAATAATAACCAGATAATATAACCTATATTGACTCACATATGGAACAAAAGTCGAGACCAAATTGTAGTTCGGACAAAAGCTGTAGTCAAACCACAATTGGGGCAAAAAAAAACTAGTGCCAAACCACAATTGGGGCAACAAAAAAAAACTAGTGCCAACCCGCAGCCGAAAAAAAGATTCCAAAAAAGAACTAAGACAGACTAACATTTAAAAAAACATCTAATTGTAGGTCAGATCGGAGATACAATGATAGCTTCAAGGATGTGGAGGTGGCACTGGAGGAGCAAATGATGGTAAAACCAAAATCAAATAAAACTATAAAACCCACAATATGAAAGTGGTCTCAATAAAACAATTAAAGGTCAACGAACCAAATTTGACAAACAGTGCAGCAAAGCAAACAGCGAGTATGAAGGCAGAAGGTGGAACTCAGATGCTGACAAGAACAGGAAACTTGATAGCCAAAAAGTGACGACTATATCCAAAAAAGGTTTTCATTTACATTTACAGTTATTACAATTTAACTCCTAGGATTTAGGGTATATCAAACTTACATGTGTCAACGTATGATTGTTTTTACACAATTATGAAATTGTTTGGTACCTTTAAAATACATTAGTAATAACAAAATCACACACACACACACACAGATATATATATATATATATATATATATATATATATATTATTTTGTATAATATACATAATAATTATTATATTATATTGTATAAATATCATATATCGTATTAAAAATGGCATTTTATATTGTTTTGCATGTATCGAGAAGACCTATAAAAGCACCAATAAGGTGGGTTCACCAAACGGATGATAGTACAAAAATAGAAGGTAGACGAGGATGAAGAAAAATAATAGGAGAAAACCATGAGATCAAATGCTAAATGATCAATCGTTGAACGTGATATATCATATGGAATTATGGCATTGTTTGATCCATGTAGCCAACTCCCTATCGAGTGGAATAAGACTTGGTTGTTGTATTCTAGTAGGTGCATTTTATGAAAGGAAATCGATCTAAGAGGGGGGATAAAAAGTTTGTAAAGAAAGTAGTATCATGGGCCTAAAACCACTCTTCATAACATATTTTTGCTACAAGAAACTCAAGATAGTCAAAGCAAAAGATACAACCAAGATGTTTTTTACTTTGAAGTTTTTTGTGCTTATAAATGTTTCAAAGGGAGTTTCTGTTTTCACAAGGAGAGAACATGCAGCATTGCTGCTTTATGTTTTTAATGATCCTTGTTGTATCTCGACTGTTATTTATGGATGACTAACTTATCCTTCCCTAGTTGTATCTGCCTCTTTTCTTTAACAATTTCTATTCTCTACAAAAAGGGAATTGCAGGTGTGTCATCAAAAAACCGTACAAGATGATCATATAATTTGCATCCATATAATGTTGCTATATGCTAATCTATATCTAAAACTTGAGGAAATTCAACAACAATCTAATTGCACCATTCCAAATTATATAAGTAACATTGCCAAAACTATAGAAAAACTAATAAAAACAAAAGCTCCTTATATAGCAGACAACTACTAAAAAACACGAATGAACTCATTAATGTTTAAAAAGAAAAAAAAATATACAAAACAGAACCATATAGTTTCTATCCAAGGTTGTTAAACTCAAGAATCAACGTTAACTTGTGGAGCATTCTTAGCCTCAACTAGTAAATTCGTAAGAGTTTGAGATCACCTCATTCAAATAATATTTTTAAAATCTAATGGTATGACATAATACACAGGCTACATAATGAGGTTAATGTTTCTTATTAAATGTCTGCAACAATATTATATACACAATGCATTTGACAAGCTTAACAGCTAACATGCATGCAAAAACCACTAGTAAGATTATGCATGATTACATTTGAAAAAGGTTCATCAACCATCCATTCTCTTTTAAGAGCTGTATTTTAGAAAATGCCATACCTTCAATAGATGATAAACCATCAAAGACGTGTGAACTTAATATTCTCATTATTACTACAGTTGTACAGCCAAGCTGAAGAAAATACTCCAGGTCATCATGCACCTTTTCTGTGTATGAATAAAGCTGAAAATGTCATAATTCTTTACCAATGAATATAAAATGACTAAATATTAACACATAGGGATGCAAAGTACAATAGTTTGGTAGATCACCATAGCTAAGTTGCAAAATTTTGTGTTAACAACAAATATGCTTTGTTGGACTACATATTAGCCAATGTTTCATCTTTGAAGTCCTCAGGTTCATGTTAGAGATTCTTCTCTACATATTAATTTTTCAGTAAACTATTTCATATCCAATCATTCATCATAACAAGCTTACCTAAGAGTACACAAATTTGCATTGATAAATTGTAATACTAATATCTCTTCGTAAAGTGGTAGACAATTAAGCATTTTCATAGCAAAAGTCATGAACAATTTCAAACATATAGTAGACATCAGCTTACCATACATTGTTGTTCCATTTCATACAATGTCATACCTTCATAACAAAATAGTAAACCAGAAGTATATGAACAAAATAACAATTATCAACAAAAAATAGGAACACTCCATTGCGGCACAAGTCGGCACCTATGCCTTTCAAATTTGTAAGATAATAACCAGTTTCCATTAGAAGAAAAAGAATCTCTTACAACAAATCAAATCAGGGAGGTTGAAAGATAAAGCCCTAAAATACATTGGAACCATTACTATATTTGAATCTTTGTTACAGACAACAATCATAATTTTAAATGATATATAACATTTTTTACCAATATATTACACAAATTTTCTTCTAATACATATTCATATTCCCCCCTTATGGACTAATTTCAAAGTGTGGCTGATGAAAACGGTGCTTCGAACTTTGATGAGTTGCAGCTGAAGTAAGGGTTAAGTCCTATTTTCAAACATGGACTGTAATTCAACTCAAACTATGGTTGAAAATATTCAAGACTGTCTAAAGATTTCAATCCCTCTGCTTTATCTTGAAAGCACTCACTTGGATAGACGACATCGTGTTTGGGTAACTAAACTAGCAGCGCACTAATACTAATTCAAGACTATGTTTCAACAAGCGCTTATCATATAAGTTTGTGTATTAGTTGTTTCTAAAGTCAAAGAGAATAAACTCTATAGAGCTATCTATAAGTTGTTTTTATAAGCTATAATAGGGGAGCTCAGAAGAGTAAACAGAAAACAGCTTATTAACATTGTAACTTGTATGTTATTCTTATAACGTCCATCCAAACCCTCACAAGTAACTCAAGTAATTATATCATAAGATAAGAACAAAAAACTCTTCCTACCCCTCCACCCACCAACCCACCCAAAAAAGAACTCCAAAATCTAGCTTATTGTACCTGCATTGTGCTAATGCACTGCATTTTTCAAAACCCTTTGGACAAATTCGTAAATAAGTAGAATGTTGACGAAACATAAATGACTACTAACACATTATAACAAAAAATTTATAACATAATTAATGCATGACCCCGATTTAAAAAACATTAAATAGAAAGGAGAGAAAGGGATCATAAAGCCATGGCCCTAAGTGAAATTGTACAGATGCACGTGATGAAAATCCATCCATCCATTCAATACTCCACAGTCCACACAAAAAGACTTAAAAAACCTAAATCGCCTTAATGATAGGAACTCCTACAGGTGACGCCCAACTTGATCCCAACAACGGCCAAGCATATTTTACCAATAAAGTATTTTTCTTGCTCGTTGCAAGCAACAATGCAACAAAAAAGAAACAACTTACACAGTCAAAACAATCACGCTGCACCACCGCACAAAGGTAAGTACAAATGGATGACTATCGCAATAGAAACTACGAATTGTTTCAGTGAATCACACAGAGTTGAAGAGAGGAAAAATATATATTAAAAAAAGAAATGAATTCGAAAAATAGAAACAGGCGTGCAAAGAAAAAACAAAAATTCGAAAACCTAGACAGATTTAAGGGGTTCTCGGACGCAACTTTCATCAGAATCCAGCGAATCAGTGGCCGACATTAGTGAAGTAGAAGTACTGCGAAATTAGGGCAAGACGAAACTTGGAGGAAACGACGGATCAATCGAATCGATCAGTTGAGTTGCCGAGTGTTGCCGTTGGAATGCGGAGTTGTTTGGCTTTTCGCAAGCAAAGAGGAGATAGTACCACAGAAACAGAAACACGTCGGAGAGAGAAGGAAAATGTTTTTGGATCAAAAGAATCTTAGCCAATCGGAACGCGAAGATCCTCACCGATGCCCACATACCGGTACAAATGTTCGCGGGTTAACAGAGGATAATTTTGTAAGTGTAACTGCATGGTGATCTTTTTAGAATTCATTTTACATATACATATTAGTATATTGTCAAAAAAAAATTACATATTAGTATATATATTTATATACTTCAACGAATGAAAAAGAAAAATCAAGTTTCTTAATTTTATGAAAGGATTTAATTTATAGGTGTATATATTTTTTTAACTATTTACGAATTAGAGACTGACAGATCATCAAAACAAAATTAGTCAATTAGTAACCAACCACTTCATGTATTGTAATTGGTGATGGTTGTAAAAGCCTATACAAAATATGTAATATGTGTATAGAAATTAAATTCTTTATGAAAAAAGTAAAAGATTCATGGAATTGTTGGTTACTAATTGACTAACCGACGGTTAATTTCTTTATAATGATGTGTCATCATGTAATTGGTAGATAGTATAAAATATTTATACCCCTATTGTGTATATAAATTAAATCCAAAAAAATTGTGTGTATATATTAGGCCACCAATCAATCATAAATTTGTGACATCGTAAAAATGAGTTGAGTCTTCTTCCAACTGCACTAAAAGTCAATTACACCATGATTTGTGATTTTTGAAAAAATAATAATTGTTATTCATTGTCACTGCCAAAAATACACCATCAATAAATCACAATCAATCATATGTGTTCATCAATAATCATAACTAGCGGGAAAAGACGGATCCTCCAAGCCAGTCTTTCATGTGTTGGTGTGTTGGTCGGTGCCTATTATTATTAGAATTAGAAATGTATTGGTGTATTAGTGGGCGGTTATTGTTATTAGAATTTTATACTTACAATAAGGGTATTTTAGTCAGAAAAATTTGATACCAAAATGACAAATTTTTTTAGAATCTCTTCTATTAATAGTTAGTTATAGATGAAAGTCAAACATTTTTAATAGTCGATGGTTAAAATTGAAACTGTCAATGCATAAAGCTCTACAGTGTCAATAAATCACAATCAATCATATATATGACTTCAGACATAATTACATTGAAGTTGATTCTTGGGGTTAGCCATCAAGAGGCCACATGATATCGATGTGTGAGCTTACACGAGGGCATGTGCTCAGTCCAACGAGCTTAGTGACGTCTAAATGGATGCCATGGAGATGTGGTTGTCTACCGTATGTAAATATCATCAAGGAGTAACTCTTGTTGGGGATAGGAACCACGATTTTTATTGACAAGATTGCGACCTGTGTTGACATGGTATACTTTTGGTACTTCTGCAATATCGCATCAACCGGTATTCATAGGCGTTGCTTCCTTGCATCCTTGTACAAGGAATTTTGGAAGGACAAACCACTTTCCATTATACATGTCCCTCCTACAGGCATGAATTTTTGAACTTTTTATCACTAACATCGCAACCTATCATTTAGACAAGGATTGCGAGGAGCACCACCTTCAAGCCACAAGATACATGTCAGACAGTGGTTTGCAACGGCCATGTCGGACCAAGGGAGCTTGAATGTGTACATTTGGACGATGCTAAGGTGCGTAAAAGTAGTCTTTTGTTGATCTTCAGGTACTATGACTATTTGATTATAACCAGAGTATCCATCCAAAAAGCAATAGAACTCTTTGCCGGCAACTCTATCAAGCATCTGGTCTATGAATGGTAAGGGAAATTGATATTTTCTTGTGGGCTTGTTGAGCTTTCAATAATCCATGCAAATCCTCCACCCAGTTACTATTCTTGTAGGAATTAGCTCATTCTTCTCATTAGTTACCACTGTGACCCTTCCTTTCTTTGGAACACACTGCACAGGACTCACCCATGCACTATCTGATATTGGATACACAATGCAAGCATCAAGCCACTTGATAATTTCCTTTTTCACAACTTCCTTCATGATGGGATTGAGTCTCCTCTGCCCTTCAATGCTACTCTTAGCATTTTCATCAAGAATGATTCTATGCATGCAGATGGTAGGACTAATCCCCTTTATATCAGTCATTTGTCACCCAATTGCCTTCTTATGCCTCTTTAGGGTAGTAATGAGATCATGTTCTTGACTTTTGGATAAGTCAGAGGCAATGATCACAGGCAATGTATCATTTTCCCCTAAATAGGCATACTTAAGGTGCTTGGGTAACTCTTTAAGATCAAGCACTGGAGGTTTCTCAATGGAAGACAAATTTCTTCTAAGGTTTGAATCCTCAAGCTCAAGAGATTCATACTGTCTACTCCAAATTTCCTTCACAGTAGCCTCCCTATGCAACATATCTTCTTTCACAAATTCACTTTTGTCAATTTCAGCAAGAGCTTTCACCAAATGGTCACCTTGCTTGTGGAAGTGTTTCTGAACCACAGAATCAAGAGACATCACAAAGAAACACTCTTCAGATCCTTGATCAGGAAACTTGAGAGCATTCATCACATTGAACTTGATCTCTTGATCATTGACTCTCATAGTCAATTCTCCTTTTTGCAAATCAATTAGACACTTCCTTATCTGTATCAAAATCTAAACTCACAAAGTCAGCAGAAAATACAAATTTATCTACTTTTATCAAGACATCTTCAATGATTCCTTCTGGGTATGCAATAGATCTATCTGCAAGTTGGAGAGTAACAGTTGTAGGTCTGGCAACCCCTATACCCAACTAAGTGAAAACCGACTTAGGCATCAAATTGATGGTTGCACCTAAGTCACAGAGAGCTCTGCCAGTATAGGTTTCACCAATTGCACAAGGAATAGTGAAACTGCCTGAATCCTTCAACTTGCTTGGAAGCTTGCTTTGCATGATCATACTACATTCCTCTGTCATAGCCACTGTTTCAAATTCTCCAAGTCTCTTCCTCTTAGAGAGCACATCCTTCATAAATTTTGCATAGTTGGGCATTTGTTGAAGTGCTTCTACTAGAGGAACATTGATGTGAAGTTGTTTTAGCACCTCTAAAAATTTGCCAAATTGCTTGTCTTGCTGTGCCTTCTTCAACCTTTGAGGAAAATATGGAGATGGAACAAGTTGATCAGCAACTGGTGATGGAACTGGTGCAGCATCAAATGATGCAGCATCAACTGTGACAGCATCTGTTGCCTTCTTTTTCTCATTTTTCTGATTTTTTTTGTTTTTGTTGGTGTTATCACTAGGATCAGTAGATGGTCCATTCAAGTCCTTCCCACTCCTTAGAGATATAGCCTTGCATTGTTCCTTCCCTTTAGATGATGATGGTTCAGTAGTGGATGGTAATGATCCACTAGGCCTTTGGGTAAGAGCAGTAGCAATTTGACCAATTTGATTCTCCAAGTTCTTGATTGCAGCCCCTTGAGTTTGATACTGAAATTTTGTTTCATTCATGAAGGCCTTGAGCATGGTCTCCATAGAGTTTTCAACTGTTGGTGCTGCTTGTTGGTATATTGCTTGTCTTTGTCAAGTGTCATTGCTTGAGGACAAGCAATGGTTCAAGTTTGGGGGTGTGATAACAATCATTTATGATGGTTATTATCTCTTATTTCAAGCTTAAATTATTGTTAATTCTCAAACAATATTGTGATTATTATTGTAAATATGATAGTTTAGAGTTAATCTAAGGTGCATGCTTTAACTTGTTATATTTGGCACTTTGGTGCCCAATTGTGGGTTTAATGTGTTTGCCTAATTGCTGCAGCATCTAATGTGGCAGCAATGCAAAAATGCGCAACATGAGAGAGAAAGCAGAAGGAAACACGGAAATTGAGGAAATGACAACTGTCAGTCAGCACCTGGCGTGGGTGTGCGTGTTAATCAAAGAATATTCGCTGATGACCTAGGAATATGGGCAAAAGGGACTTTGTGCGCTCATGAAAGGACAAAAGGCGCCCCCAATTTAGGGTTACCATTGGATCTTGGGCCTCATCTATAAATAGGACCCTCATTCCTAGATTAGGGCAAGCCGGAAAACGAGGTATAGAGATAATCTCCAATTCGTGCCTTCTCAAGCTCACCAAAAAAAATCAAGTGCTGGAATTGTTATTGCTGCAGCAACACTGAAGCTTCATTTCTGGGAGGAAGCTACGATTGAAGAGCTGGAGTATGCTTCATTGATCTTCTTTGGAGCTTATTTCTCTTGGTTCAACGATTTGTAGTGTAAACTCTCTTCTCGGATTTGTAGCATGACTTTCTCATTTATGTTTAAGTTATTTTTCTTTTGTTAAAGCTCAACATGAGCTAACTTCTTATAGTTGGGATGCAAACTTGATGTAATGAATTTATTGTGCTATAAATGAAGTATGTTTAAGTGTTGATCATTTTATCTTGTGTGTTTTAATACTTCCATCTTAGATTAGGATTGGTCGTCTAATCTAAGTAGCATTTATGAATTCAGAAATGGTTTGTAAATTTACCTCACAAGATAATATGATTTGTTGCATTAATAGAGATATTAGTGTTTCTTGCTTAAACCCTAGATATAGGGAGGGCATAAGCCATAAGGTGAATACTGCGGATGCCTAAGTAGCCTAGGGCGTAACTTTTAAGGTCTAGAGATAAACTTTGAAAGCCAAACCCTAGTGAGAAGTATTTGAGAAAATACATCCATTGCTGCAGCACTTAACATATCATTATATGCACTTTAATGAAGTTACTGAAAGTAAACGCATCTCAACTTGTTCTAATCATCTGATCATTATTACCCTGATACCCTTTTTATTATTGTGTATGTTACCAAACATTTGTGTCATTTACTTTATTTTTACCATCACTAATTTGTTGATTAAATTAAGCTTTGTTTAACTGCTAATCCTCGTGGGAATGAACTTTACTTTCACTTTATTACTTGTTGACAGTGTACACTTGCACTATCACGTTTTTACGCAACACTAAACCCCCCATTACAAGCTAGATTCGCTTGAAAGTGTACATACGGCCAGGAGTATATAACGAGGGAAAATGTGGCAATTTTGTTGCAACAACTGGTGGGTGGGATGTAATACAAGCAGTCTGGAACTGTGAGTGTTGGAAATGAGAAGGCTCTTAAGCATTTGAGATAACAATAATCTCTATTGCTTGAGAGAATGATGTGGTCGTTGCTTTGTTTCCAAATGACAATGATAACCTCCCTCCTATTTATAGGCGGGAAGAGGATTTTACATAAGGGAAAGTTTTACACACTTCTCCCAACTATTTGCATTTAACAATACACCTCTCGACTATTCATTTACTTCTACACCTCTCTAGATTTTTCTTTGGACTAGCCACACACCCACACATTAACACTATTGGGCTTAACACTTGATTGGTCCAATGGACTGATCAGGTTTACAATCCAACAAGGAGAACATCACCTTTTGTTGTTCCATAACATTCTGTTTCTGTGAAGTTTCCCATGCCACCAATGCTGTTAAGAATTGGCAAATACCAACTTCAGCTAAATGATTGTGGGACCATCTCCATCATTCACACGAACCTCATAAGTAGTTGACAGTTCTGCCCTATCAAACGATCCCCCCAGCCTCCGAGTAGGTAAAGAGTTCATCCTCCACCTTGCTGCTCTTTACTCCCCACACTAGATCTATAAAACAGAAGTTTAGCCCCCTTTTCAGTTACTATAATAACTACTAACTTGAGTTGGGCTTCAAAGTATCTTTGCAGTTATCCATCACGTGCTACACCGCATTCCACCATACTCATGAACCTCAATTGCAAACATTGAAGCCTAAAGGGAACCTACCTGGCTCTCAAACAAGGCATTTTGACATTATATCTTGAAAATACTTGTTCAGAGCATCCTTGCTTTACGGCATGGCATGTTTGTGCTAAGTGTCCTCTTTTACCTTTGTAACCTTTCTTTGGCTGTGGCATTTGATTATGCATACTATCTATTGAGAAAAATCTAAGTCCCACATTGACTAGAGATATGGTCTCAAAAGACTTTATAAGTGAGAGGCAACTCTTTTTAGCATCACAAGCAGCAAGTTATTGGTAAACGCTTAAGGCAAACCTTCCCAAAACAGTATGGCATCTATAAGTCACCAATAGGCATTGGCCTTTCTGGTGTCATGGCCTTATTTCCTTTGCCTTTAACTACTCCAGTTCAGAATGTGTATGTTCGAAATGCATGGTGTCTACCTTTCCAATAGAACAAGAATCACGTCCACATGTTTTTACTTTGAAGTAGTTTTGATAGTTCATCCTAAAGGATTGTAAAAAAACAAAGAGTCTAATACTTTAATGCATGCGAGAATGAAGTTCTATGCTTCATTTGAATGGAGCAAAACAGTCACATTTTTATGGATGACTCTGCCGTTATAATTTCTATGGGATGCAATTATGTTAATATCTCTAAAGAGTTTTGTCATTATGTTAATATCAACATAAACTTGTGGAGCATCAATTAACTCAATTAGTTACCTCTGTAGGAAGTTGGTAAAAATTTCTAACATTTAATAAAATGTTTATTGTTAGAATCAACTAATCATGTTGTTTAAGAAATATTAAATTTAAAATATTGAAATATCAAGTAGTCTAGAGAAACCTAGGGGAGCGAACTACCAAAATGTGAAGTCGATAAATAGGTATATCCTTCGGCATTTAATAGAATGTTTATTGTTAGAATCAACTAATCATGTTGTTTAAGAAATATTAAATTTAAAATATTGAAATATCAAGTAGTCTAGAGAAACCTAGAGGAGCAAACTACCAAAATGTGAAGGTGCATCCCAAGCCGCCTAAACCAAATTCTAAATGTCAAAATCATATAAATGTCACTACAGTCGCAAAATCATATAAATGTCGCTAAATGTCAAAATCATTTTACAAGCTTAACCTACAGTGAAATCACTAGTCGCAAAATCATATAAATGTCAAAACTAAATCAACAAAATAAAATCACCATGCAAATAATTGAACCAAAGCCATAAACAATTTGTTGAACAAAACACATAAGGGATGTAATGGTTTGCAGGTAACACTATAATAAAACTAGCGTGTAGAACAAGATTTGAATGTGAGGCTTGTTTCAAGAGTAACAACGTAGGTTATTGGATCACAATTTGCATTGACAAATTGTTGGGTATGTGGAAAACTATTGTGCATTGAATCACGCGGTCACAAAATGCACTTTCATCATGCAACAAGCTTGTCAGATCACAAGAAAGTGTAGAGACAGTGCAAGCTTAAGGAATTGATCTACATTGTGTTTTCGGTTGAAGTAGAATAAAACTTTGAAGAGGACAGCCAAAGAGGTTGTTTTGGGCAATCCAGGGGGAGATTTTGATCTTAAAAAGTAAACTCCTAGACTGAACTATAGACATGTAATTCTAAGTTTGTTAGAAACTACTCGAGTCTAGCCAGTTCTACAAACCAAGAAACAAGATTGAAAGTGAGTTAACTCATTTTCTTAAATAGAATTGTAAACTCATTGAATTATACGAGTTGGCTTAAGAGTTTGACAACCTTAGTAATAGTTATACTAACTATATAAATACAAAGCTAGGCAGGTAGACAAAGGCATTATAAACATTCTAGCTGTCCAAGATCCCTGATATTTGTGATATAATCAAATGGGATTTTTTAATGTTATTCTGTCACTACGCTTAATGCCTCAACGACCTAGTGAGATAATGCATGATTACATTTGCATTTACATCGATATTTCTCTTTTCAGAGGAAGTTTTAGAAAATGTCGTACCTTTAAGAGATGAAAAACTGCAAGACGTGTGAAGGTAACTTTCTCAATATTATTGGAGCCGCACAGCAAGCAGAAGACAATACCCCAGTTTATAGTGCATCTTTTCTGGATACAAATACAAAATAAAGGGGGGCAATGTCATATTTCTTTACCAATCTTTACCAATGAATAGAAAATGACTAAATATTAAAATTAATGGGATGCAAATTTACAATAGCTTGGTAGATTACCATAGCTAAATTAGTTGCAAAATTTTGTCTTAAAAACAAAAATGGTTGGTAGTTCCTAGGAATATGACAAAGAAACAACTCTTTCATCTTTGAGGTCCTCCGGTTTATGTTAGAGTGTCTCTTCATATTAACTCTTCAGCAAAATATTTCATAACGAATTATGAATCATATAGCATTTGCATGCGGTATCCAATTATGCTTACCAAAGATCATGAACAATTTTAAATATATATAGTAAACAATAACCTGTGCCATACATTGTTGATCTATTTCATACAATATTATGCCTTTTTATAACAAAAAGTAAACCTGAAGTATATAGGGAAAAATAAATATTACCAACAAAAAACTTCCAAATTTGCTAGATAAGAATAAATTCTCATTGGTTTAAAAAAATAAATCTCTTGCAACAAACTAATTTTTTAGGGTTTCATATTTTCATTTAATATAAAGTGAATTAGTAAGAATTATAGCAGAACCTTGTGGATTGTGATATCAGAATCAGAAGGTTCAAAAAGAAGTCCTACAATACATTGGGAGCATGACTTCATCTGGATTTTGTTACAGACAACAACTGTAAATTAAATGAGACATTAGGATTTTTCAATCAAGATACTACATATTTTCTTCAAATGCATATATATATCTTTTATGAACCAATTTTATAGTGCAGCTTAGGAAATTAGGAAAAAGGTTTTGAAAGTTTGATGAGCTGCAGAGGTAAGGGATAAGTCCTATTTTCAAACATATACTTTGGAAAAAAAATTGATAAAAAAAATTCAAGCCTGATTGAAAATTTTAAACCAGTTGTTGAAAGTTTGATGAGTTGCAGCTGGGGCAAGGGCCAAGTCAAGTACTATTTTCAAACATATACTATATGAATATAATTTAACATATTTACATCATCTACCAATTACAAGTTGACACGTCATTAAAAAGAAGCTAGTTAATTAATTATCATTTTATAATGTCAATCATACTATGAATTATTATTGGTTGTGGTTATAAAAAGGTTTACGCAGATAGTGCACAGCAATTAAACTTGTACTATATTTCACAAAGACAACATGGATGAAAAAATTCAAGCCTGATTGAAGATTTCAAACTCTTTCCCCCTTACCTTGAATGCACTGGTTGAAGATACACCAACTCAGGCTCTATTAAGCACTGTCAAACAACTAGCGTTAAACCTTAAACGGATAATTTATGGCGGATAAGCTTGTAAAAAGTGTTTGGTACTGCTAATTTATAGCATTTTTTCACTACCTTATAGTGTTTTTTCAGACGCTACTTTGAACTTATAGTTTATAGCACTTCATTTTTTTCTCTTTTTTACCCTTATTACTTTAATAAAATTCCTAATTTATCCTCATTAAATAAATGTTTTCTCTCATTTTTAAGCATTAATTATAAATGTCCATTTATATCAATTTATATTTATAAGCTAGTTTAACCACTATTTTACCAAACACTTTAAACTCAATCTGCAAGCATATCCGCTATCCTCTCATCCGCTCAAGCTAACTTATCTGATATCCCTTACTTCGTACCAAACAAAGCTTTAGTGTTTGAGTAACTAATCAAGCAATGCCCTTATATAAATTCAAGATTAAGTTTTAAGTATAACATTGACGAAAAAATGAGGGGTAAATAGCTCAATTCGGCAATTATTCAATTATTGTATATTATATAAAAAATTGTGTACAAGATGTTTCTACAATCAAACATGATAGAAACTCTACTAAACTATTGTATAAGTTGCTTCTATAAGCTATCTTAGAGAGCTTTTAAAAACAAATAGGAAATAGCTTATGGACTTAGCTTTTGACATAAATACTTGCTTTAAGATCCTATTCTTTCGTTTCTTTCTTTTTATCATGCTGGGCTAGTAGTAGGCATTCATGTTTTGTCAACATTCTACTCCTTTATGATTATGTCCAGGAGATTTTGAACAATCTAGTGCATTAGTCTGGTGCAACATGCTAGAGTTTAGAGTTTTTTGGGGGCATTTGAAAGAGCCAATATGGGCTTAGCTTTTGACATAAATAAGTCCTTTGCAAAGACACTTACACAAGTGAAATCATTCAGATGCATGTTATGAAAATTGATCCATCCATTCAATACTCCATAGTCCAGAAAAAAGACACTTACACAGTGAACCTAATTCTCGTTGACAATAGCTACTCTCACAAGTGACACCCGACTTTCTTCTCCATATGAATAATCAAGCATAAAAATATTTTTCTGGCTTCCTGCAAAGCAACAATGAAACAAATAAGAAAAAATTTAAACCGCCGAAACAATAATATTGCATCACCACACAAAGGCAAACACAGTTACAAACTTCACAAAGCCATAATACTTCAATTAATGGATCGAAAATCGTAAAAACAACTCACACTACAACTGGACTATTACGCTAGAATTCCACGAACTAGTTCGGTATTTTACACACAAAGTTGAAGAACGGAAAAAAAAACAATATATATATATATATATATATTAAAAATAAATGAATTCGTAGAATTAAAAACAGGCGTACAAAGAAAGAAAAAATTAAAAACCTAGACAGATTCGCGTTACTTCTCGGTCGCAATTTCCATCTGAAATCTGAATCCAGCAAATCAGTGGCAATTTCCATCTGAAATCTGAATCCAGCAAATCAGTGGCAATTTCCAAAGAAGTTTAGAGACACCGTGGAAGGTAGGGCACGAGGCGACTAGGATAAAGAGAGGAAACGAATCGTTTGAATCGTTAAGTTGCCGAGTGATTGCCGTTGGAATGCGAAATGAAGCTGTTTGGCTTTTCGCAAGCAAAGAGGAGGTACTACCACAGAAACAGAAACACGTCGGAGAGAGAAGAAGAAGAATATTTGTAGAATGAAAGGGATTCTAATTTCTAACCAATCAGAGTGCGGAGATCTTCCGCGGAGCCCAATACTGGTACAGATATTTGCGAGGTTAGAAACAATCAACCAGTCGCAGAGGGTGATTTTGTGGGATTTGGATTCGGTGCATTCGGTTGTGGTGCATTCAGGTGCATTCGAGAAACATGTGTCTATCTCTCTCCTCACATCCTTTATATTATTTTTTACATATCAAATATTTAATGCATTTAGTGGTTCAAATACACTTGAATGCACCTGAATGCACCACAACCGAATGCACCGAATCCGAATCCGATTTTGTCCTTATTTACATACCCGCTCATTTTTACACACAAAAAAAAGGAAAAATACCACTTTTTTTTTAATAATAAAAGTATAATTAGGGATTGCAAAAAAACCCAGACCCACAGGTACCTGCGGGTAAAATCCGTGACGGGTACGGGCGAGTAGTCAAATGGATACCCGCAGGTTGAATAAACGGATAGTCAAACTACCCGTTAATAAATCGGGCGGAGCCGGGTAGCGAGGTACCCGTGCCCGCGGGTACACGTACCCGTTACAAAATATAATTAAATACCCCTCATATATATACCTAATAAAAAAATCCTAAATTTTCCCTCACACTCGTACCTTGTTGTCATTTTCAATAATTTGTGGTCGTATGTTTTATTCTACTATTTTAGATGATGTTTAGTGACTTGTTATTTTCAAAGTTGGAAATTATTATAATTTTAGTGTTTTTTATCTCCATTCATTAACGATTATATATTAATAAAAAGTTGATAAGATAAATGGGTATCGAAATGGATAATTTTCTTATATAAATGAACCGAAAAAATAGTGTTCAAAAGATTAATTTTACATGTTATTTCAAATTTATTTATTTTTAAAAAATATTTTTATTTATTTACAAATATACGTGGGTATCCGTAGGTACCCGTTAATAAACAATACCCATTTAAGACCCGCTACGCGAGTACCCACACGGGTCTGGGGCGGGTACGGGTCCCATTTATACTA
The DNA here is from genome assembly GCA_963573325.1 of Astragalus glycyphyllos. Classification (NCBI taxonomy): domain Eukaryota; kingdom Viridiplantae; phylum Streptophyta; class Magnoliopsida; order Fabales; family Fabaceae; genus Astragalus; species Astragalus glycyphyllos. The sequence goes on from OY754311.1 coordinate 2,389,081, forward strand.
AACGGGGCGGGTAGCGGGTAATAGCTACCTGTGCCCGCCCCGCCCCGTTGACATCCCTAAGTATAATCATATGTTTAGACCTTTCGCTTAATGGCAAAATGATATGGGGTTGATCCGGTGCTCCCGAGTTTAACTTCTGCAACGAATAAAATCAGCATTGCTCAGTGTAAAATTTGATCTAAACAAAAGCAAATATTAGTTTTTTTGTTGAAAAATGTGTTTAGCTTGGTGAGAGATTATGAAAATAATTGACACACTTTGTAGCTAGCCAGCAATTGTCCGAACCAAACATATGTTTAGCTCGGTGAGAGATTATCAAAATAATTTATGACATGTTCACAAGTTATTTTCAACAAATTTCCGAAGCTTTTCAAAATAGTTTTTAAAAATAGCTTATAACTTATAGAAAAATAGTTCAACATTATTTTATATTTTATTATACAATTGTAAAAATAACTTTTGTATAAACTCTTAGAGCATTACCAATGGGGTTGCTTACCTTATTAAGAATTGAATTCATTAGGTACCACTATTGGGAGAATGTAAATTGGATACCTATTAGAGAGGAAGGCTTGAATAGGTACCTCCTCTCTCCTCCGATCACAACAATACTATTTGTGAATAAAATTAATAAAAGACACATTAAGGTTGTTTTAAGTGTTATTACTCGGACCCATTTTATTAAGTTTTTTGGGAAGTTGAGATGGAGAGTTTGAGTTCTTAGTAAATACTACTACTAATTTTATTTTTTTAACAAACTACTAAATTTATTTTAAATATAATGTGTGTATACGTTGGACTCATTTAAGTACTCAAATATGAATTGCTATATTATGAATGTTTTTATATGATAAGCATTTTTCCTGTAAACACTTAAATTGCTTATACAAACTTGGTCATGGTTGCTTAACTTCATCTAGTACAATGGTAGAACCAAAGTTGGGTCCTTAAGTCTCTTTTGGATGGGGTTATGCCATCTCACATCTAAGAACATTTGTAAGTTTTTGCTCCAAAATAGGTGTCGAATGATAACAAATATGTAATTATTATCTCTTTTTCAATCAATAGAAAAGTTTAAGTGTTTTCCTCTTCCATTTAATTGTATGAAAAAGAAAATATAAAATATAGAATATGCAAGAATTGTATTGAAATGCTCTGATTGTGTAAAATAAAAATAGAGATAATGAATTTTTATTATCCATTATATTCATAAATTATGTGATTAGGAGTGTCCAAAGTCAAACCAACCCAAACAAAAACCACAATCAGATCCAATCCAAACCAAAAAAAATTGTTTTGGTGGTTCAGATGTATTTGGATAACTTTTTCAATCAACTAATAGTTTCGATTCGGATGATGGTTTTTTTCCACAACAAAATCAAACCAAATCAAACCGCATATATATATATATATATATATATATATATATATATATATATATATATATTAATTCGATAAAACCTACTTAATCTAGTTACACTAACACAGACATCGCCTTAGTCTCAAACACTCACAGCTTACATAGTCACACAGACAACAGACAATCACATACACCAAATATTGAAATAACAAACTAGTAATGTTTTTAAATTTTATTTTTAATTAATTCAATGTTACTACATTATAATTTACTACACGTGGACAACCACCTTGCTAGAAAATTCAATCTAGTGGCTCGAGTGGCAGGTACATGGGCTTTGGATCCACTTGAGGAGGTGGCTTACTAACCCCTCCGGTTATTGGGAGCTCCATGGTGGAGAAGCTTAGATGGACTGCGAGGAGGGCTAGATGACATAGCTTCATGCGCAGATGGGGGGGGAGCTGGGAAGGGTAGGAGAAAGATGTGGCGGAGACATTGCAAAACCCTAACAACAAACTAAGGAGGGTGATCTGTTGTTCATGTCGAGGGAGGGAAACCATTCGCTTGAAGAATTAAAAGTCATTCCTAGATACTGACTTAAAATCATATTACAAAATTATTGTAACTAACCTAAAAATAATCATTCTTATGAGCTTAATGGTGTAATTCAATTTGAAGAATTAAAAAACATTAGAGAGATTTTAACAGGCGAATCAAAATATGTGGGAATGTACTTGAGGTGCAAGCTCAATGGTAAGAGCTTAGCCTTGTAACCTCAGGGTGCTGAAAAAACATGTAGGCATGCACGACATACAGAAAATAAGTTCTTTTAAATTAAGATGTTAAAATCTTATTTGCAAGCTACTATATATTAAAAAAAATTGACTAAATAGTTTTGCTTTGATTTCTATTGACAATTATTTTTTAGAGAAATTTGATTATGAAGAATCATTAATAATTTTGCAATAAAAAACAATTAAAGAGAATGATATTCAAATAGTTAAAGGGCGTCATGTTACTAATTCGCCTAGAACACCTAAAATCTTAGGAATGACCTTGAATTTAAGCTAAAGGTTGAAGGTGTTAAAGAATAAGAATTCACACCCTAGTCAAGAAGAAAATACTAACATTGCAACTAATAAACTAACACCTGGCTACTAAAAAAAATTAAATAGCCAATAATTATTCTAAAAGAAATATTTTTATAAACAAAAATTATATGTATCCCAACCTTTATTTATACAAATGTCCTCATTAAAACCTCCCTAGATCAAAACCCCAAGGAAAATATAATATCCTCTCGTTAAAATTTCATGTTAACTTTATTATGGTCAAAAAAAAATTGTATCTCTTTTTGCTTTTATTTAATGCATCTGACTTGTCTAAATTTATAAACATTCTTTTTTTTTGACTGAAAAAAAATTATAAACATTCATAAAAAGAAAAGGAACAAAATTTTGATGACAGAAAATATCTGAAAATTCAAGCAGAGAAGATCTTACCTAAATGACACCATCTTTTAGAGTAAAACCTCAAGCAGCTTAAGTTTCTTAGGCACATAGTATTTCACACTGAAAGCAATATATTAAATGTAACAACAATTAGATAAAACTCAATAAAAAAAACAATTAGATACAACTCGGAGTAGTTAAAATCATCCACGGATTTCAGTCAAATCGGTGTGTATTTCCCTCTTTTTTGTGTCCAACGTAAGTCCATCTTCAAGCTTTTCCAAATCTACTATTTTTCTAGCATTTAGTGGAAATGGTGGTGTGAGTCAAAAACATATATATTGAAACATATTTTGAGATTTCAAATATGAATCGATTGATTAGTTTACTCTTATTTTGAAACATAGTCTCATCGAGTACCAACAAATCAACTAGTAGTTAATTAACTAGTAGTTAATTAATCACAAGAACCTAGTGCCCCAAAACTTGGTCACGACCAAAATCTGACTAATTACCCTATTTATGTACGGTAGGTTCCAGAAAAGTATCGGCAGCATTGCCAATTTGCCAAAATGCCACCCAAATCTCAGCATGTCCTCATGTATAAATACTAAGTATAAATACTAAGTAGACATGATTAGTTTTTTTTTTTTTTCAATCAACAAAACTCGGGTGAATTAAATCAAATTAATAGTTTTTATTGTCATTCTTTCTTAAATTAAATAATTTTTATCTTTGTAAACTAATTTTATTTACTTAATATTCAAATTTATTTAATTAAGATTAGATTTAGTTGAATATAGTAAAAAATATTATATTAAATTTTGCCAAAAACAGATGTTGTATTAAATGAAATAACTTTTTATAAGAAAATAAAATAATTTAAAAATTTACTAGATCTAAAAGACTTAATTACTTCCCTCTTAAAGTTTTAATGTAATTAATTTTATCAAAAAATTAATAAAACCAATTCTCAATTTACTATATCTAGCCATATTAAAACCTATTCTTATAATCTTGAATGCGTGCTAGGGTTCACAGCGCGGTTTAGTTCGATTTTGGCCAAAAAAGTCATCCAAACTGCAAGACAAAAACACGTGCGATTTGATTTGGTTCGATTGACTTACTTAAAGGTATATGAACCAATCCGAACCGAATTAATGTTGTTTCGTTTTGTTTGGTAGGTTCATTTTTTTACGAGTCGAAAAATATAATTTGATCTAAAAGTTAAATTAATTAATTTAACTCTAAAGAACAAAATATAAATAAAAAATAACATGATTATTATTTTCTTCGTATGTGAACTACCAAACTTTTTTTAAAGCGTGAACTACCAAACTTAAAATATATTAAAATCAAAATAGATACTTTATTGACTATGTAAGCCGTATAGTTGTGTGAGACTAAGGCGGCGCGTGTGTTTACAGTTGGCTAATGTTTATACTTTATACAATTCATATATATATATATATATATATATATTAACTTTATAATATATAGAGAGATATTTTAAAAAGTATTGACAATTATCATTCAAAGTAATTAAAAATAAAATATAAGAAAACTATGAATCATCCATATTGTAAAAAAAATGTAATTAATTGGGTATATCGCTCTACAATTATATTGTAAAATTAATTTATGTTAAATGTGATTTATTTTCGAAATATTTGAGTATCTGCTTGTTGGACTCTATGGCAGATGTCGAATAATGTTAGCTTTGAAGGGGCAATGACTAGTCGTATTGAAAGCACTTATAAGAGAAAGATGGTTTCTTGGAGTTGGTTCAATTGCAGGGGTTGCAGTAGAGACGAATCCAAGCCATGCTTTCCCCTTCTCATTTCAGTCAATTTTATTCAACTCGAGCTGACTCGATCAATCAGTGCAATGACTGGGTCAATTCACTTATTGGATCAAACATGTATAAGAGTTGGTACAACCCGATGACCCGATCGAACCCAATGATCTCATCAACCCGTTCTTAAATTAAATTATGTCAAGATACTAACAAAAATGCAGAAATGGGATTTAAACCCATGACCAACATGACAAGCCAACCATCACGTACCACTACACAAAATCTTTCTTTTTTGTATCTTTCTTTTTAAACACCTTAAACATTGGCTTACAAACGTTAAATATGTATATCTTCATTTGAAATAAAAAAAATACATGTTTTTATACACGGATTATAAGTTTGTATTTTATAAAAAAGATTCTATATATTTACTATTTAGAATATTAATGAATACTGTTTACCAAAAACAAAGAATATTAATGAATGCTATTTGTGAGACTATTGTGGCTTAATGGTTGTTCGTTTAAAATTCATAGTTCTATATCATACCTATTTTTATTGTTCGTCCTCACCTTGGGTGCGGAGCAGCTTTAAATCCTCGGGCCAGCTGTCCCACCTTCGAGGTGCCTCCAATCCAGCGAATTAGTCACTGCGTTCAGCGGTGAATACCCTGATATCGACAAAAAAAAGTACCTATTTTTATTGGTTTTTTAGTAGTGTCATGGGTTATACGGGCTAACCAATGTTCCGGTGGTCTGACCATTGACCCAATAACCAAGTTGATCTTAGTTTTAATAACTAATAACTATGGTTTATGGTTTCAGTACTTTTTTTATATGACACTTAGTTATTTTTTTTTGAGAAATTAAACACTCAATTTGCTTGTTACACAAAAAAATAAGAACAAAATCTGTATTGTAATATTATTTTATTTTATTTTATTTTATTTATAATAAAAAATATAAAAAAATGATCTGAAAGGCTAATAGTGAAGTTTATAAACAAACAAAGTCTTCAAGTCGCAGTCTCAGCTTCAAGTTGGAACAACAAACAAGTTAAATTCAATTCTCCTTCAAAATACTCAAGATCAGTTAATGTTTTTAAAATCACTTTTGCTTCCCACACAGAGATGCGCAAAAATGAAAACAATCATGTTGCAGCGATAATAATAAACTAGATATCATGAATCTTACCTAGTGTGAAGAAAAAGCCAGATCCATTTCTATTGTTTTGCTTCATCATTCTCCGTACTAGGTCACTCAATAACTTAAGCTGTTAAGCATCAACCTGTTCACAATAAGCAAAAAAAAAATATGAGGTCAGTTAAAACCGCAAGGAGATAAACACTTGAGAAGTGAAGAAACGGCAATATACCTGCCGGCGGTAAGAGGACACGGCGGCGATCCGGCGGAGAGGAACCAAAGATTCTTCATTCTAATGAATCGCAGATTAGAAGTGAGAATACGAATAATCAGCATTGTTACAGGTGTTGGGTTTGTGGAAAGGGCATGAATAAAAACTGCAACGTGGTAGAGAGAGAAGAAAATATCTAAGATTAAAGGCATTATTAAATTGTTATTACAACTGGTCATTTGAACTGCGTTGCCGAGGGAATAACTTTTTTAATAAACCCTACATGCTACGGTGACAAAAAAATGAGTTATAATGATTGTCAAAATAAAATAGAACAAAAGATGAGTTATGATTAATCGTAATTTTATTACAAAATTTAATTGAACAATTTTTGTAAACTTTTTTTGACAGAAGACTTTTTTTTATGATTTTTTTAGACTTTATTTTTTGGTTTAAAGATCTCCATCAAAAGATTTAATACTGCTCTATATCTGGATTTGGACCCAGAAATTTTGTAGATTTTAACTTGTTGCTAAATTGAGCTAAAAGAAAAAAACTTGTTGCTGAATTTAAAAAAATGTGACAAATTACATGTTAGTGTTTTTTTTTATATTGGACCCTCGCGGGCGACTCACGCAGTGTCCCAACACTATCAACGAAAGACTAATCTGCGCTCGCTACTTGGGGCTCTTACATGTTAGTGTTAATTAAAGATAAAGTAGTAAGGTGAAATCAATTTTCTTGTCAAAAAAAAAAGGTGAAATCAATTTATTCTAAAATATTAAAAATATAACTTTTAAATGATGCTCTTATTTTTTTGATTAATTAAATAACATTGTTAATACTATAGTTAAATATTTAAAAGTTGATAATAAAAGTAATTGACACATTCAGTAAAAAAAATTAAAAAATAACACTTTGTGCCTAGCTTTGTTAAAAAGATATGTTAGTGTTAATTAAAGATAAAGTAGTAAGGTGAAATCAATTTATTCTAAAATATTAAAAATATAACTTTTAAATGATGCTCTTATTTTTTGATTAATTAAATAACATTGTTAATACTATAGTTAAATATTTAAAAGTTGATAATAAAAGTAATTGACATATTCAGTAAAAAAATTTAAAAAATAACACTGTGTGCCTAGCTTTGTTAAAAATACATCCAAATATTTTAAAATTTTTATAAAATTGTTAGCCTGCATTTTCGACATGCTCAATTAAATGCAGTCAATGAGGTTTAGTTTGACCTTGTATTTTAAGAGACAATAAGTAATTTTGGCGTTCAAAATGGGTTATCTGGTTATATCAAGCTGATTTCGACGTTGGATTTGGTGAAGTCGAAGAAGTTGCAAGCAAAGATTTCGACAAGAGGAAGTTTGAAGGCTGATGTCGAAGTGGAATCAAGCAACCATGGTCGAAAAGACATAACAGTTACTGTTTTTTAAATTCTCTGTACAGTTAGTTAGTTAGTTATAGTGTTTCCCTCCTTGTATAAATAGTAGTTTTCATAGGAAAAACGGGTCACAATTTCATTACAAAATTCTCGCGCTCTAATTTCCAACACATTACAAAGAAAACGAGCCAAGAGAAGAATGTATGATCTGTGCACCAACTCTCTTTACAATTAATGCAATTTTAATTTGTTTTCTTCTTTGTTTTTTTGCAATTTTTTCTTTGTTTTATTCTCACTCATTGAGGAAATTCGACGATTTCGCGCGAGGTCGACGGTTATCTTCTTCTTTTTACTTTTAAACTGCAAGAACACATATAATTCTGGGAAAAACTTTAACACAAATGGTCTTAGGATTTACTAGTTGATCCTGCAAACAGAAGCAATTTCAAACTAGCGGTGTTTACCAAAATCCAAGGTAAAAAAAATACAAGTATATTTCCACTAATATTGTTTACAGTAAAATAAAGTAGCAATGTTGTGTCTATAAAAATCAATGTTTTCTTAAATTTTAGCAATTAAACTACTTACTTTATTTTTTTGTTTTACCAAATTATCACATTCCATCCCAAGAGCACTTGGATGAGATGGTAGGAGTTTCTTCCAGCTTAACCAAGGTTTTGGGTTCGAATTCAGCCTTGAGCATGCAACAGTGTGAAATCTCTTTAGAGAGAGCTTTGCCGCTCATTTTGGTCCTACCCAACTCGAGGGATTCTCTGCAATTACGCGCAGAGAATATCCAGTTTATTCACATTCCATGAGTATTAATGGATTGATTTTATATTAAAATATATGCGTATGTACATTATGGACGGATTGGGTAACCCGATCAACCTGACTCGTACTACTTGGGATAGACTCGTTTAACAATTTTTCCTGTGGGATGGGGTGAGGTTCAACACGAGACCATTGGATGGAGATGAGCCTGTGGGTTGGGATAAGTCATGCACATCAATTTGGGTCGAGTTGGGCTGAGTTTGACCAAACTTGATATCCAACACATCAATTTTCTTTGATTTAGTTTGAGTGTCAAACTTGTACTTAACACCAAAACCAAACTAATTCAACACAATCATGATCGAGTTGGGTTCGCTTCGCGGGTTGGAAAGGGAAAAAGTGTAAGTAAACGAATACACTTGCGGCACTTGAACATAAAAACTACAGAAACACTTTAGATATACAAGCTAATAGTAATATAACAAGAAATAGTAAAGAAGAACATAAACAAGTAAAGAAAACTCAAACAACAGCAACGATTTGATCTGAAGAACAAAAAACAAGTAAAGGAAATTTTATGTACAAAGAACAAACCTATCTGAAGACGAGAAATTCTTGTTTTTGTTGTGAAAGTAAATTAAATTATTATTTACAATAAATCTTTATTATACTAAACCATGGATATGTCCATGGCTTAGTCCACGTAAGAAAATCATTTTAATGACAACAAATCTGACTCAATTCCACATAAGCATTTCACCATTAGATTCGTTACATGTCAGCGTTAAAACAGGATCCAACGGTGGTTGTTCATGACATAGTCCACGTGGATCCAATCAACGTCTGTAATTTGTCAAAATTTCGGCTGACAAATGAAGGGCTGGGATTGCAAGGAGTTACAGGTAATTAAAATTCATTATCTGCTGTTTATAACATTGGAGACAAAGGATCTCTAACATTAATTATAGCAATCAACAAATTAGTAGGATCCCTTAAAAATAGGATCAAATGTTTGGAATGAATGTACATTCCTGTATCCAACAATACATTTAGCATATAGATGCATAATCCCGACATATAATTGTTCATCACATATTTTATATTTTAGTTATTGTTGATTTATTCTAAATGTTATATTAAATCTTATAAATTTCATCTAAATGCAATACAATACTAATTCGGAGATGTATTTTTAAATTCTCTAAAGCAATAGTTCGAAAAGTAGAATAAAATGGGGACCTCGCAATATTATTTATTAATTCCTAATTAAATATTTCAATTATTTTCAACATAAATGAAATCTAATTATATAATATATTGTTACAAATTCATATTAGTGTCAGGGAATATAGTCATAAAAGTATTGCGAGAAAAAATTCGAGCATATATTTGTGATTTGCGAACTTTCGAATTTTGAATTTTAAAAATAATTGCATACAGAACTATCATATTCAGTGGGCTGTATGGTCACAAACTAAGATTTTCTACTAATAATTGGTGTCAAACATTATGATAATCATAATCATAATAATTAATAATTGTCAATTTTTAAGTTACAAATGAATGTCGACCCGTGCTGGCACGGGTGAATCATACTAGTACATATAATGTATGCTTCGTGTTTCCTTATTTAAGATATTGATAATTTTAAGTTAATTAATTATAATAATTTATTAGTCATTTTTAAGCATTACATATTAGGTTCACATGTACGCAACAATTTTTCATCTGAATACAATTGGAAGAGAAGAGTTTTGAGCCTTGTACACAATTGGAAGAAAGGGGAAACATGCTCTTAAATCGAGAAAATTGCAATTTAATCAAAAGAAGAGTAAGGCCTCTAACATCGAAATAGAGAAACAAAACCGAATAAAGTGCTGGACAGTGCAGAATTTGATCCTATGCACACACAAAAATTAGTATTTTGTTAAAAGCAATGGAAGATTCTATGGGTAGGCAGCTATGGTTCGAACAAAAGAAAAAACCGGAGAAAAAGGAAGAAAAAAAAAACACCGAAGAATATATCGAGAAAATGAAAATTGATACACATAAAAATGGAACATGCATTATTATATATTTTTTCAATGGCTTAAATAATTAAATTTTATATTTTACAAAACCACAACATTTCTTTCTTTCTTCCCAGAAATCCCGATTTTCCACGGTTAATCCATGATGTATTTAAATTGGAATAATCTCATAACAAATGCAAGGTTCATTATTTTAAATAAATATTTATAAAATTAAATTAAATGTTTTTTATTAAAAGAAATGAAGTGGCATGCCTACAAGGCCTAGTCAATTATGGTGTCAACTAAAATTTTGACACATCAACAACATCTTAGAGTTTGAAATTTCAATTTGGTCAACATTGCACAATTTTGTAAAAAGGGGGACTAAAATTACCCAAAATAAAATAGGGGGATCAAAATTATACAATAATTAAAATAAGGGGACCAAAAGTGTATTTAAACCTTTTTCAATTGGGATAGATTGAAGAATATGGCGTTGAACAAAGAAGATGGCTAAGGTCAATTTTAGGGTACTCCTTATGCTGTTAATCATTTTTAATAGTAAATTTAAATTTTAAATTAAATAAAATAATTTTCTATTTTCTTTAAATACTATTGCCAACTTAGAATATCAACTACGACAATTTTTCTCACTACAAAAAAAAAACTATGAATTTTTCTGAGCACCGAGTAGCCGAGTATTCCTAAGCAAATCACCGACAATATAAAACAAAATTGGGAAATTAGAAAAGCTTAAACTAAAATTACATCTAAAATTACATATAGGTTGTTTGGATCCATCGTGGAAGGGCAAAAAATCACGGTAAATGAGAAGCTGTAACCTGTAGTTTTCGGCCAAACTTGCGGCTACGGAATATTCAATGCAGAAGAACCAAACACTTTAATTCTCTAAAAAAATAAAAAAACCACATTATTATGTGACAAAATGGGAGAACCAAAATAAAATTGCGGGTAAATAGTCAATTTGGTTCCTAGAAGTGTAACTCGCTGTCAATTTGGTCCCTCAATCAAGCAAAAATGCAAAAAGGTCCCTCAATGTGTAATCTGTCTGTCACGTTAGTTCCTCCCGTTAATGTGCATCGTTAACTACGTTAATCCGTCCGTTACTGTCAGTTTAGTCCCTGAAAGATGTCACTTACTGTCAGTTTGGTCTCTGAAACATATACGTGAATTCATTTTAGTCTCTTGAATCTTAAGTTACTTCTGGAGAATTTTAAACAAGAATTCACTAGTAGATGAAGTTGAAGCACCAACTGTTGAAGTTCAAGCATCAATCTGTTATGAGATTTAGGTTGACAAATATCATCGTCAATTCCGTGAATCATCTTCACCTTAACAATACATCAAGTCGTTCGAATTGTTTTAAGTTAAATTTCACCCAAATTCCCAATTATCATCAAACTAATCCACTGGGATCAAATTGACTTTAATCGAATCATTGGTCAAAGTCAATTTATAATATTTATTTTGGTATACAAGTCAATTTATAATTTTAATTGAATATTCATCTTTCACAATAGTTTTATAACTAAGACTTTTAATATTTAAAATTGTAAATATAATGCCAGATGATCACTCTTTTACGATCTAAGAATACAATAAATTAATTTAAAATATTAGTATTACTGTCCAGCAATATTTAACTTTTATCTCACGATCTAATATACTAATTAATTATTACACCATTATCAATCTCCGTGCTACTCAAAATATAGTTAAGAATGCTTAAGGGGATAGAAATCTAGATACGAAGTAAAGGTTTTAGTCACCAACTGTTGAAGTTCAAGCATCAAATGCTACTCCACCTGCTCTTGAAACTGTAAGTCAGTTATAGTTTCTATATCATTAATCATTGTGTGAAATGATCCAAACCACCTAATAATTGCTCATATTTTTTCAATACAGTTGCAACCATTTGGATTTGGCCAATGAACATTTGTTACTACACCAATGTCAATTGGAGTTAGGCCACCACCTATTAGAGGAACAAGTCCAAGACCGTTTATGGTTCTATATCCTATGCCAAGTAGTCAGCCTGTGATGATGACATTCATGCCAACTCGTAGACTTTTGGGAACCAGACCTGATCAAAATCAAGGTTGAAGAAATTTGAAGACGAGTTATAATGAAATTGTAATAGAGTATTTAGGATATCTTTTGAACTAGTTATGCAACTATGCAATTATGCATATGTTTTAGACAAATTATGAAGTTGTAATTATGAATATGTTATTGAAATATTTTGGTTAAGTTTCTGGTTTATGGGCTTAACTCCGTTAAGTACCCAACAAAAATCATGGCACTTTATAGCGGATAAGTTCTTTGTAGGTGCTTGACATGAGTAGTTTATAGCGTTTTTTCACTAGCATATATCTTTTTTTTGAAACATTATTTGAAGTAGCGATAAAGTATATAGCTTATAGCATTTCATTATTTCTTCCATTTTTACCCTTATTATTTTAATTAAATGAATTTTCTCTATCATTTTTTAGCATTAAGTACAAATGCATATTTATGTCATTTTATATTTATAAGATAGTTCAACCGCTAATTTTACCAAACACCATAAATTCAATTTGCTATAAGCTAACTTATTCGTTATCCGCTATCCGCTCTTTTTTGCCAAACAGAGTCTAAAACAATTTATAAACAGAGCCTAAATTTATATGATAGATAAGATAGTAGTGAATAAGTATTACAAAAATATTGAAAATCCTCTCACAGTTTTGGCACCCTTTAATAAAGCTACGTAGGACAAACCACTAATTTTTAGCGGATAATTTATAGTGAATAAACTTAAATTCAGTGTTTGGATGAGATAATTTGAGTCTCTTCTAACTTAACAAAAGTCATGAGTTCGAATCTAGTTTTAGGAATGCAATAACGTTAAAAGTCTTGAGTGAGAGTTTTGTCGCCAATTGTGATCTTACCTAGCTTGAAGGATTAGCCTCGTCAGTTGAACATAGAGGATACCTAATTTACACCTAAAAAGGACAAACTTATAGTAACGAAATAGAAGTCTTAATTTGTTTATATCATTTTTCAAATGTTATTTCAGTCTATAGCTTACGGTGTTTCAATTTTTCTCTCATTTTTATTTACCATTAAATAAATAATATTTTCTATTTTTAAGTTTTATTTTTTTTTGACAATTTTTAAGTGTTCATTAAAAATGCTTATTTATATTATTTTATATTTATAAATTAGTTCAACCGCTAATTTACCAAACACTTCAAATTCACACACACAATTTATCCACTATCAGGTAGTTTTTAGGTCTTGCCCACGAGTCTATCTACTAACCGCTACTTTCTACCAAACAAAATTTTAGTCTCTATATGGCAAGGCGTAAATGCTAACTTATAGTGGATAAATACCTAATTATAGCATTTTTCCAAACGCTAGTTGAAGAACGGTTTGAGTTTGTAGCTTATAGCATTTCACATTTTTTTGTCTTTTTACCCTTATCACTTTAATTAAATTCTCCATTCATATTCTCCATTAAGTGAATATTTTCTTTCACTATTAGACATTAATTACAAAGTTCATTTATGTCATTTTATATTTATAAACTATTGTTTATATAGCCTAGCACAACTAGCAAAGACGACGTAGTTAGACTGGACATTTTTTGTGGTTACCCGAATTCGAACCCATGATCCTGTTTTGTAAATCCAAAAAATTATTTGTAAGCTACTTCAATTGCTAATTTTGCCAAACACTTTAAATTCAATATGATATTTTATATTATATATTAACTATCCATTATAAGCTAACTTATCCGTTATGTACTAATTTATCTGTTGTCCACTTCTTTTTCAAACAAATCATTAATCTCTAAATTCATTATTTATTTTTTTGATAAAATAATTTCATTAATCTTTTGCAAAATCAAAGGGTGTTTATTGAGCAGTCAAGGGTATTTAAAAAGCAGGGGCCACGTGGGAATCAGATTCAAGCCCGTGTTGTACTGTAGGTGAGTAATGAAGTTGCATCAAGAGTTATTTTAAGTTCCTTACTTCGTACAACCCCTCTACTCAGTGGACACCCCACAAACACGTGAAAAGACCAAAATATCATTATTATTTTTTCAGAATTTACGATGGTTCGGAGCAGCGTGGTCTGAACCAATAAACAACACACAGACACCCCCTTTTCCTTTTAGTTAAATTAGAAGAGATTCGGAGCAGCGTGCTCCGAACCAGTTCGGACTATCGTCGTTCGAACCAGTAAACAACGCACAGAAACACCCTTTTTTCTCTTTTAGTTATGTTAGAAGAGGTTCGGAGCAGTGTGCTCCGAACCAGTTCGGAATAGCGTGGTCCGAACCAGTAAAGACCAGTTATATATGAAAAGGGGTATTTTAAGGATTTTGAGAGTGATGGGGTGTCTACTGAGTAGTTAGGGGGTTCTACGAAGTATGATACTATTTTAACCCAATTACAGTCCTTGACAAAATAAACCATTACGGTCCATCAGATTTTAGCCTAAATATGAAATATTATGGTAGGTGTCCATAACAACATGGAATAAGATGTTGGTGGTGGATGAGTATTGGTTTATGTTTATAAGAAGCACATAGTTTCAATTTATTGCTTCTAACTTCTCATACTATATACATACTTTAATCATCTTTCATTTGTCTAGCTCACCATTTGATGTCATCCGATCAAATCATTTTACATATACAAAAAAATAAGAAGTGTAATAAACCATATAACACTAACTACTTTTATAGTTTTGTAGGCAAACATAGTTTTTCTGCATTACATTTTGCATTCTTAACAATGCTTTTTCATGCGTGGTATTAATTGCAATCAATGAAACGATTAAAGATGACATATAGAATCACTTCATTAGTTTGCTGGGCAACCATCAACAACTATGCCCTTTGCTGTAGGACAAGAAGCCAATGGACAATGTTCACCATCAGTTCCCCACCAACTTATACTTCTGTTTTCCAAACTCAATGAAAAGTAAAGCAGAACAGTCATAAAAGCAACTCCAGTATCAAGTGCTGCTGATAGAACATAGTTATACCTCTGCCACCAATTCTTTCTATAACGGAACACAAAGAAGTTGAAAACTGTCCCAACAAAAATCCAAGCATTGTAATTCAATGGTGTAGCTGGTGGCATCATTCCAGTTGCTCCTAACAGAACTGGAAGGTTAATTAGAGGAATCCATGATTGTTTAGGAAATGCTTTGTGTAATAGCCAAACAATTATTGGTCCTATTGCACCTCCAAGGAAAAACCAATTCATTATACTGTAGTTTCCTTGAGAGCCAAAGATCCTTTTTGGTCCTACCAGACCCCAAATAACCGATGCGTCGAAGAAAACGCGGTCACCTGGACATGTCCAAGGACTTCCTGCTGGAAGGAGATCATCATGACATATATTCTCAATAGAATTCAGCAACCACCATGCTACTCCAATGTTGATTGTTCCGGCAAGTATTGTACCTATGAACTATATGAACAAATTTAATGCATCAGAAAATAACTTCAGATGAAATTTGATATCAGCATATATAGTAGTATATGCTGTTTGTGCGTGACAAAAGATTAGGCAATGGCATCAATTTTCTTTGATGTTTTTCTATATCACATATTACCACTTACTAGATAAATAATTATCAGCTAGCATATGAACTAGACAAAATTTGTGGAAAGGGGTGAAATTATTCTTTGAGTGAGAATATACCTGAACTAAAAACATTGATCTTGGAGGGATTTTCATGTAGTGTCCAAGCTTGAAATCACTGAGGAATGAAACAGCCTGCGCCATACTAATATAACCATATGTTTTGAAGCATACATTTGCTATTGGTCTTCCAGGGTAAATGAGACCAAAGACATACTCAGTGATGATATTCAATCCTGGTGTCTATAGACAGAGAGAATAAGAGAGCATTAGTCTAAATAAACTTGAGTTCTTGTGGCTCCATGTAGAGTACTTTACACATAAAAGGGAGCAAAAGTTTGAAGATCTTAACCTGATTTGTGGTAGCAGTTATGATGCTAATAGGGAGAGTAAACACAAAAGCTAGTGCTCCAGCAAAGAGAAGTCCCCACCAAGGCATTTGAATTTGGTCATTTAGAAAGATGCATAGTATAAGAGAAACAACTAGAGTCACAATCAGCAAAGCATGAAACCACCAAGAAGGTATGTCTTTGTATCTTTTCATCAATTTTGTGTGGATATCTTCTTTACCATTTGAAGAAGCACGATAGCGCTCCATAATCTCCCTGCATTTTTAGTCACACATCAAATTTAATATATAGAAAGAAATTAAACATACTTTCAAAATAACTTGAGTAGTATAGTATCATTAGTATACCTTCCATAGAAGCAAACAACGTGTGTAAGGGTGGATGCTATGGTGGCAAATCCAAAGCCATAAGTGAGAGAAAAGAACACACTTAGATTAATTCTACCTTGCTCTTCATACTTTGAAACATTTAGTTCAAACTTGTCATTCACAATAGCAGATATGTTGTATCTTTGACCTTGAGCTGTGAACAAGTGTGAGGAGAAAATGGGAAATCTTTTTGCATTGTGAGCATTAAGTCCCCAATATGATATGGGAATCACAACATAGACTATTAATGCATAGCCCACAAAAACATTGACAATGGCAAAGAAAGGTGAGATAAGAGGGCTGAATAAGAATGATGCCACAGCAGACCAATCAAGTGTAAAGGCTCCAAGTCCTAAGCCTCTCATGCCTGAGCCTAACTGCTGAGCTGTCACTGATTTGGAGAATACCCAACATACCCATGATATGCTTGTCAGTGTTGTGAACAAGTATCCTGGGATCACATACCATGAAAAACTGCATACTAGTGCTATGAAGAAAAATTTTCCCCGTGAAATTCTGTGGTCGTCATCTTTCTCATGCAAAGCTCTGCATACCAACAATCTTTGCATGTAAGATATGTATTCTATAGTTCAGACAATACATCAATTTAGAGTCTGCATTATGCATACAATATGGTTGCATGTGATATGGAAATGATATATCACTATGAAGCTAGAAATGATATGAAATGAGCTAAAAAGAGGTAATGTTCAATGATGATAAGCCACATATATAGAGATTTCACTTTGTTCAGGTCAGTCCCTAACAGAATGAAATTTAAGGTATTAGCTACATGTAAACATCTTACATGACACAGTATATGGCATATAACTACTCATGCGACTATTTTGCCCTGTTACATCTTTAATTCCGCGGATGTAATTTTAAAGTTCCTAATTTTACTTTCCCTAATCACACACAACATCTGATATCTTATCTAATTTAGAAGGGCCTAGAAGTATAGAAGACTACTCTAACACCAATTGGAGTTGGTTATAGTAAAAGAGACTATTAATTCAAATTCTTGCCGTGAGAGACATCCACATTTGCTGTCCCACTATGCTTAGAACAAGATTTGTCTTGTGTAGGAGCTTACATGTGATTTTGCCCAAAAGACAAAACTTAAGTATTGTTCTATACAGATTAAATTTTTCGTTATATATGTCAACTTAAAATGATTCTATGTATGTTATTGGATACATAATCTATATGCGTTGAATTGTGAGTGGAGAAAAAAATAAAAACAACATCTAAGGAAGTATAGCTAAGTCTTGTCCTTACTCCTTACCCAAAAAAACTAAAAAAAAAAAAGTTTGTTGTGATTCTTATACTTCAGTATGAAAGTTGTCAAATTGTCACAACCAAAGTCAAATAAAAAAATAGTTAAAATATATTATGAAGAAAAAAAACCAATTGTAATTGATGATTTTATTCTAGATAAGAAAAAAATAAGTTGAAATTAATTAGGAAACAAGCCCTCATGGGTCATATGCTGTAGCTTCTTAATGTGACCAAGCCATTAAGCCGTTTCCACATTGCATGTCAAGCTTTATTTTGACGTTAGTTTATGGACCATTGGTTTTTTGCCGTATAGAAACAAGCTCAAATGTTTGACATTAACGTTCTTATTGTTATTGAAGTCAACTGTGGGTCTGTGGCGCACCAAAAAAAAAAATGAAGTCAACTGTGTTAGAGTCTGATAAGAACATGGCCCAGCTGGGCCAGCTTAGTGTCAACATATTTCCACAAATACACATGCATTTAACATCTCCATCTTTCCCTCCACAATGCATGCCCACAAACACGCATGCTTAATATATATCACTCATTAAGACATTGAGTAAAGGTAAGATCAACTTAAAAACGTCATTGAGTAATAATTACTCTCTCAGTTCCTACTATAAGAAAACTTTGTAATTTTAGGCCAGATACATTGGTTATTCAATAAACTAGATATATCAATAATTTAAAAACTACAATTTTTTTTAAAATAAATATCGGAGTAGTATCAGAAGAAATTGGTGGTTTATGTATTTTTGTCAAAATCTGGTAGTAGTGTGAGATGTTTTTCCTCGGTCTCTTCTACTTCATCCAAATGGCTGTTTTCTAAGCCAAAGAATACTCCATGTCTATATTATGTTACAGAATATAAATATTTTTTTTTGACAAAAGAATATAAATATTTTTTTTATATAAAATAAATACTGAGTATGTTAAGAATATTCTATACATGACTAGAAGAGATGTTTATTTAATTTTGATTGGCGTACCGGAAAAGTGAGACCTGGACGAGGGTGCTGGGCCACCACATATGGGCCGGTTCCACCACATATTTCCTCAACAACCCGGCCCACCCGTATCCCAGAACCTGCAAACACACCACGATATATTGATATCATTATATCAACAAGCAGCAACCAAACGCGCCATTAATTGCTCCCAACTCCAAATTGAATATTTGAATAAAATAGAAAAGGATTTCCAACTTAAAATAATGCCTAACAAAGTATCCAACTTACACACACAAAAATCAATCACGACTAACAAGAATAATTGTATTTTCATTTGTAAATTTCAATTATTTTTTCATAGTCTAATTTAGATAACCATAAAAAATATTCAGCCTAACAAATTACGGTAAGTTGTGTTAGGTCTTAAAAGAGGGGAAAAATAGAACAAAAGCCTTAATAAAAAAAAAAGTGCTACAAAACTCTTAAGAGTGTGTTTGGTTCAAAAAGAAAATGAGAGGAAAGAAAGGTATAAGGGAAATGAAAGAAAAAGAGTAGAAAATAGGATGTTTCTCTTCCCTTGTTTGGTAGAAGATAAAATAAGAGGAAAGAAAATTGTATATGTATGAAATGACAAAACTAACCTTTACTAAAAAAGTAAAATATTTTTTACATTGCAATACATTAATTTTAGTATAAAATTAAATACTTTTACTAAAAAAAGTAAAATACATTAATTTTAGATCTTAAAAGAGGGGAAGAAAAAGCATTATACAAAAAACAAAAAAAGAGTGCTACAAAAATCTAAAGAAAATAAAGAGAATATGTTATAATCGGTCAATCATGAAATGACCATGAAAAGGACGTCGAACCAGAAATGATAAAGAAAAAAGGGATAGAGAAAATAAAAATCCATAGATAAATAATTGTATTTAGATGTTCTTTTCTGATAAAAAAATTAAAGAAAAAAAAAAGATAATGATTGATGAGGGAGAGTGAGAGAGAGAGAAACCTGAGTAGTAATGATTAGAAGCCAAGCAGCGTGAAATGATATGCTACGACCATAAAACGCTTTAATTATGTTAACAATTCCAACAGCATATGGTGACCCGGATCCGAAAGCACTTCCAGCATTAGCGAATATAGTAATCAAAACGTGTTCCTTCATGTTAAACGGACCCGAGTTAAACGAAAATACTTTCGACCCGAACCCGGGGATTCTAAACTTGGTTGCCGGTAAAATCGCAGCCATGAAGTGACCAATAGGGAGAGTGGCTACTTGAACGGTTATGAGAGTAATGATAAGCGGCTCTGTACGGTAAGCGAAGAATTGGTTGAGGAATGAAAGAAGTGAACATGAGATTAGACCCAAGAACCACATACGGAAAGTCCATACTGGTTGGGTCGGGTCATCGGTGTTGGTTACGGTTAACCGAACCTCTTCAATTGGAGATAGTTTTTCTTCTTCGTCTTTGTTGGTTTCTCCTGTGGTTGGTTTCTCTATGTCTAAAGTCATGGTGAGAGAGAAGAGAAGAGAAGAGAATGGTGGATTTTGGTTTTGAAGAAGGAACTTTGCGGTGTGCTATTATCTGTTTATATTGTTGTTACATATAATAGCATTTGGAAATTGGAAGTAGTAAGAAAGACGAATTATTAATATAAGGAGTTGGAGTTCATTCACCTCCAGTTTGGTTGGTGCCTCAATCCATTCTAGTTTTTCATGTCTATCGTGATTGATTGATGATGGCAATTTGGTACTACTATAATATGGAGTAATACGGCTAAACTATAGTAGATTCTCATTGATTCCTTGTACGGTGCTATTATTTTAGAGTAAGACTCTCTTTTTGTAAAAAATAACGGATAAGAGATAAGCTATTAGATAGCATATGAAGGAATAGTGGATAGCGGAAGAAGTTGCGGATAATGGATAAATTAGCGGACGTAAAATCGTGTATTTGATAAAATTACTAGTTAAAGTAATTGAGAAATGTTAAATGACATTAAAAATATGGATTTAAAATTGTTTTGTTTAATTTAAAGATGATAGAGAATGAATTTAAGAAAAATGATGAGGGTTAAAATAACAAAAAAAGTGACGTGGTACATGCTACAAGTAGCGTTTCAAATTGCCTAACTGAGTCGATAGGTCCAAAATGGTACTTGAAAATCTCCTTCTTGAGACAAATTCGTCCCTAGCTAACTTTTTTTTTTTCCGGAACATTAGTCTCTAACATTTTTAAAATGGAACATGTTGGTCCCTCAATCCATCAAGAGTTGAAGACGTCAGACAACTTCACCTGTGTAGCGCATTATGTTTCAACATGTCACATTAACTAACACATCATTCGTTATTTCAACCTAAATTGGTCTATGGCTTTAACTGTGCTAATTTTATTTATTTTTTTAAAAAGACATATTAATCTATGGACATCTTTTTCTTCAATGGGCAGTTTGTTGGAAACCACAAACTAACAACTACGTTCAAACGCAGAAGGAGAGAAAGAACAACCATCGAATGACAAGGCGAAATCCATTTTTTTCATTTGTATTCATGCTTGTGTATAATTTCCAAACTTTAATGAGCATATAAAATTGAAAAAGAAAATGCAAATAGAAAAATCACACTAAGAGAATACTTATTATTCTATATAATTTAGATATTAATTAGAAGTGGTGGATATCTCATTTCTTTTATATAAGGGTATGAAGAAACTTGCAATCTCAATCTTTGTTCAAGAATTCTCTGATAATGGATATTTAATTTCCATATTTGTGATAATTTTGATTACCTTCTCTAATTAAATACAAAGCATGAGTAGAGTCGAAAAAACACACAACCTTTCTTGACTCCCCTCCGTGGGATTTAGTGGCTCTGCTAATTAAATGTTGATGTTTTGGGTACTGAGTTTGTAAGACTTTAGGCCTATTTTTTTCTTTACTTGTTTTTAGAATTTGTAACCAGAAAAAGTAGAAGTGATGGTGTAAGTTCAATGATTAAATAGAGATTTTAGTATTTATTTAATTGCTAAATTTCAAATAGATGAGAGGTCCATATTTTGATAAATAAAAAAAAGAAAGATGAAAGGTCCATATGCAAAATTTAAAACTCAACGAATCAAAAAATCTTAAGAGTGGATTTTTTTTAATGTTTTAACAAGTACTAGTAGAATTTTATTCATGTTTTAGCAAGTAGGATGTAGGTCCTCCATGTGGAAGGATGGATGATCCCCAAGCAGCTACTAAATATCTTTTGGATTTTAGTTTATCAGTTTCTCATCTTTATCCCCATTTAGACCGTTGCTTTCATGCTTTGGTAAGATAATACTATATAGCAAGTTGGTTTAGCTGTATATATGTTAGTATTTTACGAGCTAGCAATGTAATATAATGTAATGTAAACGCATGACATTTTTTTTGGCTTTTTTTTTCATACCCCTTCATTATCATTCATATCCCCACTTTCACTTGTATCCCAAAAATACCCCTCTCATTTTTTCACAAATTTCGCTCAGACCATACCATTTTGGGATTTTTCCGGAAATTTTTTTACTGTAATTTCCGGAATGTATTTTTTAAAAAAATTGACTTCCAGATTTACCTATTTTTTCCGGAAATATGAGTTACATTCCGGATTTAACCGGAAATTTTCAGCAGGTCACTTCCGGATTTATAGCGTAAATTCGGAAGTGTTAAAACAACATTCCGAATTTACTCGGAAGTGTTAAAACAACATTCCGAATTTACGTCATAAATTCAGAAGTGTAGGTTATTTTTTTCGTTTGTTTTATTCATTTTTTTAATAACCGTGTTTCGTTATTTATTTTGACGGATATGGCCACGGCAGACGGCAACCTTCCCTTTACTATGGATTTATCGACAGCGTTTACGACATCACAGGTATATATATTTCTAAAACGCTAATTATTTATCACTTTGTATTTATTTATTAATTAATTTTACGAATAATTTTCAGGTTTTTGCTACTCGGGATAATCCTATGTGTTGGGCTAGAGATATCGGAAAGGCCAACGGAGTCGTTGTCATTATCATTCGATCTGAGTCCATAGAGAATGGTAAAGGGAAGAAAAATAAGATTGTTCTTGGGTGTGATAGACATGGTAGATATAGCAATGTAGTGGATGTTGGGTGTTCTTCCCGACACAAAACATCAAAAAAATGTGGTTGTCCATTTAGGTTGAAAGCGAAACCACTGGTACCTCCTCATTTTGATTGAAAGGTTAGAGTTGTTTGTGGTATTCACAATCACGAGGCTCTTAAGACTATCGTTGGAGCGTCCATATTTGGGAGCACGTGGATGCATCTTTGAGTTCTGTTCAGAAGCCCACTAAGAAACCCAGTCAGACGTCAGCAAAGAAGTCCTCAAACATACCACCACAGCGGTCCTCACAGCAAGTACCCCAGATACCGACACAGAGGTCAGCAGCTATACAACATGACATGCATTATCTAGGTCAGTTTCCAAACTCTATTCAGAGGTACATTGATGACATTATCAATGTGGTGGGGGATGGAAACTGTGGATTCAAATGCATATCTGGGTTACTTGGCTGGACACAAGATTGTTGGCAAAAAGTGAGGAATGAGTTGATTGAGGAGGTGGATCAGAATTGGTTTCAATATCAACAAGTCATGAGGGACAACATTTAGACAGTGAGGGATTCATTAGTTGCTCTCCCACTTTCAATTCAACCTCTTGAGAAGTGGATGACGATGCCTGACACGGGACATGTTATAGCGACGAGATATCAGGTAGCCCTTGTTATGCTATCACCTGCATCTGCTACTTGATTCACTTCTTTTCAATTGAGAGGAGCATATCGTCCTACTCAGAGCCCTTTGCATTGTGTTGGGTTTGTTGATAGGAACCATTGGGTCCGGGTCTTTTTGAACGGTACATCTCCATTACCTCCTGTTCATCCTAGTTGGGGTGCATATGCTTCAGATGAAGCTAGGCCGTGGTTGTATCCGTATGTGGGACATATCCAGTTATGGTCTTCTTATTTTCCAGATCGTCTTGCACCGACCGAACAACCTATTATTGATTACATAGACATTACTTGATGATTGTATTTTAGTGTATTTAATTCCACGAATATATATATATATATATATATATATATATATATATATTGGTACAAAATATATTATATTATTATTTGTTATCATTTTCGTGTGTTATGTACTCTGTTTTTATCGTTTAAGTGTATTTTGAGGGTCAATGTATCACGCTTTTTAATATAATCGAATAAATTTTTGGTTTTTTTTGTCTTCCGAATTTACCTCAATACCATCATAAATTCGGAATGTAACGGGTGAAGGGTGGGCGTTCCGGATTTACAGTGTAAATCCGAAAACAAAATTTTCAGAATTTCCGGATTTACGTCAAATGAACGTAAATCCGAAAATTTTGTAAATTTCCCTTCCGGATTTAAAGTGCAAATCCGGAAAATGCAATTTTTTTTTTAAAATTGGGGGCATTTTCGTCCAAATTGAGTATTATGGGGGTATGGGTGATAAGTGTGGGGGTATGAAAAAAAAAGTCTTTTTTTTTTCCTGGTCAAAAAACGGATGACTTATCATTGCATTCTTACTCCCAAACTTTCAGTGGAGTGTGGACTCATAATAATGGACCCGACCACTGTATTTTATTAATATTTGTGCCAGTGCATGGGGAGAAATTTGTATTATTGTAGATCACACAATTTTTTTCTCCAAGTTGCATTACTCTCTATTCTTTGACCCGGGATGTTTAAAATCCGAAGATATTTCTGAAAATAATACATTTTTTTTGTACTAACAACACTAGTGCATGTCCAGGCTAGATCCGAACTCAAGATCTTAGTTAAGATGGAAAAGACTTCAACCATCTCATTCAAGTACTTTTAGGTTGAAAATAATACATTTTGTCATTAATTAAATAAAACAATCTCTTAAAAATATAAAATATTTAAATGGAAAAACATTTTCAGAATAAGTTTATTCAAATACACCCTAATTTAATCTTGGTGCAACCTGATCCTAGACTCCCAGTTGTACCTAGCTTAAAATGAAGTCCAAATGCAACTTCTTCACTAATTTCTACGTTTACTTTTCTATCTACTACATATTTTAATTTTCAGCTTCAATCGGTATCAAATGGAATCTCATGTCGATTGGCAAAGTCTTTGTCGATTGTCCTTTGAACTGAGAAAAATTGGTCGGATCTTTCACATTCACATTTTGAGTGTGATAGCTATTCAATTGTAAGAACCAAACTGAATTGCTATTTTGTGCTGATAATAGTCTAATACAGTACAGTATAAGTCATCGGCATACCGGTGGGGGTTGCTTTCCCACTTTGTGAATTTATTTCAGCCAAATAAGGCTGAGACTTGGGCATGCAGCAGTATTAATCTCTTAAAGGAGAGCTTTTCTGTCCATTGTGGTCTTACCCAGCTCGAAATTTTAGTCTCTACAGTTGCGCGTAGAGGATACCCGGTATTAATCTCTTAAAGGAGAGTTTTTCCGTCAATTGTGGTCCTACCCAGCTCGAGATATTAGTCTCTACAGTTGCGCGCAGAAGATACCCGGTTTATACTAAAAAAACTAGTCATCTGTCTTCTAGATAAAAAATGAGCGTATATAAAAAAAATAACATTTTCAATTGATGAAATCATGAAATAACCTCATCCTCTAGCTTACTTATCAGCTTGGAAAAAGAAATAAATGGAGAAGCTTAATTAGAGATGTAATGGATCTGATTGGTTTGAAAGAAATACTTCTGCTTTGGAATTTCATTAATAATTAACTAGTGTGTATGTCTTGTCACTTTTTTTTTTATTAGGCTTAGTTTTGTAATTTTATCATTATGCTTGCGTATGTTACACAATCTATTCATCTTGTGCACCATAGCCAAAACCCGTTTTTATATGGTAAACACTAAAAACTGAAATTTGTTATCAACAGAGTGAAGGTACACTGTACAAGTTAAAAATGTCCCCCAATAGTTGCCAAAAAATGAAAGTGATGGGCCCACAATCAATCCCCCCCCCCCCCCCCCCCCCCCCAAAATTGAAAGAATAAGCAATAAGCTTAGCTTGGTGGCAATCTCCATTTCACTCAGCCAGAGAATGTGTGCTTCATTGAGGATTCCATTTGTGCTTTCTGGTAATTCTTTTACTGACAACCAAAGGCAGTTCAGTTTCTTCTGTGCCAGTCATCAAAAAACCAGCTGATAAGATTGCTTGAGTAAAACAGTCAAGTTCTCTTACACCATTAAATGCGAAGGTATCCCCCTCTCCCCGGATCTTCTATTCTTAATGGTCTCCTAAGCAATGACTTCTTGTTCAAAGACCAGTTTCTTCCCAAAGTTCTCTTGTCTCGCCAAACAGCAGCTATCCGCGTGTAAAGTGCTGGGAAAAGGAAGCAGAGTAGTACAAGAAGAAGCATCGCAACGCAGACTACCATGACATTGCGAAAACCATCCTTTAGCGCAGGATTATTTTGACCTGTCCATGGAACTCCTCCAACATTCATACCAAAGACTGCAATCAGAAACCAAAAATCAATATCATACAGTATTGTCTGTGGATGTAAGTTCACGAAGAATCAAAATGCTCACCTCCTGTGATGATGGACAAGGGGAGGAATACTATTGATAGGAATGAAAGATAGTACAGTTTTCGGTTTATTTGCTCTGATTGCCAGCTGTCAAGACCGGCTTGTATTGCTGTGACTCGATTTACTATGAACCCTACATTCTCCTTCATCCTCCTCAACCTTCCGATTAGTTCTTCGAGTGAGTTGGTATCTTCACTCGCAAACCATTTTTTTGAAGAGCATTTTTCTTTGACTCGGAGATATATTTGTTCTCCATGGGCAATCACCTGAATTAGAATTAATGTAATGCAAGACCAAAAGGAAGTTCAGTCAATACAATTTGATTGATAAATATGAGAACAAATAAGACGAAAACAGCAACGACATCTCAGTCACAGTAACACTAACATTCATCATTACCAAAATTTACACATTCACTATTTCCCAATGGTAACACTGTTTCTATAGCGCTTTCTTATTTTTAACTGTGAAAGCAATTATGAGTAACCTGTCATAACTGTGACAAAAGAAAAAGATGGAAACATACTAAAGCCTTGCATGCATAACAAAGCATATAAATATCCACTTATCCCTCTCTCCCAGCTTAATCTGTATTTATGAAACCAAAAGACACAGTTATTGAATCTGATGTTATTGAATATACTAGGATTATGGGAGTCGGACCAACTGGGCCACAATTATTATAGCTTGATCCCAAAAATTTGACGTTAAGTTCTTCATTGTTCATTAATATCATGGCTATTACATCTTAGTGGGATTTATTTAAATTCCTGTTCGGTGCCTTCTATGTCTCCTTTCAAGGGTATATATAAAGTCAAATAAAAATGAAAAGAAAAAATGAGTGAAGTATCACCTGCAGGAGACGCTGCAAATTAATATGCAGTTTGGGAAATCTTCTATCATCTAGCATTTGTTTCTTCAGCGCATAACCACCTACAATCAAGCATAATAGTTATTTATTCCTTAATTCAACTCGTGTTGCACACCAAGGAACTAATATAGAAGCAACTTGCCCAAATACAAGTTGAAAACAGGATTTTTAGTTTAAGTTTATGCATAAAAGCATTCAGACAAAATAAAAAACATTGACCAAAATATTGAGATTTTAGGCTATCTTATATTTGAGCTTAGAGCCTAACTCATCTCCACAAAACTGGCTTTGAAGGTGAGGATTTCCCTAGCCTTATAAGGATTAAGGACTATTTAGGTCATACCTCTAGTCGATGTGAGACTTCAACACACCCTTTCACACTCAGAACATCTAAAGTATGGACCGATCGGGTGGAACAACAGGGATCTTAACACCCGGGGGGGATAATAGAGATCTTCGCCGAATAACAAATCTAAGATAAGCTCTGATACCATCTCAAATTTGGGCAAGGCCTAACTCATCCCTACAAAACCAGCTTCTAAATGCCATATTTTGGACAGATGATTCGGTCAAAGTTTTCAGCTAGAGTCAAAATACATTAGATGGATGGACCTTGAAAATGCATGTATATGTACAGATTTTCATGAAAACCATAATCATATAGCCATTATCTAAATTGTGCCTAAATGTTAAAACAGGAAAGAAAAAGGTAAAAAATCCTATAGACTCGACTCGAGATTTCATGAAATCAGAGTAACCTCCCTTCTTATTCCAAAAGTAAAATTTTCATTCGACGTGATTTCTTTCATTCCCAACCCCCTAGAGTCACACAAACCTGCCCTTCTTTTACATTTCAACATAACATAAAACATCAATATACATCATTAATTGATTCATAAAAGCAAGGATCTGTGTAATTTAGTAAACAAGGAGGCAAGTGTAATTTTTTCGGACTTCCAAGAAGATCTACATGATTTTCAAACCTATAAAGCCCGGGAATGTAGTAAAACACGGATACGATACAACCCGAATACAATAAATTTTTCAAATTCACGATACAATATGGCCTGGATACGTTAACAAAATTTTATAAAGAAATTTAGTACTTATAATGAAAGAGATGTTGATCATTCCTCTTAACATATTGATATATAAATATGATAATCACAATTTACAACAAGATACTTGTGATCATAATAAAAATAATAGAGTTTCCACCTAGCCAACAATTCAGAATATCAACATAAGCATCTTTAGTAGAACTCAAAAAAAGTCCCAGCTATACACAATAGCCAACAATTCAAAGTATCTTTACTAAATTAGTCTAATGCTAACAGATTCAATCTCTTATGCCCCGTTGCCATCATCCAGAAAAAGCATAGCCTCTAAAGAAACAGGAGATACTTTTGGGACATTTAATTGGGATACTTTACTAAATCAGTCTAATACTTTTGTGTCCATGAAAAACACAGAACAAAAATAAATAAATAAATAAATAAAGTGATACTTTTGGGACAGATCAGGAAGTGTCCAAGGAGTATCAGAGTCCGATACGAGAACACTACACACCAATATTTTACATTTTTTGGAATATGGCGACTTCATAGTTTAAAACATATGTGCAAAATTTGCATAACAAAATCTATAGCACCTCATACATGTAAAATTATATTTATCCTAAGATTTTATTTTAAAATTTTAAATAAAAATTGACTCTGGAAAGGCATGTCCCTGCCAGTTTCAAGCAGGTAAAAAACAGCAACCATGCGGAAAACATATAGTACACAAGACCATGTTAAGATAAACTTTAATACAACTAACTTGAGATGCCATGTTTAACATAAAAAAAAAAAAACTTGAGATGCCATGTTTCATTATTTCTTAAAGAGGGGATCATGTAGGGAAGACACTACTCAGGTCATTTTCCTAATGAATAACTAATAGCTTGTTCCACCAGATTAACAATCTCAGTGGAATCAATGCAAGAATTAACAAGCCAACAATTTAAAAACTATTAATGTGCTATATTACATCCTCCTAGGAAAATGCATCATTATGACGTTGGACAAAGAAATAAGTTATTCAGTCAACAGATGTTAAAGAAAACAATCAGCAAAAGGCTTTGGCACAACACTCTTAGTTGTGTTGTGTCCCTTGGCTCTACATGAATCAACAACAATAACAATAACAACCAAAACCTTTTTCTCGCTAGGTGAAGTTGGCTATATTGATCAACAGATGCCATAAAGTCCTATCATTTATTAGGTTCAAAGATAGACCATTTACCTATAAATCTATCTGTATGGTTTGCCCTATAGTATTTATTCCTTTGTCTCGTTCTATTTCTAACTATAGGATTATCCTACATCTGGTTAACCCTCCTTAGGGTGCTTCTACATGTCTCCTCCACACATGCCCACACCACATAAGATGAAACTTTACACTTCTACTGATAGGCCCTTTAAACATGTGTGTAAAACAGGGGCAGAATAGGAAAGGAAATAGAGGGAGTGCACTTGCAAGGTGGACAAGTGGCAGCAGAGAATAAGATGACCGATGAATTAAGAGGCAAAATAACTGAATTGACATGTGCAGCCCACTACTGGTGATGAATATTGAGGGGATCATGGGAGAGAGAAAGAATGCGTATAAGAGGTAGGTTGGAGGAGAAGAAAGGTAGGCTGTTTTGGGGAGTGGAAATTGGGACTGAAGACTGAGAGTTATTCTCATCTCAGTAAGGGGTATTCCCACAGTGGGAGTATCATCTATCTCTCTTTGTCTTTTCCATTTATTTAAGGAGGATTTTCCTCCAGCCAAAGGCAAATTTACTGTTTAATTGAAAATTCCCAGAGGGATTTTCCTCTGGTGATCAGTGAAGACAAAGTTCTTCAGTTACTTATTCCATTTCTGAGTTGGTTCTATTATCTACCCTCTTTTTTGCTACCCACTGTGGGAATACCCCTTACTGAGATGAGAATAGTAAGGGGTATTCCCACAGTGGGAGTATCATTTATCTCTCTTTGTCTTTTCCATTTATTCAAGGAGGATTTTCCTCCAGCCGTAGGCAAATTTACTGTTTAATTGAAAATTCCCAGAGGGATTTTCCTCTGGTGATCAGTGAAGACAAAGTTCTTCAGTTACTTATTCCATTTCTGAGTTGGTTCTCTTTTTTGCTACCTCAACTTTCTCTCCGATGATTAAATTTCTGGGGCTATTTTATCTTATGTAGTCACTTATCCAATGTAACAATCTCATGTCTGCAACACGATGTTTACTTTCTTGTTGATTTTTTACCACTGAAAATTCAGCTTCATGCAACATTACAGGTCTTATAGTTGTGCGATAAAAGTTTCCTTTAAGCTTATGTGGTACTTTATTATCGCACATTACACGAGCATTCCTCCATTTCATCCACCATGCTTAGACTTTATGGTTGATACCTCTCACACTTAAAAAGGGAGACTTATGGTACTATATGTTCTGTTTTGCGTGCAAGAAAAAATTTCTGAAGTCTATTGCAAAGTCTGGAAACTGATACCTCCTAAAGATTTAGTATTAAATCCAATTGCTTTTATCAACAAATTTTGTGGAACAAAATTAGAGGTGAATATAGGCAAGCAAATTAATTATCATAAACTTTAAATGTCATTCGTAAGAAAATTTCAACACTCCTATATTATTAGAAAGAAAACAAAGTGCATCTGGATTCACATCACTATTCCATTTAAGCCAATTTAATTCACATCACTATTCCATTTAAGCCAATTTAACAGAAACTAAGGTAAACTTGCATCAATTAAGAGCAGCTTGAATTTGTAAGATATGAAGTATGAACAGAACTAAAAAATTGGCAATGATATATCCTGAAAGCCATTTAACCAGGGCCTAGGAATAGTGAAAGCATATAAAATTGTTGTTTTGGGTGTCACTACTAGAGAATAGGAGTGTGGGGGGAGAGTGCATAATAGAACTTACCTTTATCCAGATCAATCTCCACGGAATCCAGCTCCATCTCAAGCTTTGTCACAAGATCTTGAAGCTGATCTACATGTGTGTCAATTATGTGAACCACAAGATTCGAGACAGATTTCGGCACAGGATTGTCAGCTTCCTCGGAGTGATTCATAGTCAACAAGAATTCAAGAACATGCTCCTTAATGACAGTACCATTTTGCTGACCTCTAAAATGAGAGGAGCTTTCAACTCTAGGAATTTCAGAAAGTAGAGATTCACCCATGCGTGAGAAACCTAACCGAGGAACTCGTCCCAAGGACACAGTAATCACCGAATTTTCAGTAACTCTAGCAGCAATTCTAAATGTAAAGTCACTAGATGGAGGACCGGGTGAATTAACCCGGAATACAAGTGCCCCATCTACATGTGCACAAAAGGGTCCATTACTAACAAGTGAGAGAATGTCTTGTAGTTTCAAAGGAGGGCAGAGAACACCAATAAGATCTTGTGCAGATTGTGATAACTTTTGATTTCCTTTAGGAAGTTCCACGTGGTACCAAGAAAACTCATTCCTTCGACCTTCCGCCGCATCCCCTTCCTTCTCTTCTTTCTGAGAAAGGTAAGCCAGATCCCAATCCTTGTTATAAAAATTCCCCAAACCATCAAATATATAAGCTCTTTTCTTCACCAAACCTACAGGATTGGAAGGGAAGACTCGGTTTGCCCCTGTGGAAGTCTCACCATTCATCTCCTCAGCTCCCCCATTCTCCATTACTCTACTCCGAGTTAATTCCATAAATTTCTACAGCTAGTAAACTACCCCCAAAATATACAAAATGATTGAACCAGAAATCCAACTTCAATATTCAAAATTCAAAATTTTCTATCTCACATTCGAAGTCAAACAATTCAAGCGCAACTCAATATGGAATTGATCCAAAATAACAAAAAATGGGGAAAACCCAATAGATTAAAACAAATTCCTTTATCCACACTATAAATCAAAGATGCGATCACACAAAATTTATTCAATTCAACCCAGCAAATTAATACTGATACAACTGAAAATGAGAGGAAATGTAAAGAAGACGCGGAATACCTTGTTGAATTGAATGCACAAATGAAATCAATGAATGGAATGTATAAAAAACTCAAAAGGTTGAATCTTGGTAGAGCGACGTCGTAATTGAATAGCGACGAGAGAGAAAGTATTAAAGTAACCGAAAATCCGATATGAAAATCTTCAAGTTGTTGAGTTTCTGCGAAACTTCCTTTTCATATTTCTGATTTCTCTCTCTGTTCCTATGTGTCCGCTACAAACCAGAAACACCCGTTTTGTTTTTTGTATTAGGAAAGACCCAGTTTCAAATCAAAACTTTTTTTTATTCTTCTCAATACAAAAACTTCAAATCGTTGCCGGAAGTTTACATTGTGTTTGGTTACGAAAAGAAAGGAGAAGGAAAAAGGAAGGAAAGAAGGTATGAAGAAAATTAGGAAAGAAATAGGGATTTGGATTTTATCATTCCAACTCATCTTACATCTCTCTTTATCCTCTTTATCTTTCTCTTAAATACACTCTCTCTCATTACTATTTATAATTTTTTAATTATTTTCTCTCTTCATTCACTTTTATATTTTGTGATGGACAAGAAGGAGGGAAAGAGATGATTCAAACACAAGCAATACATAGTAACTCTTTGATTGACGTGATAGTTTACCTTGAAAATACAATTTTTCAAACACACATTAAGTTGTTTTGTATGAGATAAAGTGGAAGGAAATAAAGATAAGAGTTTTCCCTTCGCTTATTTGATCCAATAAAAAGTGAAAAAAAAGAAATATGTATATTTAGGTCTCTTAACAATTTAGTCATGGGTTTGCATTAACTCATATAATCGAAAATAAATAAATAAATAAATAAATAATAGAAGGTGGTGCACTACAATCCTTTATTCTTAGCATCTTAGTTAAGTAATTATTTAATTCAAGGATTTTTACTTTGTGTAGAGAGTTTAGCAGATATTTATGCCATTTTATTCGAAAATGTTGGCCTTCTTCTTATTACTTTATTTTGGTTCGAGGTGAAAACAAATTTTAAGTGAAACCCATTATATTTTTCTTTTCGTTTTCTTTTTGGCTTTGTTCCAAACAAAGGAAAGATTTTCCCTCCACTCTCTTTCCCTCCATGTAGTTTCTGTCCTTCCTCTTTCCTTTAAACCAAGTATACTTTTTTTACTGTGTCAAAAAAAGTATATGTTTTTTATTTGACGGGATCATATCTTATCTTAGATGCTGACATTAATGAAACCGTCATTTTCAATACTTCATATTTTTATCTTGTAAAAGAAAATATATAAAAGAAAATTTTCGTATTTTTATAATGACCTAAAAATCTTGTAAAAGAAAAAAAAAACTTGCAAAAAGAAACTTCGTGTTTTTATAATGACCTAAAAAAAGGTAGGGTCCCGTTGGCTTTAGCACACATTAAGAACTGATTGTTGTTGACAATAGCCACCCCCAATTTATTGAACTTAGGATTTTTAAAGAAGCTCAAGAATCTGAAATTCATATATTCTACTATCCCATACTATTACCCACTACTCATTTATGTTAATTTATCGTGTCCGGGTTCTAATTGTTAGATTGGATATCATGTTCCAGATTCGAACTTGGGACCTAACAATTGCGTGTGTGAGTTTTAAGTGGCATTGTCACTTCGTCTAGAACCAAAAACAAATTTGAAAGTACAATTACTAATGATTTGACAAATGTGGTATTTGAACTTGTCGAAAAAACTAATATGATATTTTTTATAAAAGAAGATCTATTGCATTTCATTCATGATAAAGATAGCAATTCAGTAACTACCCTTTGCTAATGAAAGAGCTGCCATGTTTATTCGTCTCTTGAGAAAAACAAATTTGCTAAGTTGAGAAAAATTATAAAGATTCCTTTTACAATCTAAAATGATGGAGTCATATTTCGAAGCATCATTCTCTTGTTGATTGACATCATCTACAACTATTTTGCAATCCATCTCAAAAAGAACCTAGAAAATGGCAACTCAGTGAGCCAACTGATTGCATACCAAAGACCAAAAGCCTCTCCTTCTTTGTCACTAAATTGTGAATTTTTCCACAAAGTTCTTGCCATAAGAAACTCACCCGATGACCCTCTAACACAGATGCCAATACCAAGACCAATACCACCATCGTTGAACCAGCATCAATGTTTTATTTTACAAGACCCGGTGGTGGCTTTGTCCAATCCGAAAAGGGTCCTTTTTTTGTACCCCCACCATCTTCCAAAATACCCCCACGTACCCTGTGAAAAGACCAAAATACCCTTCACAAAATTTAAAAACTCCAACAGATCCCCAACTCAAAAATAAAATAAAATAAAAATTGGAAATCGGGTATAGGTAAATCCGATTTTCCCCTAAAAATTTAAAAAAATTAAAATCGTATATATCTAAGGTGGGAGTATATACGATTTGTTAAATTACAAAATCGAATGTAGCTCAAATAATAAATAAATAAATCA
The DNA here is from genome assembly GCA_963573325.1 of Astragalus glycyphyllos. NCBI lineage: Eukaryota > Viridiplantae > Streptophyta > Magnoliopsida > Fabales > Fabaceae > Astragalus > Astragalus glycyphyllos. The sequence continues at coordinate 2,423,825 of OY754311.1, forward strand.
TTTGAAAACTTAAAATTATATTTTTTTTAGAAAAATAAATTAGATATGAATAATATGAATATCGGCCTTTTTTGGTTCTGTTTCGGGTGTAGTTCGTTAACACGTGACGATGCTATACGTCGAGCGAATAATTTAGGCTAAAAAATCAGTTTTCGGGCAACCTACTCCGATTGTATTGAAATCACAGCCATTAAATCCGAAAAAAATTAAGGATCAAGATCCCAAATTCCATCGTTTACTATTTTTTATTAATTTTTTTAATTTCTCATAGTCTCCAAAAAATCTAAACAAATTTGCATAGCCTTATTTTGGTTTTATTAGTTTTTTAGTGGTGTTTTTATAATTTTTTGATTAGTTTTGACTATTTAACGCATTTTTAGTGGTGTTTTTAAATAAATTAATACAAATCGTATATACCTATGGGTGGTGGTATATATGATTTGTTAAATTACAAATCGTATGTACCCCCACACCTAGGTATATACGATTTGTATTTTAACAAATCGTATATACCCCCACCCATAGATATATACGATTTATTTTTTAAAATCTAATCGTATTTAATAACATTTACGTATATACGATTAAAATTTTTCAAAGACGTATAGGGTGAGATATATACGATTGTGTCCAATTTTTTTAGAGGTATTTTCGTCAAAAAATGTCTTGTGGAGGTATATGGAAAGATCGTGGGGGTAAAAAAAAACCATCCGAAAATTGCACATTATCATGAGTTGCAAAGGATATGCTAAGGATTGACATAGTTTAGTGTGACTTATTCTGAGGAATTGAACCTTAGAGATGTCCGTGTTTGTGACTATGACCATGCAATCAATGAAAAAACCAATGTGTAGAACTAAATTGTAGTCACCCTTTGTTTATTATTACCACAACCACTTGTATAAATTTTGTATAAGAGAACGACTGAATTTAGAATATAGATAAACACAAATAACAGTTTGAAAACTTCATAGTCGAGCACAATAATATATATATATATATATATATATATACACATATATATATATATAACAGTGTGTGTTAAAAATTTTAAAAAAATAAATAAATCAGTTTGAGTGAATGGAAAGAAAATACAAACGTTCATTTTTTAAGTTCCAAATAGGTAGTCCAGTTGACGAGCTAAAGGACATCAAAGTAATTTAATGCAGGTGGTCCATAATTCAATTCCTGGAAACTAACATTTTTTCCCATACCCTAATTATTAACCGCTGATATTTGCCTATTAAAAACATTTTTTGAATATACCACAAGGTTATTCACCAACCACAACCAATGTGGTCTAGCAAGATATAAATACTTCATTTATTAGTTAAGAAGATATTTTGAAACATCTTAAAGAGAAGCTCCGATCATTTTAATAATTCTAATAAAGTAGAGTGTTAACTTTTTTTTTGGTAGGATTACAAAGTAAAAAGGCATAAAAAGGAAACTATAAGACAAAAGAGAAAAGCTAGGCGCCGAATTTGCATAGCAAGAGCAGAAACATGCACCTAATTAACACCGCCACACTTTGTCAACGTGAGGAGCAACCCCAGTGAGTAAAGTAAGTCGAGTGAGCATCATTTTTTGTCATAAAGTCTGCACACCAATCATGTTCTCGACTTCTCGCAAGACATGCACCTAATTAACACCGCCACACGTTTACAGAGCATTTGAAATCTAAGCAATACCAATGAATAATGATGCAAATTCTCGTCATCCCAAATATGAAAAAGACTTATTACTCTTAAGCAATCACACTTATTACTCTCAACTAAGAGGGCATCGCTATCATCTTCATAATTAGGGAAACTTGTTATCATCTTCACACTTATAAGAAAAAAAATCATCCATACCCATGAATGACACCACGAGCACCTAAGCACAAAGTACCCTCCAAAAAACTTCCATAAATATGCAACTTTATAACGAAATGCCCTCATGCGGCAGTTTCAAATGAGCTAACTACCAACACACCGAATAAATGTGAGTGTTATCTATTAACATTTAGATGTTAATTAAAAAACAAAAAGGTTTGATAAAAAATTATTATACTCTTTAAAAGTTTATAAAAATGTTCAATATTTCTTCACGGATTTCACTCTAGAGTAGTAGGTATACAATTATCTTTATCTTTATGAAAAAAAGTAGAATATAATTATTATGCAAGCAAGATGTAGCAACCAACTTTTTATCAAAAAAAATATGATGGAGCAACCAACCTATAATAATACTATAATAAATTGTCAAAATAAAACCTATAATACTATAACGTTGTCTAAATCTAAATTGTAAAAAGAAAAAAGCGCTGTCAAAAATAAAACCCTACTTTTGTAAAAATATATAAAAATAAAACCCTACTATGCAAGTTGAAGGTCGTGGTAACCCTAGAGACCACATAGCCCAAATGAAAGATATATTCTTACGACATCGTTTGGTGATGATCTCTAGAACCTTCCTTTGCTGACTCTCTCTCTTTGGTAAGGAGAAGAACTAGAACAATCTGGCACGCCGTTAAGAAGAGGCACTGCTTACTTTCTTTTTGAGAAAGAAAAAGGACCAAACCAAAACCCTAAACCCTTCACAATATAAAACCCCTAACTCATTACTCAACGCGCCTCTCTTTCTCTCTCGCTCGCTCCTTTTCGTTTCCAATCGCTACATCTTCTTCCGGCCATGGCTGCTGCCACCGCCTTGCTCCGATCTCTCCGCCGCCGCGATGTTGCCACTGCCTCCTTCTCTGCCTATCGTTCGGTAATATTGCCAACAACTCTTCTCTTATTTTCTTATTCTCTTTTTGTTACAAATACCTAGAATTTCAGTTTTGATCTATCGATTTTTATTTTCAATTCTTGCATATGCTTTGATTTTGGCTCAAGTTTTTTGAAAGTTGGATTTTTTAGCTATATTAATTGGTTTTCTAGTGTTTTGTGGTTATTGGATTTCGTTGTATATCTACTCATACGAAAGAGAAAAAAGGTAGAAATTTAACTCCCAATTGTATGTTCTAGATCTTTAAATATGAATCTTTTGAAGCTTGTTTTATGATAGGATTCATGGTGAAGTACCTATATGGATTGTGTTAGTGGTTGTCACTTTTTTTGTGTTTCTGACCTGGGTTTTTCTTAGGTCGTCTGTTTTTTTTGTGCTAACCGACTTTGTTGTTGGCCAATGGTTTTGCTATTATTATAAGTAATCTAAGCGTTTCTGGTCTGCTTTTCTAGCTTACGGTGTTAGAATTGCGTTTAGCATACACCTTTACCTTCTTAGGCAGTAATCGTTTTTCTGTTTTGCATTCGGGGCCTCAATGAAGTATATGAATAATTGTTTGATATCATGGTGTTGTGCATCGAGTTGTAATTAGTTAACTTGTCTTATGCACGATGTGTGGTGATTATTGTCCTGAAGCAAGCTTTTTCTTACATTGATGTTGTTTTGCAGTTGTCGGGCAGTACTAAGCCAGCATATGTAGGTCATAATTGGTCAAGTTTGTCTCGACCATTCAGGTGCGGTTTATGTTTTGGTATCATCTGTAACTCTTAGTGATATCACGTTTTCAATTTTATTGCCGAGTACTCATTATCTCTTTTCATTGTAACTGCAGCTCAAGGCCTACTGGAAATGATGTCATTGGTATTGATTTGGGTACGACCAATTCATGCGTTTCTGTTATGGAAGGAAAAGTAAGACATTCTCGCTTCTAACTTGTTTGTGTGTTCCTGTTTTCCATTATGTGGTGCTTGTGCTGACTTTATCTACGTCGTATTCAGAGTCCCAAAGTTATTGAGAATTCGGAAGGTGCACGAACAACACCATCTGTTGTTGCTTTCAACCAGAAAGGGGAGCTGCTTGTCGGTACACCAGCCAAGCGTCAGGCTGTAACTAACCCAACAAACACTCTCTTTGGTACCAAGCGTTTGATTGGTAGACGCTTTGATGATGCACAAACACAAAAGGAAATGAAAATGGTTCCCTACAAGATTGTTAGGGCTCCTAATGGAGATGCATGGGTTGAAGCTAATGGGCAGCAATATTCCCCTAGCCAAGTTGGTGCCTTTGTTCTCACCAAGATGAAGGAAACCGCAGAATCTTATCTTGGAAAGTCAATTTCAAAGGCTGTAGTTACAGTACCGGCTTATTTCAATGATGCTCAGAGGCAGGCAACAAAAGATGCTGGTAGAATTGCTGGTCTTGATGTGCAGAGAATTATCAATGAGCCCACTGCTGCTGCACTTTCATATGGGATGACCAACAAGGAAGGTCTCATTGCAGTTTTTGATCTTGGTGGTGGAACATTTGATGTTTCCATCTTGGAAATTTCCAATGGTGTTTTTGAGGTATGCTATTTTTTTAATTCTGTCTTTCTTTCTTAACCTGTCAGAAGGAATAGTATGAGAATCTTGCACTGGCGACATCTTTCTTTTTTTTCAAGGTGAAAGCAACAAATGGTGACACTTTCTTGGGAGGAGAGGATTTTGACAATGCCTTGTTGGAGTTTCTGGTGAATGAATTCAAGAGGACTGAGAGTATTGACCTTTCTAAGGATAGGCTTGCCTTGCAAAGGCTTCGTGAAGCTGCTGAGAAAGCTAAGATCGAACTGTCTTCAACATCTCAGACAGAGATAAACCTGCCTTTCATCACTGCTGATGCATCTGGCGCTAAGCATCTGAACATCACATTAACTAGATCCAAGTTTGAGGCTTTAGTAAATCACCTGATTGAAAGGACTAAGGCTCCATGTAAGAGCTGTTTGAAGGATGCAAACGTATCTATTAAGGATGTTGATGAGGTTCTTCTTGTTGGGGGGATGACCCGTGTGCCTAAAGTCCAAGAGGTGGTTTTGGAAATATTTGGAAAATCTCCCAGCAAAGGAGTTAATCCCGATGAGGCAGTTGCCATGGGAGCAGCAATCCAGGGTGGTATCCTACGCGGAGATGTTAAAGAGTTATTACTCCTTGATGTAACACCACTCTCCTTGGGTATTGAGACTTTGGGTGGTATCTTTACGAGATTAATCAGCCGTAACACTACTATTCCAACCAAAAAGAGCCAGGTAATCCTTAAATTTACTGATGACTGCTCACTACAATTGTTTCTCAATTTACTGTCTCCCTCTCTGGAGAAGGGATATTCAGTCCCTTTTTTAAAGGAATTGGATGTTGAATCCATGCAATTTTATGTTTTATGTTTATTTGAAAGCCCTCTTGAGGGAGCAATCTTGTCAACTGCATTGCAAAAACATAAGGTTTATAAATAGAACTGATCAAATCATTTGTGTATTTTTGTTGTGGTTGAGTCTTTTTCTGACTTGTGATATCATTGTTTCAGGTCTTTTCAACAGCAGCTGACAATCAAACACAGGTAGGCATCAAAGTGTTACAAGGTGAGCGAGAAATGGCTTCAGACAACAAAATGCTTGGAGAATTTGAGCTTGTTGGTATTCCTCCTGCCCCCAGAGGTTTGCCTCAGATTGAGGTCACATTTGACATTGATGCCAATGGGATTGTTACTGTTTCTGCAAAAGACAAATCCACTGGTAAAGAACAACAAATCACTATCAGGTCTTCTGGTGGGCTCTCAGATGATGAGATTGAGAAGATGGTCAGAGAAGCAGAACTTCATGCTCAGAAAGACCAAGAAAGGAAAGCTCTTATCGATATTAGAAACAGTGCAGATACCACCATCTACAGCATTGAGAAGAGTTTAGGTGAATACAGAGACAAGATTCCCAGTGAAGTGGCCAAGGAGATTGAGGATGCAGTTTCAGATTTGAGGAATGCGATGTCTGGGGACAATGTTGATGAAATAAAGGCCAAGCTTGATGCTGCAAGCAAGGCTGTTTCCAAGATTGGCCAGCATATGTCCGGTGGTTCTGGTGGTGGTTCTGCAGCTGGAGGAGGTTCTCAGGGTGGGGACCAGGCTCCTGAGGCAGAATATGAGGAGGTTAAGAAGTGAGAGATCCGAAGCGGTTTCTAGCCATCTGTTTCCTATGATTTTAATGTTTAGATAACAAGTTAAAAGATGAATCATCTTTTTTTCGCGTAGTAGAGAAATATAAGGTTGACTTATTTTTGTATTTAATTTAATGTTGGAGATCATTTTTTCCAGAAGGCTTTTCAATATGTAGCGCATTTGGAGTACTGAACTATATGATGTTTGAATAATGATACCAAAAATTTTGCGTAGTGATATGTTCTCTACTCATAATAAGTGGGTTTTCTAAAGAAAATGCACATTAATCAGAATTTTGATAAGCTTAATTTCTACATTCTGATGGAGACGAAAACCCGGAAAGAGAGACTAGAAAAGAAGTAGAAGGAAATACAAATGTTTGCATGTGTTTAGTGTTAAAGCTTGGGGCTATCTAAGGAAGTGGCCAAACCTGATAGAAGCAAAAACTAATCACTTTGCTGAGGTTCTTTTTGACTTTAAAGGCTGCAAACTCACTTGGGTTTATGGTTCTGTGACAGAAGTTAGAGTAATATTAACTAGGCTACTTCCAAATGTTGTGTCTACAACATTTTCTAATCACCTACCTATTACATTTGAGTGTGTTCCTCTAAAGCTAAAAGAAGTAGGAGCTTTCAGAATGAGGCTTCTTGGGATAAGAATGAGGAATGTAAAGAAATAATACAACAAGGGTGGAACGTCGCATAGAATCAACATGCTCCCTAGCAAAGTATTCTTACCAAAATCCAACCATGTAAGTCTAAAAATAGCTCCAGGCATATGAAGACTTTCAAAAACAACGAGGTTGAAATAAGGAAATTAAGAGGTTACATATGAACCAAAAGGATATTGAATACAGTGGAAAGAACTCCGAGTTCTTGATTCTTCCATGTAACCACAATTCTAAGAAGGGGTAGAAATTGTATCCATGTTTTGAAGGATGACATTGAGGGAATGGATTCAAAGGCAACAAAACATCATGCAGAGAGTTTATGACCATTTTAACTTAGCTTATGCAGCTAAACCAGTTATCCCAGCCTGAAAATGTCTCCAAAATATTCCCAAATTGGTTACTCATGAAGTCGTTAATGAGACTATGGTAACACTCACTCCTAAAATCCCCATGCTGGAGTCTATATACTAGCTATGCGCCTTTGTTGTTTCAACTTTGTTCACAAAATTATTCCTAATTATTGTCTAGAGACTTAAGAAACACATACGAGGCCTTCTATCTCAGCAACACAGTGCTTTGTGGAGAATTTTGTTTTTCTTTAGTCTCTAGACCTCACGATTTCTAAAGATGAAATTAATTAAATAACAATTACCAGGTGTGTAAATAACATGAAGCCATATGCCAGTACAAAGATGCATCTCGTTCAGACCTCACGGTTACAAACCCACATGGAGAATTTGGAAACCACCAGAGGAAGGAGAGCTAAAGTGCAAAATTGATGCAGCGCTTTTCGAAGAAGAAGCTAAGTTAGATTTTGGTTTGGGCATTGGAGACAGCATAGGGTTTTTTATTAAAGCCAAGAGCTTGCTTCTTAGTGGTATTCCGAAGCCAAGAGATTGAAACTCGAGTTTATATAGTTGTTTAATAATGATACTAATAATAATAATAATTATAATTTCTCTGTCTATGGAATGACAAACACAACTCGTAAATTTACATACTGATCTGTAACTGGAGTCGTTAGCTGTTGAACGATCAAGAGATCAGATCTTGTCCGTTTGCTCTGCTGGTCGGGCTCCAAGGTCAAGGAGAAGAGAGTGGGGGTGGTACCTGCAATAACACTCCAACGCCCAAGTCAGGGGAGCACGAGCAGAGTAATGATGTTAGTGAATAGTGTGTACCTGACAACTGACGCAATAACTCCTTAACTAGCAGAGTAATGATGCTAGTAATGATGCTAGTAATGATGCCAGTGGATTGCGGGTGACCGTTGGATCACTGTACGGACCGATCAAGACTGTTGATCTTGGTTTCTACTCCTTTGCCCCCAGTAAATGGGCTGTTTTTCTTACTCTTTAATGGATTGGGCTTCGGCCCACTCCAGAACACATACCAAGTTTGAGATCTCGAGTTCAAACTCGAGCAACTACGAAAAATGTCCATCATAACAATGGTACCTTTGAAATTGTGTTGGGCCTTACGAACGAACAACCAATATGAGTAACTGAATGATTTTAACTCATTAGTTAATTTTTTTTGGTACTGTGTTATTGGTACGCAGTATCCATCGGCTATGTCGATGTTTAATCTACGCCAGTGTACCTGGCTGGCTTTGCCAGTCTGTGTGGTTCTCCCATTCCAACAGAGTTTTTACCGCGTGATAATTAAAATTATATTTAATACACAACCTTTAAATTTTAATTCTTCTTGATGCATGATAATTAAGTTTTTATTTTTGAAAAGTACATGATAATTATACATTCAACTAAAACTTAAGTTTCATTTATATAGATATTGAAGAATTTTGGTGAAAATATGTTGACCGAAGAATGAACAAAATCACTTCGAAAAATTAATAAATAATTTTCAGTGAATTATATATTAATTTGTATTTAGGTATCTTATGTTTTATATTAGTTCTAGTTTTTCATCAACAATTAATATATTTTATGTTTTGAAATAAAATTTCATCTTCTGGGATTTCTTTCGACAAACATTTTATTCTAGTTAAATTCAAACTCATAGATTTCCATTTGCCAAGTTTAATTTAATTTTCTGTGGAAAATCAGGTCTTTTTAGGGTGAGAGATCAACTGAGTCCCTCGCTGATATACCAATGAAATTGATCATTTGATAACTATAAAATGCTATGAATGATTGAGATTATATTAACCAACATGAAATCTCAACATGGACAATTTGATTGGTACACGAGTGAGGAATTTAATCGATCACTCATCTAGAAGCTACCTGAAAATAATAAGTTTTTCTGTAGCATAATGTGAAGGATCTAGGGTGAGAACTTGGGGAGTAGAAGAACCAGCACTAACCTCGTTAAAATGGTACTGTAGTATTCATTTACCGTATTACCCTTAAGACGTACATTGATGTGCTACCTAGAGGTACATTGATGCGCTGCGTGTACATATTCTCAACCCCATCCTAGAAATCCCCACTTTGGCCTCTATCCATCCCATCAATGTGGCCTTCTTCCCCTATCAAATCTCTAAGGGTTTGTTTGGGAGTTTGGAGAAGAGGGTTGGGGACAGTGGCAGATATAAGATCCGAGGTCATAGGGTTAAAATGTTTTAAAATCACGCATCACTAAAAATAGTAAAAATAAAACTTTGACATGTTTAATAAAATAAATTACACAACTCATAATTACTCTTTATGAACCAACACCGTTAGCCCAATAGCATAAGCTACCAATGACACGAGAGGTCGACTCGGTGTTCACAGGTTCGATTCTCATAGTCGATAAACCCGGTATTGGTCAATGCAAAATTTGCTCCTAAACACAAGCATATATTAGTCCTTCATTAAAAGTGCTGGGACACGCCGTGGATAGTCAGTAATGGCCCCAACAAAAAAAACCTCTATGCATACGAAAGGGAGAGAAGTTGATGTGAGTGATCGTATGAGGGTGGTGTAGTGTGGACTTAATATAAAATTAAGGGTTTAGGCGCAAAATATTTTTTCGAGGTGTACAAAATAATTTTTTATGGTGAGAGTAAGTGTAATTTTATTTGTTGAGAATGTGAACCTAACCCCTCTCATTAGAGGGTAGATCTACCCCTAATTGGGGAAGTCTTGATACTTTTTTTGGTATAAATCGGGTATCATTTGCGGGCAACTCTAGAGAATAATTTCTCGAGTCGAGTAGGACCATAATGACTGGTAAAGCTCTCCCTCAAGAGATTTAACATTACTGCATTCCCAGTGGGGGAAATCTTGACATTGATAATAAGACTTAGATGCACTTTTGGTCCCCCTATTTTACTCAATGCTTAATTTTGACCCACAAATTTTTTTGGACCAACTTTGGTCCCCCTAATTTTCAAAATTCTACAATGTTAACCAAATTGGAATTTCAAATTCTCATTCTGATGTGTCTACATTTTAATTGACTAAGGCTTGTTGGTATGTCACTTCATTTCTTTTATTATAAAACATTTACTTTAAATTTATAAACTATTTATTTAAAATAATTACATAATTTTTATATTTCCAAAGGCAGATAAATGTTTCGAGTATCTTTTGTATTTTAGTTGTTCCCTTGTTTTTCTTTGGGAGAAGAAGTGATTTGGTGTTTTTGATCAATGAAATGAGTGAAGAAAAGTGTTTTGTTGGTTATTTGACTTTTAAAATATAAAAATTATTTAATTATTTTAGATAAATATTTTATGAAATTAAAGTAAATATTTTTAATAAAAGAAATGAAGTGATATTCCTACAAGACTTAGTCGGTTTTCATATCAATTAAAATATTGACACATCAGCTTCTTAGAGTTTGAAATTTCAATTTGGTCAACATTGCATAATTTTGTAAAATAGGATATCAAAATTGTTCGAAAAAATAGGGGTATCAAAATTGCACATTGAATAAAATTGGAGGGCCAAAAGTAGATTTAAGCCAAATAATAATAATAATAGTTTATTTATGATATGGAGAAAAATTATTCTCTAAATCCTACCCATAAAGGAACTCAAAAAAATTCCGCAAACTAATAATCCTTAAATCTTGTAAATATAATTTTATTTTTTGACAGTTTGTGCTTAACCCCCTTGTTAGATGGTAGATCCACCTTGATTGAGGAAGGTTTGACATTTATTATAAAATTTATTAGTGATGTGGAGAAAAATTATCCTCAAAATCTTACTCACTTTTATTTTCAAGTTCCTCAAATCTTTCCAAATTTGGAGGAACTAAAAAAATAAACTGTAAACAAACCCGGAATGCACGACACATTCACTTCAAAACTCAAAATCCAATTATTAATTAAACTGAAAATTCAATTAACAACACCACCTCATCCCACACACATCTATGATAACGACACGTGGTATTATATTAAAATCCGACCCGTTCATGCCAGATCTTACGGTCAGTTTTCTGGGCTGCGAAGAAATAAACGGAATCCGTTGGATCAAGGATCAAGAACGCACAACGGTCAAGAAAGCTTCCCGATACACTAACGGGCAGATCTCAACGCCTTTAAGAAGCGGGCATAGCACCCTCTTGTTCCTCGCTCAGAATAGGGTAAACGACATTCGAAACCCTAAAACGTTACCTCTCTCATTTTTGGGTTTTCTCTTTTTCCGATCACGACGCTGTGAATTTACCAGCGGCGCGTGAAGTTTTTCAGCCGCGCGTGAATATCGAATCGGCGCGTCGTTACTATTCTATTGCTGACTGATGCTTTTGTCAACCTGCATTTGTAAATTCATGCCGGAGTTTCGTGTGAAATTCACCGGACTGCCGTGATTTCGCACTCTATGGCTTCCGCCGTCCTAACCAACCGAAGCGAACCTAATTGGCCACAGCATAGAGGTGGTGGAGCGGGATTTATGGGTAAATTACCTTTCTCTAACTCTAATCCCAATCTCAACCCTAACCCTAAATTAGCGAACGTCAAGAGAATCCAATCGGCTTCCGATGATGCTTCCTCCATCAACCGCCGACCTAAAGACGCCAATCACTCCCAATACGTGGCATACAATGTTGCATCGTGCTCAAAGCACGAGCTCAGCGAACTCAAGAGTCGTCTTCTTTCCGAGCTGGAACAAATTCGGAATCTCAGGAGTCGAATCGAGTCCATCGAGTTTCAACTTGGGCACGACTCCAACGAACAGCAGAAAAAACCAAAACCAACTAGCAAGAAGATTTCCGGCAACAAGCGTCCGTTGCAGTTGAATTCGGTAAAGGATTCGAAACGATCGCATTCAGAGGTTTGGAACTGGAAGAAGGATTGCGCGCAACTTTTGCAGAAACTGATGAAACACAAACATGGATGGATCTTCAACACACCGGTCGATCCAGTTGCAATGCACCTTCACGATTACTTCGACATAATCAAACGACCAATGGATCTGGGTACTGTGAAGTCGAAACTCTCTAAGCACATGTACTCAACACCTATGGAATTTGCATCTGATGTGCGATTAACCTTCAACAATGCGCTGACATATAACCCTAAGGGTCACGAAGTGTGCCTTCTGGCAGATGAACTCAGCGCTGAGTTTGAGGAACGATATCCACCTTTACTTCAGAAATACGAAGATTCGCTTAGACACGAACGCGATAACGATGAGGAATTGCCGGCGAGTTCTTGGAACCATGTGGCGCCTGAAAGGGTTAAGAAAAAGGAGAATCACATGCTTCATGCTAAATTCCAACGAGAGCAGCCTCCACCGCCTCGGCCACCACCACCACAGCCCCCTGCTCCTGCTCCTGCCCCTGCCCCTGCAAGTTCTTCAAACCCTCCATTAGCGCAATCTCCTGTGCGCACGCCATCACCATTGCAATCAACTCCGGTGAAGTCTGTGAAGCAGCCAAAGCCAAAGGCCAGGGACCTTATCAAGAGAAAAATGACTCTTGAGGAGAAACACAAATTGGGAATTGGCTTGCAGAGTTTGCCGTCGGATAAAATGGAACAGGTTGTGCAGATCATAAGGAAGCGGAATGAGCATTTGGCGCAGGAAGACGATGAGATAGAGCTAGACATGGAGTCTGTTGACACAGAGACCCTTTGGGAGCTTGATCGTCTTGTTACTAATTATAAGAAGATGACGAGCAAGCTTAGGCGCCAAGCACTTCTAGATAATCCCAATAACAATGCGGCATCAAACAAAGATAGTGGGGTATGTTTTCTCCTCTCCTCTTACTTTTTCTTCTATTCAAATTAATTTAATGGGCTTGCTTGGTTGCTTATCATGGATATTAATTTTGCTAATTTGTTGTGAATGATTGATTTTGATAGGAATTACCTTCTAGTGAGAAGATTGATGCAGCGCCTCAACCGGTTGAGGCGAAGAAGCCAAAGAGAGTGGAAGCTGGGGATGAGGATGTTGACATTGGCGATGAGATGCCAATGAGCGTGTTTCCCCCAGTGGAGATTGAGAAAGATAAAGAAGTAGTTGGAGGCCATGCGAGTAGTAGTTCTAGTAGCTCTAGCAGTTCAAGTAGTGGTTCCTCCTCATCAAGTGGTATAATTTGTTTCTAATTGGCTTCGGTTTTAGTTTAAACCATTGAAAGTTAGATAAAGTAAACTGAAAGTTGAATCACTAATGCAGATTCAGATTCCGGTAGCTCCTCAGGGAGTGATTCTGAAGCAGACAATGGTCATTCATAGCAGCCAGGACTTTTGGAAGTTACTTGTAAAGCAAGGGCAATGTGGTAGGCAGATTGAGAATTTGTTAGCTTCATTTGCTCCCTTGAGGGTGCGGCGTAAATACATTAACGAGGTATGATCATTTGGGTATCTTATGTTCTTCTTTTGGCGCTATGTATTAAATTTTTATTTCAGGTGGATTGGTGTGCTAAATTTGTGATTGCTTTTTTATTGCAGGGGCTTTGTTTGTTGGTTAGTGAATTGTTTTGCGGATGTGCACTTCTCAAGGATTTGTGGCGTGACTTAGATGTAAAAATGAACTAAACAGAATTTGTAGGCCAGCAAGAGTAGACTAGTTGCTTAAAGATTAGGAATAGAATGGAGAACCGTAGTGTTTTTTTGGTTACCTTGTACACAATTACTACAACAGTAAATAGATGGGTCCTCCTATTGGAAGAAGGCCTTTTTTTTGTGGATTTCTTCATTGTTGAGTGCATTTGAATCGTTTAACACGTTATGATCGTGTTTTTTCCACGTATTTAAGAAAAATGTCGACGAAAACCAATTTGGAGATGGTGAGACCACTTCAATATGCGAATATAAAGTAATAATAAACAAATAGAAAAACGGAATAACATGGGTTTTGACATCTTGGCCATTTCCACCTGCTGGATGATGTTAAAGATGTCAAAATCTTTTCTAAATGTCTTTGAGTAACACAGTTCACATAACAAATCGTATCTAGAAAAACAGATAAAGAGCAACTTAAAAGTTTTTCCGAAAATTCTCACACCAGACATCTCAAATATGTTTTGTAAGCTTCCCTCTAATTCCCTCTTCCAAAAGCATTATCAAGTCCATCATGAAGGTAATTTGGAACTCTTTAAGTGTAGCAAGCAGAATAAATTATAAGTATTAAATCACTGCTTGTTGTATGGCTCTGTATTTCAGACTGTATGGTAGGCTTGTCAATTGGGTTGAGCAGTGTTATAGCAAGAACGAATTTTTTTTAAGATTCCTGAGGTTTGGGCAAAGGGAAGAAACCATTTTCAGTCGGTTCAAGGCAGTCGATTGCTTTGGTGGGTTAGATGCAGACTTTTGTCTTTTCAAAGGTTTTGATGCTAACTTCAAACTCAGATAATTAGACTCCATCACCCCTTGGATAATCCTTTGCTTTAAATATTTGCTTTTGTAAGAACCTGAAGATTAAGTATAGTTTTAGTTAGAAATATCTCGATATTTATACTCATCACAAAGTCATGGATGAAGCTAAAACATCAAACTAAGTAGTTTACGCATTGTTCTGGTTCTCAATTTTGCAAAATCACTGCCATGTGATGCATTTGTAATGTTCCAAAAAACAGTCCATTTGTAATTTTTTTTGTCCACTTCATTGCTATATATACAATTGAAGAATGGCAAAATACAAAAGTACAAAACACAGCTAGCTCAAGAACTCAAATGATATCTATGTAGTACGCCTATTTTTCAAATTATTACCGGTGTCTATATGTCCGTGTCGTTCCGTGCTTCATAGGATGATATAACAATCAATACTTTCCTATATACCATATGGTGTACATATCAGTTAATTATAAACAAATTTCAACAAATCTATCTCATATGACAACGAAGGCAAATGACAAACACAAACAGCCTCCATTATAACGAACATACAATGAAGATTTCCACTTTCCATTGAGTGATATTTTGTAGGTTTTTTTTTTTTTTTTGAAAATCCTGATAATCATGTGGCACGGTTCTGCTTTTAGAGTTTTGCCAAAATGGTTTGGCCAATTTGTTTACCTCTCAAGTGTATTTGGATCTCAAGTGGGAATGGAGATTAGTAGTGCATGTCAAATTGCTAAAGGATCGGGTGGGTGTTTTGAAGTGGACCGGAAACAAGCCTGTACCCATTGTTAAGCGGTGAAAATGATCCAAGCTTAAATTACATTATAGCCGACAACCGTCTTTTAGATAAGGTCTATAAGTATTATGCAGACTTGGAAGAAGCCTTGGTTTGTTTGTCATGTGTATGTGTATATTTTAAAGTTGTATATAATTGGTATTCATGTGTAAAAATTTAGAATGTTGCGATAACTACATGTCTCTTAGCAATCAAGTCCATCATTTTACTATTGGTCATAATTTTCAATATATCAATGAATATAATATGCTATATTCCTCAATATTTGTTGCTAATTTTAACATTCGCGTTTGGTCTTCACTTTTGAAAATAAGGAACTTTGACAAAAATTCCAAAACCTGAAAATGTGAAATTTGGGCAAACTTATACATAAAAAGAGCACGTAAGTTTGTAAAGAGAGGCGACATAAGAAACGATTGAGGGATCACAATAGATATCTAAATTTAGAATATTTCCCTTAGAATTTTAAATTTTACTTAGTGCAATATGGACATCAATCTATTGATTGTTCTTTTACTTAATTTGTTATTAAATTCTTCTTTTTTAACTTCTGAATTTACCCTACAACAACAAAAATATTTCACAATTTAGTTGTTCTTGAGGCATGATATCAAATTGAAAACATCATCACGCTAGTAATAAAAATTATCATTTAAGTCATCATTGTCTCCAACTAATATTATTTAGATCATTTATCTTATTTGCGATCTTGCTTTTAATTACATTCATTGAGTCTTAGTCGTATCACATAACACGATCAACCCGTGCGGATGCACGGGTATGTGACCAGTTGTATATCTAAATTAAATCTATTTTTAAATAATTCATATAATAATAATAAAAAAGTTAGTATGAGTATGAGATGTGGAAAAGCCTACTAAACCTAAAAAAAAGTGTTGATACAGAAACAGAGAGTTGGGATACAGAAAACGCAGGGTTTTAAGTAACCCTAACCTAAAGCCGCAACCTCACTCACTATCTATCTCCAGCCGCCATTCTTCTCCACTTCACTCTCTCTTCCACATCCCAATCGCAATGAGTAAGAAAAGGAACTCTGTTTCAGAGGAACATGAAAACACCGACGATTCTCAGAAACAAATCAACAAGAAACTTAAGAACACCGATGCTCCCGTTGTGGAACCTTCCACCAAACCAATGGAAAGCAAAAAGAAAAGGAAAGCTCTCGACAAAGAGAGACGTCGTTCTGAAGCCGAAGCCGAAGCCAAACCTAAACCCGAATCCGAACCTGAACCTGCAGCTTTGGAGGCTAAACCTGCGGCTCAATCAGCGGACTCTACCAGCAGCGGCGGCGGAGGTTCTCTACCGGAGTTTCACATTGGCGTGTTCAAGGATTTGGCGGTGGCATCTGAGTCGGTTAGGGAAGCTGCTGCGAAACAAATGGTTACGGAGTTGAAGGCAGTTCAGAATGCTTATGATGGACTTCAGGATAAGGAATTTGGTGATGGTGGCTTCAAATTGGAAGCTGAGAAAGATGATGGATTGGATGAGTGTGCACCTTCTGTTAGATATGCTGTTCGTAGGCTTATTCGTGGTGTATCTTCTTCAAGAGAGGTTTGTGTTCTATGTGATTCTCATATTGCAATGTTGGTTTTTTTTGTTCCTTCATTCCAATCTAATATCTCAGTTAGTTTCTACCAAAGTTACTTTTGGAATGCTTCTTTGTGCATATTTGTATTCACTTTTGCCTCTCCCAAAAATGATTGTGTAGACATATAATTGTTTTTGTCATGTAGTGTGCTCAATTAAAATTGATTTTGCCTCTAGGATTGATATTGATTCTAACTGGAAACTAGGATTTGTAGCCTTTGATTCCAAAATTGAATTTTACACGAATTTATTGTTTAACTCATTTTTTACGTGGATTCATTAAAACATAAATCAGTTTATATTCAACTCATTTTTTTGGTGAATTCAACTCATCTTCATTCAAAACATAAATCAGATTATATTCAACTCATTTTTTGGTAAATTCAACTAATTTTCATTTCAAATCAATTTATTCAAAACCATTTTTTTTCACAAAACACACACTTTACCCTGTCTGGTTATTGAGGTTTTCTTTTTATGAATGCATCTCATGTTTTCCTGTTACACTAGTAGGTTGCAGATTGTAGGCCGAATTCTCGACTTATGTATGTTATAAACATAAACATCGATGTATAACTGCCATTATTTTTACTAAGGCTGATTGCTGCAACTTTATTCTCCATGTTCATTTCTGGTCTATAATTGTGCGAGAGAAATGCTACTGAATCCTGACAATGTTAGCTGGAAGCTGCTCATATGTTTTTTTTTTGCTGGAATCAATGAACTCTTCTCAACGATGTTGCAAAATTTGCTCATTATTTGTTGCAAAGATAACATCTGTTGTTACTTTTGCAGTGTGCACGACAAGGTTTTGGTTTAGGTCTAACTGTTTTAGCTGGGGCTATCCACAAAATCAAGATTGACTCATTCCTTAAACTTGTAGTTGATTTGTTGGAAGTAACTTCATCAATGAAGGGTCAGGTATAATATGACGATGAGATAATTATTTGCTTTTTGTTTATTCATCAGCTTGTTTGGTACTAGTGTGTTCCTTTTGAATTTGTAGGAAGCAAAAGATTGTCTGCTGGGCCGCTTATTTGCTTATGGCGCCTTGGCTCGATCAGGAAGACTTATCCAAGAATGGAATATGGATAAAAACACCCCACATATTAAAGAATTTATCAGTGTACTTATCTCCCTTGCGAACAAGAAGCGATACTTGCAAGAGCCTTCTGTCTCGATAATTTTAGACTTGGTTGAAAAGGTTTGTATATCATAAAAGTTAAAACGTGATGATTTTATCCTTTTTATGTCTGTTGTCAAATCTCATATGCTTTTCCACTATGGTTTGTCTGGCATGGATTTTGACGGGTTTCAATGTATTCATTATCACTTTTTGTCAAAAAAAAATTATCACTCCTTGCCTGCATTCTTTAAGAAGAATATCTTACCCTTTAGTGTACACATCCAAAGATTTGTGGATAGAAACTGTCTACAGCCATTAATTTTTGGCATCGTAGTAATTTAGTTGTGTAATCGACTTTTGTGACTTATGGGATGTTTTGGTCGATCTCTTGGGCTGGATTAAAATTGCAGCTAGATCAGATTATTGTATTTTGTAATACGTACATGTTGTACTAGTTATGCTCTATCTTAATTTTGTGCATAATAAAATATCTAGAGATATCTACCCGCTATCCCTATTTGCATGTGCTTGGCTCGTGCTAGCAACACCTTGCATAATTGGATAAGATGCTCTGCGCTATGAGAGTATCACTTTCTCATCTTATCCGTTGCTGGACTTTGAGATTTGCTACTTCTTGCTTTGGACCTTGTGTTTGACCTATAAAGCCTTTTTCCTGTTTTTGTTGTTGTTATTATTATTATTGTTATTATCATCATCATCATGTCAAGCCTATTATTTATCATTTTATTTTATGATTATTTGTAGTTTCCTGTCGAAGCAGTGGTGAATCATGTTATCGAAGCTCCCGGACTCCAAGAGTGGTTTGAAGCCGCTGTAGAAGTAGGTAATCCCGATGCCCTGCTTCTTGCCCTAAAAGTTCGAGAGAAGATTTCTGTCGACAGCCCTATATTTGGGAAACTACTGCCAAATACATTCAGCTCTAGCGAGCTTTTCTCCACTGATCACCTGTCCTCCCTTAGTAATTGCTTGAAGGTAGCTTTTATTTATTTATCAACTTGTGGCCAATGCTATTTTGAATGAGGAGATAGAAAGAAATGTTTCTTATCTATTTTCTGAATATTGCAGGAATCAACCTTTTGTCAGCCTCGTGTTCATAGTGTCTGGCCTGTTCTAATAAACATTCTTTTACCTAATACTGTTTCACAATTAGAAGATGTGGCATCAGCTTCAAATTCATTAAAGAAACACAAAAAGAGTCGAAAGTCTAGCTCTTCTGATGAGGAAATTGTGAAGAATCTTAAGGCTTTTTGTGAAATAATTGTTGAAGGTTCCCTTCTCTTCTCATCTCATGACCGTAAACACTTAGCTTTCGATATTCTGTTTCTTCTTTTCCAAAAGCTGTCTGCATCTTTAGTTCCAGTTGTTCTCTCAAACAAAGTTGTTCAGTGCCTGATGGATGTACTATCAACAAATAACTCATGGCTGTTTAAAGTTGCACAGCAATTTCTCAAACAGTTGTCAGATTGGGTAGGGGATGCTGATGTTAGAAGGGTTGCTGTTATAGTGGCGATACAGAAACACAGCAATGGAAAATTTGATTGTATCACAAGGACAAAATATGTTAAAAAATTTATGTCACAGTTCAAAACAGAACTTGGTTGCAGGGTTTTTATTCAGGACTTGATGAACCTGTTTGTGGATGAAAATAATGCTTTGGAGGAACCATCAGACCAGAGTCAAACAACAGATGAAAATTCTGAAGTTGGTTCTATTGAGGATAAGGATTCTCCCAGGACCAATGGGAATTCTGAGTTTTTGAAGAGTTGGGTCATTGAATCCCTTCCCGGTATTTTGAAATACTTAAAGCTCGATCATGAAGAGAAATTTCGAGTACAGAAAGAAATCATGAAATTTCTGGCTGTTCAGGGTCTGTTCACTGCATCTCTTGGCACTGAAGTGACTTCGTTTGAGTTGCAGGAGAAATTCACATGGCCCAAATCTCCTGCATCAAACGCTCTTTGTAAGATGTGTATTGACCAGCTGCAGTTGTTGTTAGCAAACACCCAGAAGGGAGAGGGCTCACAACCTTTGGCCAATAGCGTTGAGCCAAATGATTTGGGTTCATACTTCATGAAGTTCTTCAGCACCTTATGCAGTATTCCTTCAGTTTCTCTCTTTCGGTCTTTAGATGATGAGGATGAAAAAGCAGTGAAGAACTTGGAAGCAATGGAAACAAGATTATCCAAACTGGTAATTATCTTGGTTATCTTCCTATGTTTAAGGCTCACTTAGAGCCCCTCTATTTGGATGTGCGACTAATTGTTACAATTTATGTGCATGGGTTTACAGCATATATTTGTGAGCAATAAATCTCTTATATTTGGCACTTTCGAAATCTCAGCATATCTTTGCAGATGAGCAGTAGAGTCCGTGCTGTTTTGAACAAAGGACAGTTTAGATGTTTTGATAACTTTTCACCTCCATATACATTACAGTTGATTGTCTGATTCTCCACTTCTATTATCATTTGAAATTTGTCGGGACAACATTGTGTTGAGATTTATTTTACCATCTTGTATTACTTATACTACCTTTGTGTGTTCTAATATTGTTTCTATTCATTAATGACTCTTATTTTTCATCTTTTTGCTGTAATGATAAGCAGGAAAAGAGCCATGACTTCATTGCTGATGCAAATAGATTGCATGCGCTAAGATACTTGCTTATCCAGTTGCTCCTACAAGTGCTTTTTCATCCAAGGGAGTATTCAGAAGCTGCATCTGAACTCATCATCTGTTGTAAGAAAACATTTTCTGCTTCTGATGTTCCTGAGTCCTCTGGCGAAGATGATGTCGAGGTTGATGATGCACCTCAATTGATGGATGTTCTTGTGGATACACTACTCTCTCTGCTTCCACAGTCATCAGCTCCTATGCGGTCTGCTATTGATCAGGTATTGTTTTATCTTTTGCAACTTCATGATTGCACATCAGACAGGTCATAGCACTGTACTGTATTATCACATTTTCTGCAGTATTTTGCATCTTAGCATTGTGCCTAGGGGAATGGTTATTAATCTTGGATAACGGCGTGTAACGAAAAACTCTAGGGTATTTATACATTTAAATGCTCAAAAATTACTTAAAGTTCTTGAAATATTCCTAATTCACAATAAAGAGTCATAGGCAAAACAAAAACTGAGGTGCAGAACAGCCCAACACCCCTTACCCCAAAAAATAAAAAGCCTAGCTTCCCATTCTCCCATCAGTTGACCCCTTCCTAACTTAATCATCATGATCTTCCAGAAATACATAGCAATCACACCCACATTCCCTAGTGCCAGAGCCGCTGCTTCTGCAACCCTCACAATCTGGAATATGCAATGCCCTCCTACACGCTGTTTCTTTCCTATATGCAAATGCCTCCACTCTTTTGATCACTTGCATTTCTACTTCACCTGGAGGATCCAAGCTGCTGTTGCCGCCTCTCCAAAAAATCTTGCAACAACCTCTTCCACTTTTCTCTCACTCCACTCCGAGCACGTGTCAAGCTGCAATTTTTTCCGTTATACCGGCTGCAACAGCTGAGACGCTTAAACTTGATCTGTAGAATTCCATATAGCAGCCAGCGACATTACACCGCAATAGTTCCGATTGGCAGGCAGAATTCTTTATTTATTTTTTAATAGGACAGGTCAGATGTCCATATATTCAATTAAAAATGGAAAATAAATAACTGAAACTTTTGCCATCATTTATATACACAAGCTTCTGTCTATTATAGCCGTAACATAATCAGCTTTATTACTTTGAAAAGAGTTCAATTTTTTCCTTTTTGAACTTACCAAATTGACGATATTGAATTCTCTGACAAACAAATGGCAGTATTTTTGTTAGCTTTATGTGGTAACTTCCAAGACGGGTTTTGCTGTGCCACTGCCAGCATTATATTCTATATTTCACCTGTGTCATGTACATATTCTAATGCGCCTATTCATGCTTGGCACAGGATTACTGGAGTTGCATTGTATTTTACAAGTAGTAGTCAAAACTGTAACTTATCACCCTAACTCAATTTTGAATTTAAAACTTTCTCGGTTTGGCGGTGCTTGATATTACTCCATCTTGATTTCCATGAAAGAAAAAAACTTGGATGCCGTTTGACGGCTCTTATTAGTGCGCTTTACTACAACCACCACGGGGCATGTGTACTATTTAACTCATTATCATCCATTTATTTAGTTTTTGAAAAGTCCACATGTCATGAGGTGGTTGACGAAGAATATCACTAACAATATCCAAGTTGTCCCCTTCCTTGAAAATGGGGTGATAGGATGGGTCTAAGTTCTAAGGCTGACTGATAGAACTATCAATGGAACAGTAAAAACAAAATGAAAGTCGATAGAATTATTGTATATTCCTCTGAATCAGTGTAATTACAGAGGAATTAGGTATAGATGAAAATGGAAATAACAAGTGCAGTACTCTCAGTGAGAGGGAATCTGTACTCCCAGCCCAAGCCTAGCCAATGCTTGCCTACCTCTCTCCTACAACTGTTTTGTCTTTTATTTCATACCTCAGCTACTATGCGTGAGGGAATCTACTCTCTCTCTCCTCCAACTCAGCAGAGTTGGTTACAAAAGTTCACTCCACTACTTAGCAACAATTCCCTTACACCTTCTAGAGAAAACCCTCCCAAACACATTCTTTTTGCCAGCATTGCCCTTTCCCACGTTCTCATCACTCACAGTTCCCAACTTGGTGTAGCCCTTTTTGTGTTCGTGATGTGTACATGTGCATGTGTGTTTAGGTGTATGAAGCATTCATGTAATCTAGAAGAACCTGTGCAAGTCTATTTCATTCATTTCCTCATGTTACCATCCTAGTCACCCTCTGTTAAATGGGTTAAGATCCTCTCCATTTCTCAAAAGAATTGGAGGGCTCCATTTAGAAAGAGAGACAAAATTGATGGTGGGCATGGAATTAAGTTTATCATTTTAAATAAACTTATATTATTTTTAATATTTGTGTCTTTCTCTCCCATAAATAGAGTCCTCTATTTCTTTTGAGAAATGAGAGTATCCTAACCCTCTATTTCCACTTCTAATAGCTTTGCTTTCGTTGTTCTTCTCATCTGGAAAATGGAAATCTTCATTGAATGTTCATGATAGTGGAGGCAGAGTGTGTCTGTCATTTTCCTTTGCTGTTCTATGAGATAAATTTGTTGCAATTGATTGATCTTTAAATGACATGGTATACACATCATTCATACTTGACCTTGATATCAAGGCTTATGTAATATATATTTTGGTTTCGTTATATCTTAAACTTATTATCTCTGTATGTAGGTATTTAAATATTTTTGTAATGACATCACCGATGATGGACTGATGCGGATGTTGCATGTCATTAAGAAAAACTTAAAACCTGCAAGACATCCAGATGCAGCCAGTGCAGATGAGGATGATGACGACGAAGATGATGATTTTATCAACATTGAAGAGGAGGAAATTGATCAAGCTGAGACAGGTGAAACTGGTGAGAGTGATGGGCAGACAGATGACTCTGAGTCAGTAGTTGAGGCAGAGGAAACTGGTCATGACCACGACCACCCTGAAGCTTCTGATGATTCTGATAGTGGGATGGACGATGATGCAATGTTCAGGATTGATACATATCTTGCCCAGATGTTTAAAGAAAAGAAAAACCAGGCCGGAGGCGAAACTGCTCATTCCCAACTCGTGCTGTTCAAACTTCGCATCCTTTCATTGTTGGAAATTTTTCTTCGTGAAAATCCAGGCAAGTATACATTGTATATATCATTTGAGTTCTTGTGCTAGCTGTGTTTTTTATGTTGCTATTTTCCAATCGTACATATAAAATGCGTTTTTGGAACCATTTTGTGCATACGAAGTTCAATATTTCCCTGAATAAAAAACTATCTGCATCACATGGAAGTGGTTTTTCAATATTGAGAACCAAAACGATGCGTAAACTACTAGTTTGATGTTTTAGCTTTATCCATGAGTTTATATCTAATATCTAATTATTTTTAGCTGAAACTATACTTAATTCGCTCACGGTGGCTTGATACAGGTAAGCCTCAGGTTCTTATGGTGTACTCACATTTGGCTAGGGCCTTTGTTAATCCACATACCGCAGAAGTTAGTGAGCAGCTTGGCCAGCGCATATGGGGAATAATACAAAAACAAATATTTAAAGCAAAGGATTATCCAAGGGGTGATGGAGTCCAATTATCTACTCTTGAATCTCTGTTAGAGAGAAGTTTGAAATTAGCATCAAAACCTTTGAAAAGACAAAAGTCTGCACCTAACCCATCAAAGCAATCAGCTGCCTTGAACCGACAGAAAATGGTTTCTTCCCTTGCCCAAACCTCAACATTCTGGATTTTGAAAATTGTTGATTCAAGAAGCTTCGCGGAGTCTGAACTGCAGAGGATTGTCAAAATTTTCCAGGATGTATTGGTGGGTTATTTTGATAGTAAGAAGTCTCAAATCAAGTCTGGATTTTTAAAAGAAATATTTCGAAGAAGACCGTGGATTGGACATGCTGTATTTGGCTTCATTTTAGAGAGGTGTGGAAGTGCCAAGTCAGATTTTCGAAGAGTGGAAGCACTTGATTTGGCAATGGAAGTATTGAAGTCAATTTTAGCAACAGGGAGTGGTGAGGGTCAGGGCCAGAATCCGTCAAAAAAGATTATTAAAAGCAATTTGGATAAACTCTCCCATTTAATGAAAGAGTTGGTGACAAATATGCCAACCAAACCAGCAAGAAGAACCCAAGTAAACAAGTTTTGTGTCAAGACTTTGGAAATACTGCCTAAGCTTAACCTCACCAAGTCTTTTCTTAAAACTTTGGCACCTGATGCTCAAGCTACACTGGAGGCACAATTTGGTGAGAAATTCATTAGTTTGAAGAAGCTGGAAAAATGAACAGTGGCACTAGAATTGCTGCTGCTACTGGAGGAGTAAAGACGTTCTTGCTGGCTCAACACAATTGACAAGCCTAAACAGTCGAAAATAGATGGACTTGTTTATGCTTTTGGAAGAGGGAAATGGTGCGGCTGGCTGTGAGAACTTTCGGGTGTTTTTTCTGTTTTTTTGGATACGATTTGTTTTGTGAACTGTGTTAATTAAAAATTTTGATGTCATCTTTAACATCATTTTGGTCCAACAAGAACCAACAGTAAGAAAAGGTCAAAACGTCATACCATCTTGTATTCGGTATTTTTTTCTTTATATTCGCAAATTGGAGTGGTCTACCGAAATCACAGATCTCTGGCAATCTGAAATTATGTTTTAACTTTTAACCAAACCGGTAGTATGTCCAAAAAAACACGATATCAACGCGTTAAACGGAACACGTGCACTTGATAATGCAGAATCCATAAAAAGGCATTCTTTCAATATGACCCATCTATTTACTGTAGTAACATGTGTACAAGGAAACAAAAAAAAAAACACTAATTTCTCCTTTCTATTCCTAGTCTTTAAGCAACTAGTCTACTTTTGCTGGCCTACAAATTGTGTTTAGTTCATTTTTACATCTACGCCACACAACAAATCCTTGAGAAAGTGCACATCGTAATCCAATCCGCTACCCAACAAACAACATCACAACCCCTGCAATAAAAAGCAATCACAAATTTAGCCCACCATTCCATCGGAAAAAACTTCAACACACAGCGCCAAAAGAACATAAGATAACCCAAATGGACATACCTCGTCACTGTATTTATGCCGCACCCTCGAGAGAGCCAATGAAGCAATTCTTCATCTGCCCACCACATTGCCCTTGCTTTTTACCATTAGTTTCCAAAAGAACACCGATAGTTGGACACAGGCACAGAATTTCGACACCATTGAGCCGACACCATAAGAGATAATAACCATAAAAAAATTGGAACCCTCCCTATGTTTACAGGGCGTCGGATTTCAAAAACTGTGTCAACAAGAAAAATTCTTTCCAAAAGTCCTGGTTGTTATAAATGACCATTGTCTGCTTCAGAATCACTCCCCGAAGAGCTCCCTGAATCCGAATCTGCAATAGTGATTGAACTTTCAATTTACTTTGTCTGACTTTCAATGGTTTAAACTAAAAAGTAAGCCTTATTAGAAGTAGATTAATACCACTTGAAGACGAAGAATCACTACTTGAACCACTGGAGCTACTAGAACTACTACTAGCATGGCCTCCAACTATTTCTTTATCCTTCTCAATCTCCACAGGGGGAAAAGTGCTCATTGGCATTTCGTCCCCAATGTCAACATCCTCATCCCCAGCATCAACTTTCTTTGACTTCTTCACCTCAACAGGTGCTGCATCAACCTTCTCACTAGCAGGTAATTCCTATAAAAATCAATCATTCACAACAAAGCAGCAAAATTAGTATCTATGATAAGCAATAAAGCAAGCACATTAATTAAATTATAAAGAAGAAAATCCTAAGGAGGGGAGAAAAAACATACCCCGGTGTCTTTGTTTGATGCCACATTGTTAACGAGATTGTCTAGAAGTGCTTGGCGCTTA
The DNA here is from genome assembly GCA_963573325.1 of Astragalus glycyphyllos. Classification (NCBI taxonomy): domain Eukaryota; kingdom Viridiplantae; phylum Streptophyta; class Magnoliopsida; order Fabales; family Fabaceae; genus Astragalus; species Astragalus glycyphyllos. The sequence goes on from OY754311.1 coordinate 2,450,231, forward strand.
AGCTTGCTCATCATCTTCTTATAATTAGTAACAAGTCGATCAAGTTCCCAAAGGGTTTCTGTGTCAACAGACTCCATGTCTAGCTCTATCTCATCGTCTTCCTGCGCCAAATGCTCATTCCGCTTCCTTATGATCAGCACAACCTGTTCCATTTTCTCTGGTGGCAGACTCTGCAAGCCAATTCCCAACTTCTGTTTCTCCTCAACACTCATTTCTCTCTTGATAAGGTCCCTGGCCTTTGGCTTAGGCTGCTTCACAGGCTTCACAGGCTTCACTGGAGGTGCTCGCATTGGTGACGGCGAGCGCGCAGGAGATTGCATCAATGGAGGGTTTGAAGAACTTGCTGGGGCAGGAACAGGGGACTGTGGTGGTAGTGGCCGAGGCGGCGGAGGCGGCTGCTCCCTTTGCAATTTAGCAGGAGGCATGTGATTCTCCTTTTTCTTAACCCTTTCATGCGCCACATGGTTCCAAGAACTCGCTTGCAACTCCTCATCGTTATCGCGTTCGTGTTGAAGCCAATCTTGAAATTTCTCAAGTAAGGGTGGATACAATTGCTCAAATTTAGCGCTGAGTTCATCTGCCAAACAGTACACTTCGTGACCCTTAGGGTTATATGTCAGCGCATTCTTGAACGTTAATCGCACATCAGATGCAAACTCCATAGGTGTTGAGTACATTTTTTTAGAGAGATTAGACTTCACCGTACCCAGATCCATTGGTCGCTTTATTATGTCGAAGTAATCGTGAAGGTTCATTGCAACAGGATCAACCGGCGTGTTGAAGATCCATCCATGTTTGTGCTTCATCAGTTTCTGCAAAAGTTGCGCGCAATCCTTCTTCCAGTTCCAAACCTCTGAATGCGATTGTTTCAAATCCTTCGCCGAATTCAACTGCAACGGACGCTTGTTGCCGGAAATCTTCTTGTTAGTTGGTTTCTTCCGCTGAGCGTTGACGCCGTGTCCCTGTTGAAACTCGCCGGACTCGATTCGATTCTTTAGATTCCGAATTTGTTCGAGATCGGAAAGAAGACGGTTTTTGAATTCGTTCAGCTCCTTCTTTGAGTACGACGTAACATTGAATGTCACGAATTGAGAGTGATTCGCGTCTTTAGGTCGCCGGTTGATGGAGGAAGCATCATCGGAAGCTGATTGCGTTCTCTTGCTGTTCGCTAATTTAGGGTTAGGGTTGAGATTGGGATTAGAGTTAGAGAAAGGTAATTTCCCCATAAATCCCGCTCCACCGCCTCTATGTTGTGGCCAATTAGGTTCGTTTCGGTTGGTTAGAACGGCGGAAGCCATGGAGGTGCGAAATCACGGCAATCCGGTGGGTTCCGAACGAAACTCCGGCATCAATTTGGAAATGCAGCTCGAAAAAAGCATGAGTCAGCAATACAACAGATATCACGCGCGGCTGAAAATCTTCACGCGCCGATGGTGAAATCACAGCTTCGTGATCGATAGAGAGAGAAAACCCAAAAACGAGAGAGGTAACGTTTTAGGGTTTGGAATGTCTTTTACACTAATCTGAGCGAGGAACAAGAGGTGCTAGGGCCTCTTCTTAAAGGCGTTGAGATCTGCCCATGGGTGTATCGGGAAGCTTTCTTTACCGTTGATTAGTTCTTGATCCTTGATCCAACGAATTCTGTCTATTTCTCCGCAGTCCAGGAAACTGACCGTATGATCTGGCACAAACGGTGTGGATTTATATATAATGCCACGTGTCATTATCCGAGTTTGGTCTTGGAGGAGGTAGTGTTGGGTGAATTGAATTTGAGTTTGAAGTGAATTTGGGGTGAATGTCTCGTGCATTTAGGCCATTTTAATGTGCTACCATCATTTTGGTGCTTAATGAGTAACTCTATTATAAATAACTCACATATTTTTAAATTACCCACGTAAAGTAACAAAGGGTGCTAGAACAAGTACTCAATTTTTTACTGTGTTATTAATGTGTATTATTAATCAGTTTTGTTTATGATTAATTTACGTGTGTAAACCCGACTAGTGTGACTCTCCAATGGTGGTGCCCGTGTGACACCATCTTATTAAATAAACGCAATTTAATATACTACCATTGGGGATTTAAACACATATTGGTAAAAAAAATATTTATTTACCTATAATAGCCAATGAAAATTATTTATTCCATTCTTCGGACATCATTTTTTATCAATTTTTTTCAGTCAAACATATAATAGTAGAAAAGGGAGAATTTGTAAACGATGTGAATTTAACTTCAATAAAGAAACTTTTTGTTTGAACAAATAATAAAGGAAATTTAAGTTTTAATTGAATGTATAATCATCATATGTCATGTAGAAATAAATATTTAAATATTTTGTAGTAAATATAATCTTAATTTAACTAATGAGTTAAATTCTTTCAATCACTTACATTTATTGTTCGTAAGACCAAACACAATTAGTAAAATTGACATTAATGTTAGAGAAAATATTTTTCTTATTTACTCGAGTTTGAACTCAAAATCTCCAATTGCATTTGTGAATTTATTAGTGGTGTTTGCTACTTTGCCCTTAAACCAAAGTAATCATTTTTCTCATTTTAATAAAGCTTTTAAATATTAATGATAATAATAATTATTAATATTATACTTTTAACAGTAATGTATTATTTTGGTAAAAAAAACATTAATGTATTAGCAGTTAAATTAACTATTAACTATTGAATATAAACCTCCATACACATTCGAGTGATTTTTTTTTTGCCCCCATTAGAAAATATGTCTTGCCCCCAGTAATCAATTATCCACCAAACTCACTATCCATCTAATTATCAATTACACAGCCAACCCACTCTTAACTCCAATTCTCTTTTTTGCACCCCCCAACTCCCATGCGTTCTCTCACTTTTCATTCCAAATGATGCTCATTTCTTTTTCAAATATTATTTACTTCTATCTTAAATAAAAATCCATTTCAATAATATATAAAAAATTCATTTCTTATTGTCAAAAAAAAAATCATTTCTTTAATGTTGGTTTCAAATCTTTGTAAAACGAGTCTGTGATTATTATTGTTTTTCTTCTATTATTATTATTATTATTATTATTATTATTATCAAATTGAATATGTTTTATGTTTTATTTAGCAATTTTTTTTGGATTTCATGTAAGAGACTTTTATATTATTTTTGAGTTAACTTTTTTGTCTGTTAATTAGCTTTATATTTTATAGTGATCTAAAGTGGAGAAATATTTAAAAAGCATATATATATATATATATATGTATTCTCAATTTTTTTTGAATTGCCGAGGTGTAAAAAACGGACAGTTCCCTAGTCTGCTCCTTTCGTCTGTTGCTTGGGTGACTTCCAGCGCCTCCACTGAGTGGTTCTCTCTCTGGTTTTCTCCGGCGGCCCCAACATGTGTTCTGCTCCCTATGCAGCGAGCTCTGTTGCTCGTCCTTCCCAGGCTTTGAGTGCAAGAAGATCTTCAGCTGCCCACGTCCCCATCTTCCCGCCTTTACTCTGATCGCCACCATTATGACCCCACCACACCCACCAGATCTGTCTAGTTCACCGACCGCTGCTCTGACTCCGTCTCTCCCCCCACCAGAATCGCCAGACCCACCGAAGCTATATTTTTGGTGTTACTCTCATCTCTAGGGCTCTCGTCATCCTTTCACCCTCTGTTGCCACCGAATCATCCCATGCCATCTCACCCTCTGTTTCCTAGTTGCCTTTCATGATCTGCTTATCCTACACTTGTTCTGCCTGCGTCTTTTTTCTCTACAGGTACAATGCGATGTCCTCGGGGCCAGTTGGCCTTCAAATACGAGGAGATTCTGGACTTCCCGCTTCTCCTCCTACACCAACTTCGTGGGATTTTGCAGTGCTTCTTTGTGTAGCCATGTTTTTCTCTCTAGTGGAGCTTGTTCGGTGTTTGTAGATTGTTGGTAAAGCTGGTGGTCAACGTTTCTGCTTTGTGGAGGGTATGAGTGTGGTTGTCTGTCTGTCTGTGCAGCCTAGATTGGTTAGTCCATCCGGTTCCTTTTTTTTCTTTTATTATGATAATGACGGATTCTTTAGTTTTTCAATAAAAAATCAATTTGTATTTTGTTCTTTTTAAATTGTCATTTTTCCATAGGTTTAGTTGGCATGTATAGGGGAAGAGCTTCGAAATGGATGGTTGTGTAAGGGTATGTAATCTGCCAATGAAATGGATTAGTTTGTTGGCTACTTTAGGATGCGATTATGTTTCGTTTTAATTAGTTTCATTAGGATTCTAGTTTGTTAGGTGCTGCTCTTAGGCTTAATATTCATCTTTAGGAGTGTCAGCGTATACCTGATGTGTTTGTAGTCCTATTTCGGTCTTGCTCGTTGCTTTGCTTATAAGCTTGATGCTTACACTTTGTGTGTAATGTTGCGGTCTTGCCCAATCTTAATGAAATGTTACACATTTGACAAAAAAACTTGAACTGGAAATTTACCAATACTATTAGGTTTGTTTGTGAAAAAAAAGGAATAAAGTATGATATTATCACCTTATTGATTGAAATAATACATGGGAACTTATTATTTGCAAAATGTAAATTGTCAACTAAGAGAGCATGATTTTTAAAGACAATTTGAAACTTTCAGAAAGTTTAACTCTAATAAGTTTATATAATTTGACAATTGGTAAGAATTTTGAACTTATGTTGTTGTCTCATGAAATTTGCCATTAGACAACAATTAAATGGAGAAAAACCTCAAAAAACTTAATACTATAATTTTTCTATTAAAATATTATTTTCGTGCCCCCACTAAACTAAATTTCTGGATCTGCCACTATATTCGACTACTAATAAATGTACTTAAAGCAAAAATAGAGAATACTATAAAATATTAATTTTTTTATTGAAATATAAAATATTTTTATCAAATATAAAATACTGTTGTAAATACAAGAATATGTTAGCTACAATAATGACTGATTTCAATAATGATCTTGAAAACAATTGACTTACTTTATTGTATTATGAAATATTAACAATTATAAATATAAAAATATGTTAGCTTCAATAATAACTGTTATCAACTATTTCAATAATTATTTTGAAAAAATTAACTCTTTTTTTTAGATTATCAAATATTAACAATTATAAATATAAATGTGAGGATTTGTGTGTATTCTTTGAATTTAAATTTTAAATAAAAATATGTTAGCTTCAATATTAAGTGTTACTAACTATTTCAATAACTGTTTGAGAAAAAATTAACTAAATTTATAACATTAACAATTAAAAATACTAGTGGTGGATTTCTTTGTATTGAGCTTTTTATTGAAATTAAATAATAATACTACATACTAATAAAAGTTAACCACTCATTAAAAAATTATATGATATTATAAAATTATAATGTATTGCGTATTATGATAATTGTTATATATATATATATATATATATATATATATATATATATAATAAAGTTTATCATTTCTGATGGTTGAAAAATGTGATATTATCTTTTTGATATGTATATCAAATTTCACATAAAACAAAAGTTAATTGACACTCCACCGCATGGCTAATATATTATTTAAAAGATAAATAAATACGTGTTTTTAGATAACATACTTATGAGTATCCATTTTTTAAAAAAATTGATATACATGCATAATCACATAGATATTATCACATTATTCGTCGGGTTGATGAATTTTATTTTTTATATGAAGTTATTAATCAGTGTAAGTCGATAAGTTTATCACCTAGTGACAATATATCCTGACTCCTATGTGTGTTTGTGTGAAATTCTGTATTGTATAAAAATTTGAGGATACTAGTTTTGTGAACATTGAATGTTCACTTTCCATAGGTTTTTGTTTTATTAATAAATGAAATTATTCTTTTGTTGGTTACCATTTGTTGGTGCACAGTATCTAGCATTTGTCGGTGACTAATCTACATTAGAAAACCTGTTTGATCACGTGTTCATGACTCTATCGGTCCATGCATATCAAATTCTTTCATGTCGCTTGATTTATTATTGAATAATTCCTCTAAAACTATTATTGTTATACTTTTTTGTTCTCTTCATGATCTGAAAGGTTACTAATATTTTGACGGGAAGGCCACAATGTACCGTATCTAAATATATAAAGAGTAGGTTGCTATAGGCGCCAAACTATTTTTTGTCAACAAAAAACTAATATCTCACCCTATCACAAATGCAAATTCTTTTTTTTTTTTTATGAATAACCCAAATACTAGCTTTCTAATCAACCATTACTTGCATAAAAAAATAGCCAAGTAATTGAGGTAGAAATGTGTTTATTGAATCAATTATAATCTATTTTTAAATTATAAGTTGCGTGTTGTTTTCTATTTATCTAATATAAACTACCCGTTGGTCTTAATTATAAGAGAACAATATTTTGGTAACAATATAAATGAGTTCATTGATTTTGGTTGTTTTATTGTTTATAATTAAGCCTCTCAATAAACAGTTTTGTGTTTCTCAATTTCTTACTTCATTCCTATGTTGCAGCACTGTGTCCAGTTTGCTTTCCTTCACTGCTACCAACTGGTGCAGTCGCCCGCTCATGATGAGCCTCTCAATTTCCTGCTGAAGTGTCAAGCGTTCGTGGATTGCATGTTTGTTTTCCTGGTGGTGCCTGCAGTAAGAATTGTGTTTTTACCTAGTAACCCGATCGGAGGTGTCAGATGTTGGATCTCTCCATTCTTTAGTGCCTCGTCAGGTATCACCGAGGATTTTGTGTTGAGTTCCTCATAAAATGAACGGATGGCTGCTGGGTTTAGCCGATGTGATTTATTCTTCCTTGCTCCTTCTCGGCGTCGCTTCTTGGAGGCGACATGGGGGCATTGGCGTTTCAGGGGCTCAGGCTACCCTTCAAGCCAGTTGCGGGTAGCCTTTGCTAGAGGCGAAGGTTCTGTTGGTGGTGGTGTTATGTTGGGGCGGTGTTTGTCGTCGCGGTGTGGTGCTACGTCCTTTTAGATCTAGCGGCCTATCATCTGAATCTCCATTGACGGGGGTTAGGGTGTTTCCTCGGGGGATCCGACAACCTCTAGATTTTGTGAGAGCCTCCTCATGTCGTTGACCTAGGGCTGGAGTCGCCTCTCTTTTGCCTCTTGGACTTGTATCTGATCCCCTTGCTTCTCATTTCTTCACTCTTGCTCCAAATTCTGAGATCTCATGACTCGAAGCATTTCCAAGAGTTGGATCATCATTGCAAGTTTCTAACATTGTCACAAATGGATTTGAATCATACAACAGGGAGTGGGAAGCGTTTTACCACGGCCCTACGGTGGGCGCCATGTGGTTCCAATCTATTTCTTGGGAAGGAAATCGACTTAACACAAATGATATAGAAATTGTATGAACAGAATATGTAAATGGTATGAATCAAGTGTATGGGATTGGAGAAATGATATTTTTCCATCTTAAATTATTTGTCATTTTAGAATATCAACGCAACATTTATTAACTTTTTCCACCAATATAGTCTTATTTATTGTATCACAAGTCAGCTAACTATTCAACTAACCATTATTAATATGAGTATTTTAGTAAACGAAACTCATTTTATTTTATCATTAAAATCAACACAAGTAATCATTTTCTTAAGATTTGTGCACAACTCATAGAGTCATAAAACACTTAGGCTCTGATTGGCATGTCTTATCCGCTAGCGGATAACAGATTTGACACTAACGGATGACAAATAGATGTGTTTGGTAATCATTAGCATTTTGTATTTTTGGGTAACGTTCAACGTTTTTTCAAACACACTCATTATTTTTCTCAAATTCTTTCCCATTAAAATAAATTCAACAATTTTAAATTCCTAACTATTATGTCATTTTACATTTATCAATTAGTTTAACCGCTAGTTTTACCAAACATATCATTTGTTATTAACTAGCTTATTCGCTATATGCTAGCTTATCCGTTATCTGCTACTTTTTATAATTTATAAAACACATCCTTAAAATGAGACGAAGGGAGAAGTGTAAAACACCTCTTAAAAGATCAATAATAAAAATTTGCCATTGGCACATTGCTAAATCCTTACGAGTATTTATGATGCAGTATTTAAAACATCTTTGATTTATATTGTTTAATCTTTAGTTTGTTGAGGGTTCAAATCCTTTGGAAACAGTAGTCTTATCATTTTGTTTTGTTTTCGGAAGAACAATCAAGATAACCAAGGAGAATTGTCATATCAGTTATAAACCATATGAAATATATATATATATATATATATATATATATATTGATTATTTACTCATATATACATATATAGATTCTACCAATATGCAATGACAACTTTTAATTCAAGATATCTTTACAATACAACGTAGGTACAAGAGTGTCTTTCCCAGGTTTGGTAAAGTCATCATAATATGGCATTAGCTAGCAAAAATAATAGTTGGGTCACAGCAACACTCATCCAAGAGGCAACAGCAACACAAAGCTGCTAGGCTGCATATTTGGAGAAACAAAAAAAATTAAAAAAAGGCTTTTATTTAACAATCAATAAGTGAATTGAAGAACAAAAATTAAGAAAAAATAATATTAGTTATTTTGCTTAATTGATGAACAAATCCCTTCATATACATAATTGCTTACCATCCCTCAAGGAAGCCCGGTTGTCTTTTCGGCGGTGGAGGAGGAGCAGCATAGTACTGTGGAGGTGCCGCCACCGGAGGAGGCGGTGCCTGATAAGGGCCTGTTTGGAACATAATAATTAACAACAACAACCATATAGTAACAATTGCCAAATAATTAACAATGTTTCAAATGTAAAAACAATAATCAATTACTAGAACTGAGGGATGAGAATTAAATGTACCTTGAGCAGGATATGGATAGGCATATTTGTTCTCATTCATTTCTAAACTTGCTTTAATTATCCAATAGACCCAAAGAATTTCTTGGAAGAGAGAAGAATTTGTATGCTACTTGGGTTGAAGATGGAGTGCAAGGTTTGATATAGTACATTATGTATATATACAGACACACATGCTTAAAGAAAACGGAAGGGAGAATATAACTAGTGGAGAGAATTTAGAAGAAAGTTCCAGAAATGATCTGTTTCATTTCATTTCACACAAAAACTAATTGGAAGTTGCCATGTAACTTCACAGTCACTATAATTAGATGCTATATTATATATTTTATATTTCACTTTCACCTTCTTAGAAGAAGAATAATTGAACAATTAATATATTTTCCATTAGTTGTGGATTCTAGCTAGGGAAGGCGACTAATAATAAATACAACTGTCTCTCTTTCTTTGGAAGTTTCTTTTATATTTGTAATAAATAAAAAGGGTGAGAAAAGATTGGCATGCAGGAGTCCCATGTGAATACAAAGTGTTTTGAAGTATAAAAAGCAGCATATGATGCAGTTGATATACGTAGGAATGGTACCTATCTTGACATTTTGGGTTGGTAGGAGCTTTAAGCTAGAATATATTCCTAGCTTCCACACTGTCACACGCTATAACCACGATTTTACTTTGTTCTTATGTGAAACTTTGGGAATATATAGGAGAATTCTACCATATACTATTTTTTATGATATCTTTCATTGCAAAATTAGTAAAATATTTAAATTAATTTTAAAATATTTATATATAATAAAATGATGTGCTATTGAGCGATTAGATATTGAATATTATACCCAATTAAATTCAATGAGTATCGGAGTATTCACCTTAATTACATTAGATATTGAGTATCATACCCAATTAAATTCAGTGAGTATCGGAGTATTCACCTTAATAACATTAAGTGGAAATGCCTATTTATTAAGAATCTTAGCTGCTTATTTTATTATGCACAAATTGATTTCTGATCAAATATATTCAAGAAAAAAATGATTAAATTTACATACATACACACACACACACACACACATATATATATATATATATATATATACACCCGCCACTTTTATTTAGTGCATGTTTCTATTCATTTTTAGTAGAGACAGAAGTGATTCGAAAAATTGATTTAAACATGTCTGAGTGTTCTTGAGTAAAATTTGTATTTAGTATTGATTATTATAACTTATCCAAAACGACAATTGTAATTGAATCAGATAGCCAACATAGGCGACTATTAAGTCTTTCTACAAGATTGTTATTTAACTCATTGATCCTTGTTTGAGTTTTCCTTATAAATCCCCAACAACGTAGTTTTCATAATTTAGGCTAATGGTTGGGCTATAAGCCGGTCACGCCTCAAATGGCTTGCCTATAGGGAGAGTAATCATGGAGTAAATAATCTAATTAATCCTCAATGAGGTTGACATAATAGATTAGGGATCTAGAATGTCACACTTTCACTCTCCATATCATGATGTGAGGGTTGAAATCCCTGCAAAGCCACTAAAACTTGGATGTCTAAGGGGAATTCAGAGCTACTGTTTCGATGTAAGTCTTTCTGTGTTTATGTTAAAGTACTTTTTTGTTACTGTGTTATTAGTACGTAATATCTACTGATTTTGCTTTTACCTAATCTACACCAGAGAATCTGGCTGGCCACGTACAGACCTTGGGATGAGATACGAGTCCAATACTGCCATCTGTTTAGAGACGTATCTTAATTAATTTGGTGCACTCTTTTATATCTAGTCATAAAACATGATTTAGTAATATCTCAAACTCTTCATAAAATGTGGGGAGAGTTTTTCACTTGTAAGTTTCACTCTCTTCTTTTTTCTCCGTCCTCTCATTGACATTGGTAAAGCTTTATTTCTAGTCAAGCTTTTTTTTAGAGTTTTTTAATTGTTTATGACTTCATGGGTTTCTCTATCACTTCTTCACATGACATTCTTTATTACTTCTTCTTCACTAGTCTCTTTTAACTTTTTCCTACTTATCAATGTTTGGTCACTTCTTTGCATGAATTATCATTTGGTTCTATAAAAAATTATCGAAACGGAAAAATGGTGTGCTTTGTTAATATTTGATGGATAGAGTATCAATTGAAGTCTCCGAATATTTTGACATGGAACTTCTATTAAGTCTAATCTGATGAGCAATATAACTAGAGATTTGACTAAATAACTGTTAGCAATCACAATCTTAACATAAGTTTTTTTCAAAGCATGTTTTAGAATCACGTTTCTCCAATTGGTGGATAATTAAAAAATAGTACCATTTATGTCTCATTTTACTTGTCCTTTTTTAAATATTTCATTGTCTTAAGTTATTTGTTTCCATCAAAAAAAAAAGTTACTTGTTTCTTTAAAAAGTTAAGAAGCATTAATTATTATTTTTTCCAAAATAATATTTTTATCTCAACCAACCTAAATTAATGAATTTTTCTACCTAACTACTCAACTATAAAAAATTTTTTTTTTTCAAAAACGAATATTTTAGAGAGAAAAAAATATATCAAGCAGAAGAGAATTGTCCAAAAAAAAGTAGTGTGTACTAAGAAACCCTTTTTTTTTGGTCCAATAAGAAACCCTTTTCGAATGATATTTTTTTGGGTCAAAGCCCATTCTATTTATTGGTCTTGGTCAAAGCCCCTTCAAATGAAGGCCATGGGAACTGTAAGGGAGCCCAATGTCCACTGTCGTCAGGCCACTCCCTAGGTATGCACGTGTATATCGAGGGTTATTTTTTTTACCCCCACACGTTTTTTCTGAACGAAAATACCCCTGTCTATTTTTGGCTCAACCGGATTTACGTTATTAAGATATAAATACGATTTATTTTTTTACAAATCGTATGTATATAGAGGTAAATACATACGATAATCCTGAAAAATTTCCAATCGTATTTACCTAGACTGAGGTACATACGATAGAAGTAAAAAAAACAAAGCGTATTTACCTTGGGGTGAGGTAAATACGATTCAGGTAAAATACAAATCGTATTTACCCTCACCCATAGGTAACTACGATTTATTTATTTTTTTTATTTAAATTTTTTAAAAATGTTATAAAAACGCTACTAAAAATCCGTTAAAAAGTCAAAATTAATCAAAAAATTATAAAAACACCACTAAAAATCTAATAAAACCAAAATAAGGCTATGCAAATTTTTTTATATTTTTTGGAGACTATGAAAAATTAAAAAAAAATTAAAAAAAAATTGTAAACGATGGAATTTGGGAATTTGAGCCCCCCTATTTTGAAAGAAGTCTCTTCTTGAGGAGTATTGATCATTGATTTTTTCGGATTTAATGGCTATGGTTTGATTACAATCGGAGTAGCTTGGTCGAAAATCGATTTTTTAGCCTAAATTATTCGCTCGACGTATAACATCGTCACGTGTTAACGAACTACACCCTAAACAGAACCCAAAAACGCCCAATATTCATATTATTCATATCTAATTTATTTTTCTAAAAAAATATAATTTAAAGATATCCGCACATGTGGGCGCATCCCACTTCTATAAAATTATTTTGGTTGTTTCCCAAAGTTCTTATTCTCGACACAAAAGACAATAATTAATTTAGCGGATGATTCTGATGGTTGACTGCCTGATATTTTTTGTATTTATTTTTGTACCACATTTTTTGTAATTATTTATCCATATTATTGTGTATATGTGTATATATATATATATGTATATATTCTCAATTTTTTTAAATTTTTTTAGTAAGTTGTATTTACCATAAAACAAGGTAAATACGCTTTATTTTTAACAAATCGGATGTACCCCCACCAACAGGTACATACGATTTGTTAATTATACAAATCGTATCTACCTGCTTCCTAGGTACATACACTTTGTATAATTAACAAATCGTATGTACCTACTATGTAGATAAATCCGATTTTAATTTTTAGGGGAAAATCAGATTTACCTAAATCAGATTTCCTTTTTTTTTGTAGTTGGAGATATGTTGGGGTTTTTAAATTTTGTGAAGGGTATTTTGGTTTTTTCGAGGGTGCGAGGGGTATAGTGTCAAAGGGGTGGGGGTACAAAAGAAAAAACCCTATATAGAGCTTGTTAAGGCCCACCAAATTTTTATCAAAAAAGGCCTACCGGAGGAGCTTGCCAATAATGAATAATAATAATAATAGTAGGATGAACTTTTTTTCACACTCCCCCTCATACTCATAAACACCCTCTAATATTTCAAAAACTCCAAACCCCCACCCCCCACCAATCACACCCCCACTCCCATCCCTCTTGATGTGATCCAAGAGGATCACAAGAAGTTTTATTAGGACCTAAAATTTTCATGAAATTGAAACCTCAACAAGAATCACAAAAGGACACAAGATCAGTGCAAGAACACTTACTTTGGGACACAATAAGAAGAATTGGCAAAGGTGGAAAAGGATTAGAGATGGTGTAGGAGGATGAAGAATTGTCACACACCTCATGAAAAGGTGATAAGATCCGGACGCCTCTTAGGGATGTCCAAGCCCAAAGATGAATGCCACTAGCTAGGATGATGAACTTTTTTCTCACCAAGAGCCTCTCACCTATCTTTCCACTCTAGGATTTAGGTTTTTCTCAATTGAGAAAATGAAAGTGTTCATTCATCGAAGTCTCCAAATATAAATGAGGTGAAGCCATTAATATGTTGGACTTAATTAGTCACTCAAGCCCAACTCCAAAACAACCTAAGGCCCATTCGACCATGTTCCTAATTAGTAGTGGTCGTAGGCCACTTAAGTGCGACCAAGGCCATTTGACCCCAAAACTTTCAATTGATTACAAACAAATCAAAGCCAACTCCCAATTACATCTTCTAATCAATGCTTATTTTGGAAATGTGAAATAGAGTCTCTGTGACTCTCTCCATGCTCCTTTGAGTACGTTGCATGATTGTTGGATCACATCACCTCATCACAACATCTCACCTCCCAGTTAGCCATTGATTAAAAGTGTCGTGAAATCCAAGCCGTTGAATATGAAAAATATCTGTCAAAAATCATTATGCACAATATTTAACAAGTACATTATCAGAGTACCCAATCAGTTCGGTATCAAGGTACAGTGTTTGTGTTGTTTCAGAATTACTATAGTACTGACCAATTCGGTATCTTGGTACCGTACTTAGAGTGTACAGCAAATCATAAACCACGATACCTAGTTTGGTACTATAGTACCGTACCATTGAAATCTAGAGAAAATAGGACGAAACAGAAAGTTTTATATTTTAAAAATTTAGTTATTTTTCTATACTACAATTATTTGCATGCCTTTTATTTATCCCCAAACCATATCCTCTTTTGCAGGGACGGAGGTACAGCCAATGGTGGGATGGCTGGAGCCCCCCTGTTCTTTCAGCAATTTTTTTCATACACTTAATAATATATACTATGAATATATGTATGCAATCAATATACGAAGAAAGTAGTAATATATATATATATATATATATATATATATATATATATATATATATATTTTGAACGTGAAGAAAGTAGTAAAATAAAGTGTTATTTTTTCCAAATTGAAATTTCCAATCACACATTTACACCTCACACGGATGCACATTACACGGGAACAGGATCTCAACACATTTCCTTCTTTTTTTATCAGTACACATTTTTTTGGTGCAACACATTTTCTTCTTTAATTTAATATATTATATATTTAAAATAAAAGTGTAATTAATATTTTTGGATTAAATAAGTACGTTATTCACGAAATATGATACAGGCACGTGCGCATATATATATATATATATATATATATATATATATAGTGGAGATTTTAAGTTTTTACTAGCTTGATAAAATATTAATGTCATTAATATTTTTGGATTAAATAAGTACGTTATTCACGAAATATGATACACACAAATATGAATATATTTTGTGGAGATTTTAATTTTTTAGCTAACCCCCACTAATCAAATCTTGGCTTCGTGCCTGCTCTTTTGTTTCTGAAATATGTCGCGCCCTTAATAGGCCATTCCTAAGGATATGCCCTATAGAATCCTAATTTTAGATAGCATTTTCAAAGTAATATTTTTCAGTAGAATTTATACTTTTCTTAGTAAAACAAAATGTATAAAAAATGAGAAAATTCTTCACCAAAAAATAAGAGCAGGTGAAAATTTAGTATATTTCAATTCTTCTCTCTTTATATGAAGCTTCTTCAACTTCTTTAACTAAAAGAAGGAAACAGTGAAATTTTATGAACTGGATGCATTATATAATGTGGTTGATTAAGTCGTGGGTTTAGTTAATCATGGATTATGTAGATTAATTAACGATCTTTCCTTAAAGGAGTTCTATTCTTTCTACTGCTACCTACGAGCTAGTCACTGTCTAAAATAATAAATAATAAATAAAGAAATAAAATAGTCAAAACAAAGCAACAACTCCTACAATTTTCCAACGCATTGGCGCCGTATGTCATGAGAATAGTGACAGGTACTAGCTAGTGTGTGAAGCCATAATGAAAACTTCAACGAAAATTGGGAGTGAAAGAGACTCATGTTGTGACCCTTATACTTAAATTCAAAGGAAGAAAATGTGCTGGGAGTGGGAACAATCATGATCGTTTGATTCTTCAGAAAACGTTCATTTGCTACATGAAAATTACACCTGTTACTATGCTTGCTGTCTTTGTTAATTATATAATTTTGGATGGATGGAAGCATGTAACTAAACCCTGCGCACTTGTCAATTACATGGGAAACCAAAAGGTCCTATCTAAAATTATCTTTATATTAGTCATCACAACTCTGATTGCTACATTTTGTACTCTTGTGTTGCTTTTGTTGCACATTCAATTCGTTGATGATAATAGAGATAATATGGCCTGATTTTTAAGAGACGTGGACGCATGATTTCTGCCGTTTTGAATAATTCTTTTTTACCTTATCCTCGGCTACTGATCAATTTAAAAACCTTATGTCAATTTGTTTTAGTTATTTTCAATTGTCAATACCTGTTAGTACATGTTAAGATGTCACAAAACAAAAGCCAATCAAGCAAATGAGGATACGGTTAACGAATATATTTTTCTAATAAATATAATGAATTGGCTCAAGAGAATAATAAGAAAAATATAATGAATTGGAGCCAGACTTTACTTACCTCCCACCTGAATTATTCAGGATCCCTTTCTCCCAGACAATGGAGCTGAGTCAAAGACCCATAGACCAAAAATGAGAATAATAAGAAAAACCTTTTTTTTTAAGCAATAAGAAAAACCTTAGCTAACATTATTTTACTTTTTCCCTTCAAAACCTACTTACCTTTTTCCCAGCTTACTGTCCCTCTCTCACAAGTCACAAGTAGTATTTAAATGTCTCATTTTCCTTATCCATTCAGAAATTAGTAACATGGAAACACAAAAATCTGAACTAAGCACAGCAATATAGTATTACTAGTATAACCACAGTCCACAATGTGTACAACAATAACATGTAAGAAACTAAAAGCTAATAACATAAATGTTATATAAATATGACTGGGAACAAAAGAGTGAAAAAAAGAAACATATTTAACATAATATTTGTAAATCAACATAAATATAATCTCGATTAAAGCTTTTAATCACACTGAACCTTGAGAAATCTTGTTCATCACTTTAACATCTTGACCCAACGATACCCCAGCTTGTCTTAAATCACTTGTGACAGGCGGAGCAACTCCCTGGTACTGTGGAGCGTGTCCTACACCACCTGGCGCAGTATAATAAACCTGTCTCCCACTAGCACTATCATACGCCACTTGTGCGTACGTAGGTGCCGTGTTATCCTGTATCCCAGCTTGCCGAACCACACTAACACCCTCCGTATACGTAGGACCTTTAACCGGCTGCCCCGGTGCTAAGTTCACGGGAACCCCTGACGAAAACGGCGCTTTAGGTGGCGGTGGGCCACCGTAAACCGGCGCTTCACGGTAACCATCAGAATTCATTCGTTGCACCGCGTAGTAACCTTGACTAACCGGTGGACGCATCACCGGGGCATGATAGTAAGCTCCCGGCGGTTGAATCATATAAACCGGTTGGTCTCCTCCACCAGACGCCGCAGCCGACACCGTCGGCGGATAAACCTCGCCTGAAACAGGTTTTTCCTGCCAATATCCCCCTTGGTGTTGCGGAGGCGCCGCCGCCGCACTCGCCGGGAAATTAGAGTGAGGAAATTTCTCAGGCACCTTGTGAACGTAATAATCACCAGCAGGATAATTTCCGACGAGGTTATCTTCACTTTTCCTCCGATACGCAGCATGCTCATTCTCCGCAATCTGCATCCTCTGCAACTGTCTCTGAATCTCAATCTGGTGGACCCCACCCGGATCCGAACCAACAACCCGATCAGAAGGACTCAAAGCAGGTCGAGGAATATACTCAGGAAGAGGAGCCACAGGTTCCGGCACAGAATCATGAAATCTAACGGCGGCGGGAGGAGGAATAGACGGAGGAGCAACGGCGACAGGCTTTTCAAGACCGAAAAGATAGTCAACGTTATTAGGTTTAACCGGGTCAACGTTAGAAGGAGAAGAATCATTTACAAAGAGGAATAATCGCATACGGGCGGGTCTAGCGGAAGCACGGTAAAGTCGATCATATTCATGCATCATATAATCAAGATCATCATCGTTAGTAACAGAAATAAGAGCATCAAGATCCTCACCAGGTAATTGGTACTTAAAGGAAACTTCTGGAACGTCGATGAGTGCGGAGAGCTTAGAAATGATGGAAGGAAACTTGATGTTACGATCAACGGCTAGGATCTTAGTTTCACCACCGACGTAAGAGAGTTGGTTATCATGTGTGCGTGGTTGGATCTTACCACCATAACTGCACATGAATTTGACTTTGTAGTTTTGATCATCCCATGGTGCTGTTGGTGGGTTTTCGAAATCGATTTCTCTAGAACGTGGTGATGAGTCGCCTGAATCTGGGTATGATGGATATGCAGGATAGTTTTCCATTTCTTTCTTTCTTTGTTTGGCTTTGTAATTGTTCCAATAGTACTAGTACTACTGCTATTGTATATCTTTCTTTATCTTGTTAATTAGTTAATCTTCCATTATGAAGATGGGCCATGGCCTCATGGGTGTGTGATCATGACTCGTGACTTATGGAGAGATATATACAGGGATTCTCCTAGACTTTTTGCCAAATTACTGATATTTTATCCTCCTTTTGGGAGATTTTATAAGGGTGATAAGATATTACCGTGTTCTTAACCATTTCTGGTTTTCGGCCACTCATGGCACGACAAGTTGTTTTTCTGCGAATTAGGTATCTTCTGCGCGCAATAACAGATACTAATCCTTTTTGGAATCACAATAGGCCGTAAAGCTTTCCTCAACAGATTTAACGTTATTGCATTCCCGATGTTGGAATCAGACCTTGATTAAGTTGGAAAATATCCACATCATCTCATCCAAATATTCTTCCGTGGCGTGACAAGTTATTTAATCTTAATGGAGTTTTCTTTCTCATAGTTTTTAGGCAAAATTACACCAGGGGACCTTTAATTTATTTATTTGTAACAAGTTGGCCCTTTAAGTTTCTTTTGTAACAAATAGGCCCTTTAAGTTACCCGACGTTGACACCGTTGGCCCTTTTAGTAAAATGTAATATCGTTCATTACATCAAAATACACCAAAATATGTTTGTTTGCATCAAAATACATAAGCTAGAGTAGTCACAATATATAAAGTAGCATTACATCAAAATATATAAGCTAGAGAAATCATTAAAAGGGCCTATTTGTTACAAAAAAAACTTAAAGGTCCAACTTGTTACAAATAAATAACTTAAAGGTCCTCTAGTGTAATTTTGCCTAGTTTTTAAACTGAATGCTTCAATGTTTTTGTAGCACTCTCTTTTGTTTCATGTTAAAAAAAAGCACTCTCTTTTGTTTTATTTTATTAGCTAAAATGCATTTTTTGTCTTTTAGGTTATTTTAAAATTTTGTTTTAGTTTCTTATGTTTTTTTCCCCTTAATTTAATTCTTTAAGTTTCATATTCTTTATAGATAAATTCTTTTTAAGACTTGTGATAACTTTGAGTTTATCGTTGCTAACGTGTCTGTTAAGTTTATGACTAGTAGTCTATATGACTTTTACATCCATTCCAATTTCATTCTTTAAGTTTATTTTAAATTTCAGTTTAATCATTTGCAATTAAAATCATCATATTCTCTAAAACTAAACCCTAGATTCATGTTTTGAGAAACCTCAACCATATTTTCAACACAAAATGCCCTTACCCAAAAACTTTCCCGTCATAATTCATCTATGTCTCTTGCTAGCATTTCCCACTCACATTCTAGCCAGATTCATCTTGTCTCTCTGCTTCACTGCCTTCTAACCCAAATTCTTCAATCAATGTTTTTTTTTTAATTTTCCCTTGTTAAAATCTGAAGACTCGATTCTTACTTGAATGGTTACATTATTCAATCTAAAATTGCACACTTGAGTGGTTACATTACTAGAATAGACATACTTGATGATGTATTCAATTCAATTTCATTTCACATGGCTTGTTATTTAAGCAATTGAGACCATAATTGTCGAGATTGAAACCGTATTTTAAATAGATCAAGGTGGAGTTGTTTTGATTTTTGCTATGCAACTGGGCATCAAGTGGAAATCAAGGGGAAGCTGAGCATGAAGGGGGGTTCATGGGAAAAAGTTTGCCCAAACCTGGAAAGGGAGGAGACGTAGAGTAAAAAGGGTCAAAGAGAAAGTCTTCGACTTGTTTTTATAGCGTTGGTGCTGAGTATCTATCGGCTTTTGCTGAGGACTAATCAAGTCCGAGAAACCCAGTTGGCCAGATGTATAACTGGCTTTGCCTGTCTATATGGTTCCCCTACTAACAGAGTTCTTGTCACACCTAAAACTCGAACCTGAGACATTGGAGTGGGATCCGAGCCCTATTACCACTCGGACCAACCCAACCCTTATTGGTGTTCGTACAATTCGTTTCATATTATATATCAATATCAATAGCCGTTATAAAAACATTTTTCTTATACACATTATTTAATTTTTTTTGGTTATAAAGGAAAAAATAGGAAAACAAAAAAGGAAGGCATAAAGCCTTACAAAAGTAGTGCCTCTAGCATCAAATAACAATAGATATTGGGTTGTGCGATGGATAGAACACAATATCAACATAAAAATGATAGAGGAAGTAAATTAATTGGAGAGAGGGGGCAGTTACACATGGTTAGTTGGTTGGCCATTCACCAACCAGAAGCAGCTTTGAAAATGTAGAAGTAGAAGTCCTTTCAGAAGCGTGCATTTATAATCTATGGTCCCACCACCAAACTAATTTGTCAGTGTGACCATGTCAAAGCCGGACGGCATCGTATTGTAGACGATTCGCAGCATACCAACCATTGCAACGCTTAATTTTCACCATTAATAACAACGCTACTCTACTACTAGGTTTGTTTCTGCTCTCTGTTTTTTCCACTTCCAGTTTCGTTTTCGCTTTTGAATCACTCACTTCTTGCAATTTCAATTCGTTCGATTTTCAGTTTTGCTTGATCTCTAAAGATGGGGAATAAGCGGGTAATGTTGCCGGCGGAGGATGTAGATTTGTCTTCCTTCAAATACGAACCTGAAGTTGTTCAAGGTCATTTCACTCTCTTTGCTCCTTCTATGAACAAAATCCACTCGAGTTAGATTTTCCAGTACTAATGATATATAATGATTCGATTTTTGTTTTACAGCTCCGCATTTGACTGGCTTTGTGTTTAGATTTTTTGTGAGGATGATTGAAGCTCCATTAATAGGTCCTTTCCTGATGAATTTTTTGAAGAAGGCAAATAGAATTGATGAGGTTTGTGTTTTAAAAGTGTTTTCAGTTGCTGCAACTATTTTGTCAATGTTCCCGCGTTTTTATGTTGAAGATTTTATTTCAGTTGTATCGTTATGATTTATGAATAATACTTTGATTGTGCACTACACTGACATTGGTAATTGACTTCATGTGCGGTTATGACTGTGAACAGTTGTTGCGGCACACTGTAATACCCGAGGAACCCATGTTTAAACCTGAATATCCACCTCAAGGTGATTCTTTTACACTGACATTTTGTTATATGTTTGCGTTGAAGGCGTTTTTCTGTGTGGAATTTAGCTTGGGGTAGTGACTCTTTGGGTAATAGAATGGGATAGGTGGAACGGAATTACCTAAGAGAGTTAATGGAAACCAATAATTGTGTCATATTGATTGAATTGCATTTGGAGAAGTATGTTTTGCTAGATATCTGATTAAGATGTCTGTAACACAAATTCAGAAAGGGAGCCTGGTGTTGCTGTACTTGACGAAGATGGGACACCCGAAGGTCGGGTTGATTCTGCCTTGAGGTGTCTTCCACGTTATGATCCTGCGGAGTTCTGGGAAAATTCATCTGTACCCTTTCGGTACTGGAAAATACGTGACTATGCTTATGCTTATTGGTCTAAAAAAGTAACCCCGACTATGGTATGCAGCATTCAGTTGGTAGTAACTACAATATTGTCTTTATTCTAAATTCAATTGTTAAATGAAAATTTCACTTTGAATGCATAGGTTGCTGAGCGAATTATCTCAATTATAGAGGAAAATAGTGTAAGCAAAATTCCGGCACCACTGTTGATTTCTTTTGACGCTGCAGAAGTCCGGAAGCAGGCCGCAGCATCTACTCAGAGGTTTGAAGCAGGTAATCTTGTATGATCCAAATGCTTGTATGATAAATGTTAAAGTGCACATCTTTGATACAGGACTATGTTTATGATGGGAATAGGCATAGATAACCCAGCCACACTCTTGGACTTTGTGTAGGAAATCCATTATCAATATTGGATGGAATTTTCGTGGCCATCAAAGATGACATAGACTGCTATCCATATCCGTCTAAGGGTAAGTAAATGTTAGCATCTGACTTTGTGTCAGTGTTTAAAGAAAAACACCTTAGATTATCTTTGGGTGATGACAGGTGGATCTACATGGATGCACGAGGTACGCACTGTTAAGGAAGATGCTGTCTGTGTTTCAAGACTGCGTAGCTGTGGTGTAATATTCATAGGGAAGGCAAATATGCATGAATTTGGCATGGGTACGACAGGAAACAATCCTAATTACGGGTAAGCTTATTTATATATCTTCTATTGATGTCATTATAAACCAAAAAGAAAAGCGGCTCTTGGCATGTAAGAGTGGCAATCTCTGCTTGCTTTACCTGATATATATTCAGGAATTAAAAGTTGCTCAATCTTCCTTCTTCCAAATAAGGGTACATAAGTTGTCAAGTAAAGACGTTAACAAGTGTGTTCTTATTTTCATTCCTTATGTATTATTGAACTCTGTTTTCCATCAAGTTGATCACAAGGTTAAGACCCATTATTCACAGCTACAAAATGTTATATGAAAAATAATGTGAATCACTTAAAGAAATGGAAGAGTAACACAGGATTTCACACTGTACACAAGAAGCTAATGAGTTGTTATCCAAAAAACAAAGTTCATAGCGATATTTTAGAGTAACCAGATAAAAAGGAAGTAAAGGAGTGGTGAAAGGGTGGGCAAGAATTTAGTATTTGACTTGATGTGGGGTTACTGGAAATGTTTTAAAACTCGGCTTGTCCGTCTGGTTTAATTTTGGTTGTGCTTTTGGATTGGATATGCCATCGACCCATAACCGATGTCATCAACTCGGCCAAACTTGGTTAATTCCGGTAAACTCGTCATGGTTCACTCCTGTTCACTCTCAGCTGAGTTGTGGAAAATTTTCTCACATTGTTCAGTGCTCAGTGTCCCCTGGTTTAGTCTGCATGCCTTGCTGTCCTGTCCAATCGACTGTCAGGCTGTATCCTAGGGGCTAGCTATACGGGCACGTTTCTGCACCTTTTTTCCTTTGATCTTGGCGTCTGTACCTATTATGGAGAATAATTGTTAGTTAAATCGCACACCAGTAACGTGTCCCATACACATTATTATTATAAATAAAAGACATGGTTATAAAAAATCCTTTGTTGGGATCGACCATTAACCTATTGACCTAGTACCTCAACCGAGTCCACGTCCGGTCTAAGTTTTAAAACACCGACTATTGTTCTCTCATACTCATCTCGTGTAAGCAGATAAAAAGGAGGGAAAAGGGGGTAAGCAAGAATTGAGTGGGACTGAATGTGAGGTTACCGTATTACTTATCTCTCAAATGAACTGTGCTGTCTTTTATTCTTTGTTGTTTTCTTTAATTCTGTCTCAGACTCTCAGTACTTTGTAATTACTGGGTCTAATTTCCAGTTTCTATAGTTTGAAACGTTTCTACACTAATTACTAGGTCTAATATAAAGCCTTTAGGAAATAAAAGGAAAATTTCCCTCAACGTTAATTGCCTTGGACACTAATTTGGTCTACTCATGATTTTCTTATGTTCTTCACCACAATCTACATTTGTTGATTGTTCAACTAAATTTTCTTGAATTGCAGCACTGCAAGAAATCCTCACGCACCTGATAGGTATACTGGTGGGTCTTCTTCAGGTCCAGCTGCAATCGTTGCTTCTGGACTATGTTCTGCTGCACTTGGAACTGATGGTGGAGGTTGTGCAAATCTGAGTTGTCAAACTAATTGTCTGCATCCATCTTTTTATGTATTGATAATTTTTTAAAATTTTGGAGAAAGGCAGGTTCAGTCCGTATTCCTTCTTCTCTATGTGGTGTGGTAGGGTTGAAGATAAATTACGGGCGAACAAGCATGAAGGGGTAATTTCTCAAACTAAGTGATGGATAAATTATCACCAGCTCTTACTATTTATTCCTCAAGAAAGTGATTTATCTCAATGTAGGAACAGTTATATTTTGTGATCTTCTATATATTTGGGGTCATGATTTCCTATTTTGTATTATGGGTATGAAAGGAAATTACTAAATTATTTTTCAGCAAGCGTCACACCAAAGAAAAGAATATGAGAAGTTTGTTAAAAGGAGAAATGGTTGAAAACTTACTTGACAACATGTTGAAGAAATTCCGTTAGCAAATTTCAAAGGGCAACATGTCTGAGCATTATGTTATCTTCCAAAAATTTTGATAATATTAATTGTTTTCTATGAAGTTTCTGGCATAAAGTGGTTATGATTGAAAAAAATCTATGAATAATATATTTAGTTGCATTAGAAAACATTTAGTGTTTGACTAGCTAACTTTGTTTTATCTGGAACTCCCATTATTTTTTATTGTTTTTATTTACAGGTCCTTATGTGATTCTGGAACAGTGGAGGTTATTGGACCCATTGCTTCAACAGTAGAGGATGCGATGCTTGTGTATGCGATGCATATTTCTCTCTAGTTCAGTTTTCATTTTTTATTAATTCTGTCATTTTCTTGTCTGCTATCTACTTAGCATTACTCAAAAGATCAGCTATTTGTCACATGGTGCTTGATCTTAAGGCAAGCGTGTTCTCCTAATCATATGGTTGTTACATAGTGCTTGATCTTTGTTGGGTTCAAAATTCTATTGTGCAATATGATACTTATGTAGAAGTTTTATCTTGGAATATTTCAGTAGAAGTAAATAATTTATTTATTAAATTGGTCATTATAATCTAATAGACAGCCAACCAAAATAAATTAACACTGATTACACCGTAACAAAAACTAAATTAGTTATGAGCTTTAATTATTGTGTGATGCCTAAAGTAAATTGTTAACTTCCCTACTGCCATCTTTACGGTTTACACCTTGAACTTCCTTGTGCATAATTATTTTATTGCAAACTTTATTTTTATTTTTTACTTTGGGTGAAAAGTTTCCTTGGGTGGCCCTTCCCATCATACATCTCTCATGTGAGAAAAACTGTTGTTCCTGATGCATTGAAATTGGAAAGTTTCCCTATAGATTACTGGCTTGTGGTTGCTTCACATGCATTTTTCGTTAGTGTTTGACTCAAATGAGAGCTTCTTAAATTTGAATACTCTTTACCTGCCCTTCAATTAAACATATATTTGATTTCAAGACTGCATGTCCAGCTACTCATTGTTTGAGACAACATTGCTGATGTCAAATATAAAAGCCAGGTAGAAATTTCTTGCTTCTTGAAGATATATAATGGATCTTTCTTGTGCTTATAATTTAGGTATGCAGCAATGTTGGGAGCATCACCTGCAAATAGAATCAGTTTGAAGCCGGTAATGTTTAATAGTTCAGTTGATATTCTTCCTAGTAGTAAGAAAAGCTGAGATTGAAAACTAAAATGTTTTTTTTTGGTGGACTGAAAACTAAGATGTTTAAAATTAGATATCATGGACTAATTATAAAAGCAGGCAGTCTTACGGTTTGCTCAAGTTAATTGTGGTGGATAACTACCCTACCGCCATCAAAATAAAATTGAGGTGTAAGAAGAAAACAGACAATATTTTCAAATACCACTGTTAGATTGAGCTTATTTGAGACTTTAAATGTTATGATTGAGCTTCTGGGTTTTCCTAGAATTTTCATTTGGTAAGTACAAACAATACCCGTACAAAATGGGGCAGTAACTAACCATATGCGGAGGAAATAATAAAATAGATAACAATACACATGGTACAAAGGAAAATTGTAAAACACAATTGTAATTTACGTAAACTTGATGATGGAGAAAAGTTTGTACTGTTCAGCTTTACACTTTTGGATTTAAATCTCCATTTTGGAGTTCACTAACGCAAACTTGTCTTCTATACCTTTGTTACCTTTTATGGCAATCACTATTTTATTTGAAACAAAAGTATTATCAATTGTAATGCATCTTAATATAATACAGCTTCCAGAGGGGCATATATATTTTAATTTTATGGTGAATTTAGTACTCTGGCAATTTCATAGTTCATACAAATATATTTGAGATGACGAATATCATATATCCTTCAAGGACCCCTTCATCAAATACCATGATGTAGATGCAGAATCTTCCCAGAAATGCTTCAAATCTTTCATATGAAACGGAAGAACTCGTATTATTTCCATGACATTTCTGTTCCTTCACTCACCCACCCTATTCTGTTGGGGAATGACTGCACAAGAGGATTGATTAATGACTCCATTATCAATTAGTCATGAAAAAATAACAATTAAAAAAGAATTCTCTTATTGCCAATAGTTCTTGGAGAAATCTTCAAGAAATTGGCAACAAGAAAAACCAGGACCATACACACACGTGCCTTGGTCTTTAAAATGGGGTATCTAGAAAGGGGATGCAGCCCATCATTGACCCTAGGTGAGTCGATTACCTTTCCAAATATGGTATTTTCTCTAGCCCAGTCACATCACAACTAAGTAAGCCGGCATACATAGTACTAATAACTTTCTGTTCAGCCACTCTTTACAAATCAGAGGCTCTTTTAGTCATCTATATCACAAGGAAAAGCAACTATACCATACTCTGTTCTTTATTGAAAACTTGTCCTTTCTTCTGTAATATGTATGATGTTTACATTTCTCTGTTGCAGTCGCCACCTTGTTTGCCAACTCTATCGTTTGATGATGACTCAAATGTCTTGGGATCATTAAGAATAGGGAAGTACACCCCGGTAATCATCCTATCCTTTGAACATGGATTTTATACGGTAATGTGATAGACTAAATCTAAACAATGTATTTATTCATGTGAAGTGGTTTAATAATGTCCATTCAACTGAAGTCTCTGATAAATGTGAGGATGCTCTTAACCTGCTGTCAAAGGCACATGGTTGTGAAGTAAGTTCATTGTGATATCATGTGCGACATCATTATTTGAATTTATTTCTAGTTTAGCATGATGGGTTCAACAGTTCTGAGTAGTACTCCTTTCTCTTATATATGAAGATGATAGAAGTTGTTATACCAGAACTTTCGGAGATGCGAACTGCCCATGTTGTTTCCATTGGCTCTGAAGGCTTGTGTTCACTGAATCCCGATATTGAAGATGGGTATGTATGAGTATAATGAAATTTAGTGCTGGTAATTTCATTTTGTAGTCTGATTGTAACAAGGAAATTTGGTTATTTGTTAAAAGGCATCCTTCATATCTGCTGTTATAGGTGGTTAATATTAGACAGTGGGTATCTTTATCTGGCAATTTTTATGAGAAATTTTTGTTGGTTTCTTTTACTTCTTTTCTTTCATAGGAAAGGTGTAAAATCGACATATGATACTCGCACAAGTATGGCACTTTTCCGGTCGTTTACTGCAGCAGATTATGTGGCAGCCCAACGTATCAGGTCAGACAAGAGTTTATTATAAATATACCAACTTTTTATCCTTTTTATTAAAAAAATGACCTTGGAAAATCATATGGTACACAATATTTAGAAATAAATACGTGAATAGATTTTCTTTTATAAACCATACGAAAAAATTATGTAGCTTCTAATTTTTTTTTGTTTCAGACGAAGGATTATGTATTACTTCATGGAGATTTTCAACCAAGTTGATGTCATAGTGACTCCAACAACTGGGTATGTATGCATGCATTTGTCTTTGGTCAGATCTAATAACAGAAGCTTTTGTAGGTTATGTATGTATATAATTTTGGGAAGGGTGGGACTGAAAAACAAGTTGATAAATATAAAAAAGGGCTGGTTTATGTTAGAATGAAAAAAGGGCGCACAGTTACTACAATGGACCATGTTGTAGGGGAGCCCAGCTCCAATAACTGACTTATGATTGCATCAGTAGTGGAGTGCGTGCATGCTGACGTGGCAAAGCACGTTTGGTGTGAAGAGAGAGAGTGTGGAGGGAATGAAATAGTGAATGATGGGTAGTTAGGAGGGGTATTCTGAGTATTTTCTTGGTGTGTGCACCTGTGGAGAGTCTGGCCTCTCGAAGCGCCATTGTTATCCCTTATTTTCATACTTAGTCCTGTAATTACAGTAGGATTACACTGATTCTATTGTAATTTTCACTCAAATATATACAATCCATACATATATTTGGGCTCTGTTCTGTGTTTGATCTTTATCTGTCTTTTATACTAAATTGATCATATCAATTTGGTATCAAAGCACTTGATCCTGAAGTGCATTTTATGGTTTCGACGAGAAGTATCATGGAGAATCGTATGGAAGCTGTGGAACAGAAGGTGGTTGGCATTGAAACTGTGCTAGCAGAAGTCCTTGCGAGCGTGAAGGAGTTGGTCGCAGAACGTAACATGAAGAAGAAAGACGACTTCGCAGAAAGTAGTGGTGGCGACGGCGACGGTTCTCCGGTCGTCACTCACGGCGCAACACCACGATCACCCAGAAATAACGATGGTTATGACATAAACTATCTTGGAGGACGACGAAAGTTGGAGATACCCGTTTTTAAAGGCGATGACCTGCATGGGTGGTTAATTCGGGTCGAACGATATTTCCGGGTGAATCAAGTACGCGAAGGTGATAAACTTGATGCTGTAGTGATCACATTGGAGGAAAGAGCTCTAAATTGGTTCCAGTGGTGGGAGGAACAAGCTCCAACGCGCACGTGGGGTGAATTCAAGAACGCTATTATACGCAGGTTCTTCCCAGAATCATTACACAACCCATTAGGCTCACTATTGAGTTTGAGACAGGAAGGGTCAGTGATGGAATACAGAGAGAAGTTTGAGTTACATGTAGCTCCGCTGGCCAGAGAAGATAGATTGATGCTTGAGGATATTTTTCTGAATGGGTTGAAGGACGAAATCAAGGCTGAAATTAAGTTGTATGGGGATGATGACCTATCCAGCTTGATGGATCGTGCATTACTTCTGGAGGAGAAGAACAATGCGTTGAACAGGAGGAGCAGATTGTTACCTGAGAAGAATGATTGGAAGGGAAATGGTTCTAGGTTCAGGAACACTTGGAAAACTCCCAGGAACAGGAAGGAACCTAAGAAGGAGGCAGGGAAGGTACAGGGGAGAAGGTGGCTCAGTTCTGCTGAGATGGATGAAAGAATGAAGCAAGGTTTATGTTTCAAATGTGGAGACAAGTGGGTGAAAGGGCATGTTTGCAAGTTTAAACACATGAAGTTGATGTTGTGTGAAGAGGATGATGATGACTCTGGTGGTGAAACAGAACCTGAAGAGACAGAGGAGATAGTGACAGAGGAACCAGAAGTACTGAAAACTCTGCAATTATCTTTGCAAAGTAAGGAAGGATTTACTTCTAATAAATCCTTCAAAGTTTGGGGAGAGATTGCAGGGAGATTGGTGTTGTATGATGGACTCTGGTGCTTCCAGCAACTTCATATCTCCAAAGATAGTGAAGGAGCTGAACATTGAGGTGGAAGACACCCCTGTGTATTTGGTGGAGATAGGATCTGGTGAACTGGTGAGGAATAGAGGAGTATGCAAGAATTTGAAGTTCAAGGTGCAGGGGATTGAATTTCAACAAAATTTCTTTTTAATGGAGTTAGGGGGGACAGAACTGGTACTTGGCATGGACTAGTTGGCAAGTTTAGGTGATGTGGAAGCCAATTTCAGGAATCTAAACCTGAAATGGAGGAATAAGGGTGAGAGATACTCAATTCAAGGAGAACCATCCTTGTGCACTGTGCATGCTTCTTGGAAATCTATGGTGAAGACCTTGAGTGACCAAGGTGAAGGGTATGTGGTACACTGCCACCCTGATACAGAAGACACGGGATCTGCTCAAGTGCAGGCAGCAGAATGGAGTGAATTACTGGGGGAGTTTGCTGATGTCTTTGACATGCCTACTGGGTTACCTCCTAAGAGAGTGTATGATCATGCAATTGAGTTGAAGTCGGGAGCAGCCATCCCCAATATCAGGCCATATAGGTATCCTTACTATCAAAAGAATGAGATAGAAAAACTGGCGAAAGAAATGGTGCAAGCAGGGATTGTCAGGCCAAGAACAATCCCTTTTTCTAGTCCTGTGATACTAGTTAAGAAGAAAGATGGTGGCTGGAGGTTCTGCACTGACTACAGGGCACTGAACAAGGTAACAATTCCTAACAAATTTCCAATACCAGTCATTGATGAATTATTGGATGAGTTAGGAGGTGCTATCATATTTTCTAAATTAGACTTAAAGTCTGGATACCATCAGATAAGGATGAAAGAAGAGGACATTCCTAAAACAGCTTTTAGGACTCATGAAGGGCATTATGAATACTTAGTAATGCCCTTTGGACTTACCAATGCTCCATCAACTTTTCAAGCATTGATGAATGAAGTATTGAGACCTGTGTTAAGAAAATTTGCACTAGTTTTCTTTGATGATATACTGATATACAGTAAGAACAGTGAATTACACCAGCAACATTTGACCACAGTGTTGAAATTACTCAGAGATAACAAACTGTATACTAACAGGAAGAAGTGTAGCTTTGGCCAGTTGGAAATTGAATATCTGGGACATGTAATCTCTGGAGATGGAGTGGCTGCTGACCCTAAAAAAATTGAAGCAATGCTCAAATGGCCTCCACCTAAAGAATTGAAGGGGTTGAGAGGGTTCTTGGGTTTAACTGGGTATTACAGGAAGTTTGTAAAGAATTATGGGAAAATTGCCTGGCCTTTAACTCAGCTATTAAAGAAGGACAGTTTCTGTTGGAGTGAGGAAGCTCAAGGTGCTTTTGAGTTACTCAAGAAGACTATGACTACAGTTCCAGTGTTGGCTGTGCCAGATTTTGACAAGGAGTTTGTGGTGGAAACAGATGCATCTGGCAGGGGTTTAGGGGCTGTTCTGATGCAGGAGGGAAGACCAGTGGCCTATATGAGCCACACCTTGTCTGATAGAGCTCAAAGAAAATCGGTGTATGAAAGAGAGCTCATGGCTATTGTACTAGTCATTCAAAAATGGAGACCATATTTGTTGGGAAGGCATTTTAAGGTGCATACTAATCAGAGGAGTTTGAGATTTCTCACTGAGCAGAGAATAGTGAGTGAAGATCAACAGAAGTGGGTCTCCAAGTTGTTAGGCTACGATTTTGAGATCAAATATAAACCTGGCAAGGAAAATAGTGCAGCTGATGGTCTTTCTAGAGTCATGCAGTATTCTGCCATATCTACAATTCATTGTGAAGCTTGGGAAGGTTTGGAAGATGAGGTATTGAATGATGATAAGCTAAAGAAAATTGTGCAAGACTTGTTGACTGATCCCAAGAGCCATGAGGGATATTCACTGAAGAGGGAAAGATTATTTTATGGTGACAGTATTGTGCTACCTAAAAAGAAGATTATTTTATGGTGACAGTATTGTGCTACCTAAACCATGAACCCTGAGAAGTTAGTCTATTGGGAAGGAATGAGAAAGAAGATTAAGGAGTATGTAGCTGCTTGTGAGATATGTCAGCAGATTAAGTACCAAACCATGAACCCTGCAGGGTTGTTACAGCCCTTACCCATACCTACTAAGGTATGGAATGATATATCCATGGATTTCATAGGTGGTCTACCTAAATCCCAAGGTAAGGATACTATACTAGTAGTGGTTGACAGGCTGACTAAGTATGCTCATTTCATACCTCTCAGTCACCCCTACAATGCTAAAGATGTTGCTGAGATTTTTATCAAAGAAGTTGTGAAATTACATGGTTTTCCACAGACCATAGTTTCAGATCGTGACAGAGTTTTCTTGAGTAATTTTTGGTCAGAGTTATTCAAAGCAGCTGGAACTAAACTGAAGTTTAGTAGTGCTTACCATCCTCAATCTGATGGTCAGACAGAGGTGGTCAACAGATGTTTGGAGGCTTATCTGAGATGTTTAACTGGCAGGAAACCGAAGCAGTGGGCTAGGTGGATTTGCTGGGCAGAATACTGGTATAACACTAATTATCTCACAGCTATTAAGAACACTCCTTTTCATGCTTTGTATGGCAGAGATCCTCCAATACTTGTGAAAGGAGATGTTCATCACAATTCTGTGGAGGAGGTGGATAGAATGGTGGCTGACAGAAATGATATGCTGAGAGAGTTGCAAGAACAGTTAGTGCAAGCTCAAAACAAGATGAGAAATCAGGCCAACAAGCATAGGAGAGAAGTAGAGTATGATGTGGGTGACCTAGTCTATGTTAAAATCCAGCCTTACAATATGAGGAGCTTGGCCAAAAGAGTAAACCAGAAACTCAGCCCTAGATACTATGGTCCTTACAAAGTGATACAGAAGATTGGAGCAGTAGCTTACAAATTGTTAGAGAGATGGTACAGTGCAAACAGAGTTTAGTTGAAAAATCATTCTGTATTTCATTGAAAAATTATTGGAATACATTGATATCTCTTATATAGTAGTTGAGCCTTACAACAAGGAGAGTGACTCACTACTAATCAGGCTTCTCATAACAGAATTCTGTTATGTAACAGCTTTACAACTTCTCAACAGTTATAACTAAAACTATTGCAAACTTAACAGACTAAATCTAACTTAGCAGTTTAACAGATACTGCTATAGTTTTAATACAATGACTCTAAGTCTTATCTAACATTCCCCCCACAAGCTCAGTAGTACTGAGTACTCTGAGCTTGTTTCTGAAGGTGTGGAAGAGCTGCTTGCTGAGAGGTTTAGTGAGGATGTCTGCCACCTGGAGTTGAGCTGGAATGTATGATATAATCAGGGACTTATTCAGGACTTTTTCTCTGACAAAGAAAATGTCTAATTCCATATGCTTTGTTCTGGAGTGAAGGACAGGATTGTGGCTTAAAGCCACTGTACTCTGGTTGTCACAGTATATTATAGGAGCAGGAACAGAGACTTTAAGTTCATGTAAAAGAGATTGTAACCAGAGAACTTCAGATGCTGCCAGTGCTAAGCTTCTGTACTCTGCTTCAGCACTGGACTTGGCCACCAGTGTTTGCTTTCTAGACCACCAGGAGACTAAGTTTGGCCCTAGGTAGATGCATGCACCAGATGTTGATCTTCTGTCATCAATGTCTGATGCCCAATCTGCATCACAGTAGGCAGTTATGTTGAGAGGAGCACTTGGTGTAGCTGGTTGAAGAGTGAGTCCAAGGTCAGTTGAGGACTTCAGATATCTCAGGATTCTTTTTACTGCACTCCAGTGAGACATAAGAGGCTGTGACATAAACTGACAGACCTTGTTAACTGAGTATCCAAGTTCTGGTCTTGTGATGGTGACATATTGGAGTGCACCAACAATGCTTCTGTACAAAGTAGGATCTTCAAATAAGTCTGTGCCATTTTTTGAGAGCTTTAAGTTTGCAGGCAAAGGAGTATTGATGCCTTTGCAATCTTCCATACCAGCACGATGCAAAATGTCCCTGATATACTTGGCTTGAGATAAATGTATAGCACCAGATGTAGTGTGTTTGCACTCTATTCCAAGAAAATAATCAAGTGTGCCCAGCTGTTTTAAAGAGAATGCTGCATTGAGTTTAGAGATGACCAGATTTACAGCAGTGTTGGATGAGCCTGTTATTATGATGTCATCCACATAAATGAAAATGAGAATGTAGCAGCCACGGTTGTTGAAGATGAGTAGGGAAGGATCACATCTAGACTGTTTGAAGCCAAAAGAAATCAGAGTTGTGGTTAAACTGTTGTACCAGGCTCTGGGTGCTTGTTTCAAGCCATAAATTGCTTTGTTCAACTTGCAGACAAGTGAAGAGTCTCCTTGAATAAAGCCCTGTGGTTGCTGCATATATACATCCTCTTGTAAATGTCCATTAAGGAAAGCATTGTTCACATCAAGTTGGATAAGTGGCCATTTGGAGGTGATAGCAAGGGTAAGGATGGTTCTGATGGTTATGGGTTTGACCACTGGTGAAAAGGTGTCAGTGTAGTCCTGGCCATATTTTTGGTGAAAGCCCTTTGCAACCAAACGTGCTTTGTATTTGTGAATTGATCCATCTGGATTCTGTTTGATTCTAAAAATCCACTTGCATCCAATAGCTTTCTTGTTAGGTGGAAGGGGCACAAGTGTCCAGGTTTGTTACTTTGGAGCGCTTGAAATTCTTGTTGCATTGCTTCTGCCCAGTGTGGTGATGATAGAGTCTGTTGAACAGTATTGGGTTCTGTGGTGGTCAGATTAATGTTAGGGTATAGAGGAGGTTTTAGATGTCCAGTTTTGGATCTAGTGAGCATGTGGTGATTGTTGTGGGGTGGAGAGTAGGATGAGAGTGAAGAAGAAGAGTTAGGATCTATGGTGCTTGATGCAGTAGAGGGTAGAGATGTGGTAGGTGAGTGAGGTTCAGTTTGTGGTGAGATTGTGTTGGTGGCAGGGGATATGGGAGAGTGATTTATGTTTTGAGGTGTTGGGAGGGAGAATGTTGAAGTGTTTGATGGTGAGGGATGAGGTGAGTATTGGTTGTGGTGAGCATTGGTGTGTATGACTCCAAGGGGTGCTGTTGTAGTTGCTGTTTGTTGAGTTGCACAGGTGGCTGGTTTTATGTGTTGGTAAGGGAAGTGTTTTTCATTGAACAATACATCCTTGGATATATAGATACGTCCAGAGTTATCTAAACACTTGTAGCCTTTGTGAGATGTTGAATACCCCAGGAAGGTGCATTCTTTGGATCTGTACTGAAACTTGGGATTATTGTAAGGGGTGAGTAAAGGATAACATGCACAACCAAATGCTTTAAGAAAATGATAGTCAGGATTGGTATGAAACAAAGTAGTAAGAGGAATGTTGTGAGAATGAGATGCAGGCAATCTATTGATGATGTATACAGCTGAATGAAATGCATGATCCCAGAAATAATAAGGTAATGAGGAGTGTGAGAGTAAGGATAGACCCATTTCCACAATGTGTCTATGCTTTCTCTCCACAACTCCATTCTGGTGATGTGTATGAGGACATATGATGCGATGTACAATACCTAAATGATTAAGATAGTCTTTGAAAGATCTAAACTCCCCTCCCCAGTCAGATTGTATTGCCTTAATCTTAGTGTTGAGTTGTAATTCTACTAAGGCTTTAAATTGTTTAAAAATTGTGAGGGTTTCAGATTTATCATGCAAGAAATATATCCAAGTGTATTTACTATATGCATCAATGAATGAAATGTAGTATTTATATCCCATAGATGATTCCATAGGGGCTGGTCACCATAGATCACAGTAAATGAGGTCTAGAGGTGCATGATATGTGGTAGTTGACATAGTAGAGGGTAATCTATGTGATTTACCAAGACAACAAGCCACACAAAAATCTGTTTTATTCCTTTGAAATTGAGACATATTACAAGATTTAAGAACATGGTTGAGAGTATCTAGGCTGGGGTGACCTAATCTATGATGCCATTGAAAATAGTTGTCACTAGGGCTAGATACAATTGTGTTAATAGAGGGAACAACAGAATTATTAGATGACAGAGTTCCATTGGGTATTGAATATAGGCCAGCAGGATCCAGCTTACCTTCAAGCAGCACCTCATCAGTGTCCTGTGATTTCATCACATAATGAAAAGGGTGAAATTGAATATAGGCATTATTATCATAAGCAAATTTGGATACACTAATCAGATTTTTGTTGATATTGGGAACATGAAGCACATTATTGAGATGCAAGGTATGATTGGGGTGAGAAGGAGAAGGAAAAGCAAAAGAAGAGATAGATTGAACTGGCAAACCTTGGCCATTCCCAAGGAAAATGTTTTCCAAATGGGAAGGAGGAGGTGCAGAACCAGGAGGAGCAGGAATGAGAGTGACATGTTGAGTGGCAGCTGTGTCAAGATTATTGCTTAGAGTAGGATGCATTTGATATTCACCAGTGTAGTTGGCTTGTGGTACATTCTGTTGCCACTGAGATTGGCCTTGTTGCCACTGATTGTTATTTGAAGGTTGATTTCTATTGTATTGATAAGGATTTCCATTGATAAAGGGTTGAGTTGTGCCATACGCAGCATTGAAACGATGGTAACAGGATGCGACCTCATGCCCAGTGCGATGACAGAGTTGGCATTGAACTGCAGAGCGTCCACCACCGCGTCCTCCACGGTAGCCACGGCCATTCCGGCCACCACGACCTCGGAATTGATTGTTGCCCCTAAATCCTGGGTTCTGCTGTTGAGAATTGCTGTAATTAGGGTTCGCAGAAGTGTAATTTGCTTGTGGCGCAATTTGGGACCCTATCGCAGAATTAGGGTTCGTATCTGTAGAATTGGGGATTTTGGTTTGAGTAAGATTCAACGACGCAGCTTCTTCAGTAATCTTTTGCTTGTCCAGGCGCTGTTCGTGAGCAAGGAGCAAAGCCCTAATTTCATCCAAATCGAACCAATCAATCTTGGAATTGATTAGGGTTACCAACGATTCAAATTCAGGGGGTAATCCTTCAAGAATTAC
The DNA here is from genome assembly GCA_963573325.1 of Astragalus glycyphyllos. NCBI lineage: Eukaryota > Viridiplantae > Streptophyta > Magnoliopsida > Fabales > Fabaceae > Astragalus > Astragalus glycyphyllos. Next base: position 2,486,329 of record OY754311.1, read on the forward strand.
ATCTAATTGATCCTGGAGAGACACGGATTCCCCAATTGAGATTAAAGAATCAGAAATGTGTTTGATTGTCGCAAGAAATTCCGAGATTGACGAAGCCCCTTTCTTGGTGGTGCGCAGTCGCGTTCTCAGGTGACGAGCTTGGGCTTTTGTCTTTGATTGAAACGCAGTGTGTATGTTTTCCCATAGCTGAAAAGTGTGACGACAACCGATGACAGAGGGTAAAATTGAGGGTGAGAGAGATGCTTGTAGCCATGCCAAGAGAAGCTGATCCTGTAACTCCCAATTGGAATATGCTGGGTTTTCAATATTAGCAATGCGATCTTCTTCCGTCGCGAACTGAGGAGGAATTTCTGGTGACACGCAGAAACGGTGAAGACGATGGGCACGAAGGACTGGTTCTATCTGTTGAAGCCAGACCAGATAGTTGGATTCATCCAATTTAACAGAGATCTTGTAGTTAAACGAAGAAAGAGGGGTGCTCGTTGTGGATGTGGGTGTCACCAAGATAGGTGGTGGTGTGCGCGGTTGTGAATGGGTGGATGATGCCATTAAAGGTGGCAGAAACAGAGGCGAAGAAAAGCGGAAGAAAGATGAGTTCTTGACCACGTGGGTGGTGCTTTTACAAGGCTCTTGATACCATGTTAGAGAGATGGTACAGTGCAAACAGAGTTTAGTTGAAAAATTATTCTGTATTTCATTGAAAAATTATTGGAATACATTGATATCTCTTATATAGTAGTTGAGCCTTACAACAAGGAGAGTGACTCACTACTAATCAGGCTTCTCATAACAGAATTCTGTTATGTAACAGCTTTACAACTTCTCAACAGTTATAACTAAAACTGTTGCAAACTTAACAGACTAAATCTAACTTAGCAGTTTAACAGATACTGCTATAGTTTTAATACAATGACTCTAAGTCTTATCTAACACAAATTGAAGCTACCTGAAAATGCCAAGGTCCATCCAGTGTTTCATGTTTCGCTCTTGAAGAAAGCTGTGCAACCTGCTATGGTGCCACAGCCATTGCCTAGCTGTTTGAATGAGGAATGGATGTTAGAGGCTTGCCCTGCAGAAGCTTTAGCTGTCAGGAACAATGCCAAAGGTGAACCAGAGGTGCTGGTGAAATGGAAGGGGCTGCCAGAGTTTGAAAACTCTTGGGAATCTGCTGTTAAGTTACATGAGGAATTTCCACAACTTCTCCTTGAGGACAAGGAGAAATTTGAAGGAGGGGGGTATTGATAAATATAAAAAAGGGCTGGTTTATGTTAGAAAGAAAAAAGGGCACACAGTTACTACAGTGGACCATGTTGCAGGGGAGCCCAGCTCCAATAACTGACTTATGATTGCATCAGTAGTGGAGTGCGTGCATGCTGACGTGGCAGAGCACGCTTGGTGTGAAGAGAGAGAGTGTGGAGGGAATGAAATAGTGAATGATGGGTAGTTAGGAGGAGTATTCTGAGTATTTTCTTGGTGTGTGCACCTGTGGAGAGTCTGGCCTCTCGAAGCGCCATTGTTATCCCTTATTTTCATACTCAGTCCTGTAATTACAATAGGATTACACTGATTCTATTGTAATTTTCACTCAAATATATACAATCCATACATATATTTGGGCTCTGTTCTGTGTTTGATCTTTATCTGTCTTTTATACTAAATTGATCATATCACAATTAAGGAAACATGTGTTTGCAAAATTCAACCACACCTTATTTTGGAAGGTTTTGATGTAGAGAAACAGCACCTGAACTCCTTTTGTTTGTATCAGTATGACAGCACCCAGAATACCTCCTAGTGCCCTTAAAAGTGGGGAAACAGATATGCCGACTACAGGTGATTTGCCCTTACCTTTACATTTACATTGCAGATTAAGGATATCTTTTTCAACAATAATTTGCAATGCAGCATCGTATTTTGTATTGAGATCACCTTTTGTTATTACTTTTGCACTGATAATATAAACAGGGGACCCGAGTCCAATCTATAAGGTGTATCATCTCAAGATAATAAGATAACTTGTTTGTTGATATGAGTTAATAGTCTCTAGACTTCTTGTCAAAAAATAGTCTCTAGACTTATTGGTCAAATAAGAGCCAAGTAAAAGTTTTTACTCACAATATAGCCGTAAGATTCTGAATATAGAATCTATTTACCATGACTGAATCCAGTATGCCGTTGGCAGTTGTTATAACTAAACATTGTGATATTCCAAAAAACCTAGGAACTAGATATCGTGGAAATGTTTGGATTGGATGTGTATTATGAGACTCGGATATCTGAACTCATATAAACTTGTTTCTCAGCTTACCTTATGCGGTTCGTTGTTCCAGCAAATCTTCTGGGGTTCCCTGCCATTTCAGTCCCGGTAAGTGAGAGTCAAATCAATGAAGAATATTGTGTTTATTATTTGTCTTGAGTGAACTTTAGTTAGATGACCGACTGATATTATCTTGAAATGCTTAATTAATTCGTCTATAGGTGGGTTACGATAAAGAAGGACTTCCAATAGGTTTGCAAATAATAGGTCGACCGTGGGCGGAAGCTACTATTCTGCGTGTAGCATTTGCAGTAGAGGTACGTGAATTTCATGCATAAATGTAGAAGTTTGTGTAATGTATGAATTATTGTCTTTTATCTATTATTGTTATTACTATTATTAGTGTTTTTTTGGTAAACTTTCTACCTAATTTATTCAGAAACTCTGCGGCAAGTCAAAGAAAAGGCCTGTGTCATACTATGATGTTCTGAGGGCTAACTGAAGCTAAGTAATGTGTCGCTGAAGCCTTATTTGCGAATCGCTATTTATGTAATTAATCCTGTTCTTGGGGTATCTTCACTTATAAAAGGATTTTTGGTTTGACAAGATTCTTTAGACATAATTTCTGCAGACAAGAGTTGTAATAATTAATTGGAGTACTCTCTGAAGACAAAACATTACCTAGAAAATCATGGATGACGGTAGCATACACATTACCAAGATGTAAAAGGGGAGTTTATTTTTTAGAAGTATTTCAATTTCAAAAAGATTATGCTTAGACTGCGTTCTGCACTGTTTTTAAAGGATATACATGTCCGTTATCACCTGAAATATACTCCCCGTCCCATTTACAAGACCCTAAGACACTTTTTACGCATGTTAAGAAAAGTCGTAGTGTAATTCATGTGTATAATTTGTATATGACTATTATTAAATTACTCTTTGCGTATAGAAGCATTTAATGTTAACTTTTCATGTATTAAGATAATTTAATAGTAATAATAAAGAATATATTAAGTTAAAACTGTTTTATTATTATAATTTTTGACTAAGTATGTTTGTTGGGTAAATTTTTATGTAAAGTTACATTTTGTAATTTTTTGATGCATTTTATTTTCCAGTACCGTTATGTGCTTAACAAAATTAAATACAATCACTTAAAAAGACATAGGATATCAATGATAAATATCTGTCCCTGAAGGATAGTTCACATGGTTGAGTGAAAGGGACATCGTTGATGGAAATGTAGACGTATGAGGAATCCCGCTCTCCCTAACAACTAACACACGAATTCCTAACGACTTTGCCTATAAAAAAAATGATAAATATTGTCTATCTTTCATGATCTAACTCTAACTTTTGAGTAAACCCTCAAATTTGGTCCCTCGACTATCATCTCTTCAATTTAATCCATAAACTATAAAAATATAATGAGTAGTCCGTAAACTATTCTAAACTGATCAATTTAGTCTTTGAATTATCTGCCAAACTATTCTAAATTCATCAATTTAGTCTTTGAACTATCTACCATCTCTCTTATTTAGAAAGTAATTAAAGAACTAAATTGATGGATATAGAATAACTTAGAGACTATTTATTCTATTTTTTGATAGTTTAGGGAACAAATTGAGAGTTCACTCCCAATTTTTTGATGAATCTTTTGCTTCAATTCATTGACGGCGATGCCTCCCTTCATCCTAATTTTTTTTGGATCATTGCATTCAGACTTTACACCATCAATAGTTGTTGCAAATCGTTCCATAATAATATACAATGACCATGCTCGTATCCATGAAGAATTGAGTTTCTTGAGTGAGTTTCATTGATAAGTAGTAATTTAACGATTTACAGTGGCCGGGAGCAACGAAGGTGAGGGGAGGAGCGACAAAGATGAGGTGTAGATGAGAGGCAAAGATGAGGAGTTGAGATAATAATAATAATAATAATAATAATAATAATAATAATTATTATTATTATTATTATTATTATTATTATTTGACAATAACTACGTCATTATTTGCGAGCACCAACTAAATCCACAAAAGGGGTTCGCTTGGCTTCCATTGCATCGTTCCAAAAACAAAAATCTAAATCCATCGAAGATTCCACCTAAGCGGGGAATGGCTCTAAGAACTCACCATATTCCCATACTCTTCTCAAACTCTCCCGTCACAGTTATTTTCAACCACAAACTGAACACCCGAATCTCATGCACCGGCGGCAGCAGCGGTGGCGGAAATGGCATCAGCGACGCGGCACTAGCATCAGAGCTGACAGCAAAGGTTTCCAATATGAACACACGTGCGCTGCAAGCGAAGGAAGCCATGAGAAAGAGCAGAAAGCTCCTTTTCCAAGAGCTAAGCGAGTACCTTGGACTCAAAGAAGATGAGGCAAAACTGAAATGGAGCAACATGAGTGAAGACGAGAAATGGGTGTTGGTTAAAGGTTTTGTTGCTGAATGGGGTGCACATTTTCATCCATTGTCGGCAAAGTCTACTAAAGAAATGGTGGAAGAATATCTACAACAGCCACAGGATAACCCATCCTCTACTTCTTCTCTCTTGTTTCCTGGTTTCAAGAGGATTATTGGTTTTCCATAGAAAGAAAACTACAACACAAATTCAAGAGGATAATTGGCTTCGGAACTTCCAAGATTAATTTGGTCTTTTTTTTTGGTTCCTTATGTGTTTTTTGTTGTTGTTGTTGTACAAAATTAGCAAGGAATAGAATATCCAGCTTGCTTTTTCTTGTTTACCCGAAAGAATATGTCGTATAAGAATCATCATCTGTTATAAGAAAACACCAACCATCGTCTAGAATATACATAAAGAGTCTGTTATCAACTTCAGTACTGGCTTCTGTCAAGTGCTAATTTAGATCAGCATCTCTTAATCTTTCTTGCATAGCTAACAAAGCCAACCCCACAGGACTATCATTGACACTGATAAATTTAAGCAAAATAATATCACTGCACATTAAGTGCAAACATAACTCTAAATAGCCATACAAAGGAAGCACGTTTAAAAGTGTTTCAGATTTGGGGTGAAATATGATGAACTATTGGAGAATTTATGCTAACAGAGGGATGGAGATAAAACAAAGCTCCAGTTATAAATGGGTTCTTTCAATTTTTATTTACTCAAAGTGGTCTTATCAAATGTAAAAGAGAGTTTAAAATATTTATATACAACAACCACAAAGCTATCAAATGGTTGTACTGCATCAATGAAATGTATGGAAGAGAGTGAAATGCACAAACATCATCAGAAATACAGCTGTCTGCAGTGTGCAACCATAGCTTCTGCTGGACAATATGGACACTTGAATGTTCGCGTGCTGTTTTTTGATAACTTCATAATTGATTGCTTGCAAAGGACATGGAAACATGGCAGCAGCATTGGAGGATTCTCTTCACTCCCTTGATCCCTACTCACAGGGCAGACAAAAATTGAATGGAACTGAAATTCCTTACCCAATTCTACTGGCACTGGCAACTGTTTCATTTCCTGCCACTCCTGCTTCTTTGCTGCCATTACATTTGCCAACTTTAACAGTGTAGGTAACCCTTCAGCTCCTGCTGCAACTACCACACTCAGTGGGTTTTCATAAGATTGCCCCATGAGAGTGCAGAACTGCCGCACCAGCTCTTCAATTGTCATCTCCCAAAGAAGTGGGGACATCAACTCAGAATAAGGGGATTTCTCAAGCCTTCCTGCATATAAGAGGCAACCCATAAGCTTTTGGAACTCATCCTTGTTGAGAGAAGCAAAAGGAGCAAGATAAGTTCTGGCATATTGTAGTGCATCAGCTCGGGTTCCTTTTTGCAGAACCTCTACAAACTGCAGTCTGTGAATCTCAAGCTCAAGATTGGAACCAATCTGAGTAAGTTTTTCACGATTGGCGGAGACCCATGTGAGAGCAGGCTCAAGGTTTCTACTCTTCATGGCTTGAGTAATCTGATGCATTTCCAAGAATTGAGATCTAAGTGTAGTTGCATCAGGCTCTCCAGCCTCTTTTATGATGCTATCTCCAAGTTCAAATAAACCTTGACGGTAAAAGTGGCTTGCAATGATCTCATTGATAATATGATTATCGAAGTCCACATTTCTGTATGCCTTTGATATATCAGGGTTTAACAATTTTTCAAGGAGTTTTTGATATTTGGCAATACTTGTATTCAATTCCTTATGTGATCCTTCTAACTGTTGAAGTGCCCCAATAGTATTGAGCTTAGACTTGAGTTCTATAAGAATGGATTTCTGGTCAACAGGAGTGGAGGGATCATGTGGTGACTGAATTGTAGCCAATGCCTGCTCAATTTCACACCCTACCCGGTCAACAACTTCTTGCGACTTTGAAGAGGATAACTTTTGCTTCTTAGCCACATGGTCAAATGCATCTTTGATGCTGCTCAGCTCCATCTTTATGTTCAGATCACAAGCTCCTAAAAATACTGGAAATGTTAGTAAGAAATGTAACTGCAGTTCAGAAAGATGCAAAAAACTGTTCTTGTATAGAAACTACGCATGTGGCATAATATAAGAGTAGACTAGAGACACCGCACTGCTAAATGCTATAACAACTGTTTATAGTCTACCATTAACCACACTTGTCAGCATTTACAATACTTCATTAAGAGCTACAGTCACATGCAATCCAAAATGAAGAAAATATTTCCTTATCATCTAGTTTCTCCACCTTTCAGAAAGCTAAAAAAAATGTTCCTGCCAAGCTCATTTGAGGGGGGGAGTAATATCAAACTAACTAAAAACATTGATATTACCAATGTAAAGAAAATACACCAAAGTAACATATCAAAGATATTGAAAAACCTTATTTATTTATTTATTTATTTATTATTAAAATAACACACAAAGCATAATGCCATTGACATAGAATTTCAACTGAGCCAATTCTTGAAATAACAATATGAGAGAATCTCAGGCTGGATACTTTAACCTCAATTTTATGTATAAAGCTACTCAAATTATGGTTCTAAACTGAACTCCACATAGAGGACCCCTCATTTCAATTCAAAAACCTGAAAAAGGATAACCCTATGCTAAAGTTGTGTAGTTAACATCTGAAACACCATATTTGTATGCCATTACATCGATCAGATTTTAGCTGCTGTTTATTTTCTATGTATTCCCCATGTTCATATTAAAGGGAGTTCTAGTTTAGTGGGGGAATTGGAACTGCAGAGGAAATTCCTTTGCCCATTGTTATCCTAACACATTCATCTGCATTTTCATTGTCATTTCCATAGAGATCTACTACTCACCTGACCTAAGACTTGAAAATAAATACAGCATCAAGAATGCAAAATGTATAGAAGAATGGTTGTTGCAGTTGTAACTAGTGGACAACACCAGCTAGCAATAGAGAACTGAATAATAAAAAGGCTACTAATTTGTATTTAAATTTTAAAATAACACAAGCTCTAGATACGGGTCTGACCAAAATAGTCTTAAATATTAATTAAATGGCTTAACGTGCGCACAACAAATTCAGCCATAGGATATTAAAAATGAAGGTTCATGGTGTTAATTTGTACCCATAAGCGTCCACAAAACAGAATGAAATGTTGTAAATTGTAATGTGATAGGATCAAACAAGTAAATAGAGTGATAATCAGTTCTGCTAACGTAGCAGAACAATATATTGATTCAAATGAGTGAAAATGTAGTAGAATCAGTGAGAATTCTACACAGTTACAATATGAAAACTGGAAAAAAAGTAATGTAACAGTGCCTGGGCTCTATAGAGGCCTTATCTCTCCCAATTGCCTAAGCCAAATCCAGAATGATTCTCCCCTAACCAACTCTGATACTATATTCCCACCAATTCTCTCTCCTCACACCATCTAGCTGTGCCACATCAGCATACGTGCACACATTCCACTACTCTCAAATGATTAGTTAGTAATGGAAGCCCTGCTCCCTGCATCACTGAGAACATGCCTCACCGTAGACCCCCTTTTCCCTTTTCTTCTGTAAACTTTACCTTTGCCAAACTTATCATAATGGGTATGCTTCAGGTGCAAATGCTAACATATAGGTAAAAAGTAAAATAAATGATGAACAGCTTTTAGCAGGATGCTAGTTTATCTGTTGCCTTATTGATGGGATGGGAGTTTCCTCGACTCCCTACACTGATGGGTGGTTGCTCCAACGTTTATGTGAACTCTTGATTAAACGACTATTATGCTAAAACACAAACTATACCCTACCAATGTGTGTTCCTACATAAAAACTCATAAGTACAAAAACAACCAAACAATATTCCACTTGGTGAGATCAGCTATATGGATCGCCATAATAGCATGTATTAAGTCCACAGATAGACCATTTAGGCATTTAACTCTTAATGGTTTGGCTTTGGCCTATAGTATTCCTCGGTCTCTCTCCACCTCTAACTGTCAGACTATCCTCCATTTTATCAACTCTCATCACCAATGACTTTGTGAATATTCTTCCCACATATCTTAACCACCTAAAATGAGACTTCACCATCTTTTTTACAATTGGGGCTATCCTAAATTTCTCCCTGATGATTGTATTCCTAGTCTTTTGTTTTTCATAATCGCTCATCTATGATAACATTTTCATCTCTACAGAACTGCACCATATTTCACATTGAGTGACAAAAATAGAAAAAAAAGGAATTAAAATCCTGATCAAGTTAAATATTAAATCAACAAAATCTGAAATCTTCAATTAACTACTGATGGCAATTGTTCTCCCCTTCAGAGTACTTTATGCATTGGTAGCAAGCATCAATAATACAACCATAGATATTTTCTTAGACATCTAATTAAAACAATACAATGCAGCATATTCCCTAAAATGACTGCACATTACTAGACAAGCTAAACACAAACAGTGTAAGAAAGGATCAAAATCCTGATACCCCACTAAATTAGTAAATGTATAGTACAATGTTCATGAAAACTAAAACTGAACAAAACAAAACAAGCACTGCGCAGCAGAATTCTGAAATTTAGAGTTCACCAAACAGGCTAAAAATACATCGCTAAATGTAAATTAAAATATTTTTAAAATAACTTCATTTTCAAAGCATGCACTAGAAAACAAAATGTTAAATCTACAATTTAAATAGGCAAGATTCTTACACAAATGTATTATGAAGAATTAACTTTACCACAGAATATAATCAAAATGGTAGATGCAGATTAAAAAAACAACAATTCAACAAGAATCGAATTAAATAGAATGGAATCAAGATGTGCAACCAATAAATATTGCACAAATGACTTCCTTTCTTTCCGATCAGAATCCCTAATCGCCAATAAATGTTTCGAAAAATAATTTTAAAAAAAATCACTGTAGGAAACTGAATTCAAAATGATTAATTATTGTTGAGGCAAACTAAGAACAAATCAAAAATCGTAAAATAGAAAATAATCAGAAGTATATAAATTACAGTTATCTTAGGTCGACTTTCTGGAGAAAACGAAATTGAATCGTTGAAACAAAGAAATGAAAAAAATGAAAAAAGAGAAGTTAAATTAAATGTGAGACTGAAAAAATGAAGATGGTTTTGTGTTACCTGAATAACAAAGAGTGTGAGAGAAAGCGAAAGGTTGTGCGATGCGAAGGAGACGAGACGAGACGGAAAGAGAATGCAGGCATACGTACGTGCGAGGGCAACTGAATCAGTCACTCGTGCGAAAGCAAAAAACTTCTGGCCAAGTTTCTCCTCTTCCCCTTTTCTATTTTACATTTCTACCATTTCGGTTTATGTGTTTTTTTTAAATAAAAAATCTCACACAAAACGATAAATAAATATCACACAAAGTATCATGTACTTCAAGGGTGAATGAGCAAATCAAATCTCTCACTGATGAACCACTAAAATTGACCGTATCATATTGTCTAAAATGTTATGAGTGGTTAAGATTGAATCGACCAGTATTAAATCTCAACAGTTGATGAATTTTTATACTACATCCTACGGTCATATTTAATGGTTCACCGGCGAGGCATTTGATTTGCTCTCTCACCCTAGAAGCAGCCAAATTATCACATAGTCAAACTCAAATTCAAATCTGAGAATCGGTGTCCCCATTTCGCCGAAACATAGAGACATGTGTAATAACATGTAATATTATTCTCGCAAAATTATTTTTGGTTCTCATTTATCGTAATCATCAATTTCAAGGCAGTCTTTTATCTTTGTTATTTTAATTTAGTTCTTTTATGTTCTAAAGTGTTCATTTCATTTTTTCCATTTTTTAATAGTATTTCAGAGTTCGTTCTTCATGGCAGTCTCGCTCGCTATAGATGTTCAATAATCGTTATGTAAGCTTACTCAAATTCAAACCTCAGGTTTAGATTTAAAAAAAAACACAAAAACCTAGATTCAGATTCAAAACGAAAAAACGAAAACTCAAATTAAGAAGAAAGACGAAAACTTTTTAGATCTAAAGACGACTCTGATCCAAATTGCCTGATTCAGATTCAAGGAGAGAAAAGAAGAAGCATGAAGAGAGAACGGAAGAAGATGGGATTATGATTTTTTGTATTTTTTTAATTTATTTTTTGTTTCTTAATTTGTTATTTATTTCTAGCATTAGCTTATGTGTAAAGTTTTCATATATGGCAATGACATGTGACTGTCAGCGCATAAAAAATTGCCACATAACCAACGCCACTTCAGCACTCTGATAGTAGAAACTAATGGCAAGGACTAAAAGTGTAAACAGAAAATAATGTAGGGACTAAAAATGGTCAAAAAAATTTATAGGGGCTAAAAACAAAATTCACTATATTTATAGGGACCAAAAACATATTTCACCCTTTTGTTCCCCAAAAAAATGTTAGTTTCATGGTAAATTGTTGTTCCATCTAAAACAAGGAATGCTTTTGAGGCACGAGAACAATATGTTCTATCAATTGTGGCAAGAACCAACACCTAAAAAGTTGTACAAACTAATAAGACTAACATTGTTAATATATTTTTTTTTTGACAAGATTGTTAATATATTTTTAAAAGGCTTTTTTTTTTCATACCCCAACTTGTCTCCCATACTCCATATTAGCCAAATAGACCAAAATACCCTCATTTTTTTTAAAAAAAAATGTGAACTTTCCGGAAATCCACATAAATTCAGAAATGGGGTAAAAAAATTTCCAGATTTATGTGTATTTCCGAAATGCAATTTTTTTAAAATAGCTTCCGAATTTATGTATAAATTCGGAATATATTTTAATATATTCCGAATTTATACATAAATTCGGAAGCATAATTTATTTATTTATTTTTTAAAAAATCAGTTTAAATTAATTAAAAAATCAATTTAAATTAGTTAAAAAAATTCAGTTTAAATTAGTTTAAATCTATTTAAATATGATAACGATAACGATAACGATAACAAATGAAAAAAAAATCGAAAATATAATAAAGTCGATAAAATACGAGTATATATACAAAAATAAAACCAAAACAAATACATCTACGGATGAAAGTCTAAGTGTCCTAAAGCCTGGAGGAGGCTGTCGTATGCATCGGTTGGAATGTCTCCCTCACAACCCATATCAACGAGTATGTGTCCAGCGGCAGCATCCAACGCATCTTGATACGTCCATGGACCAACTCCCTCAGCTACAGTCTGCTGCTCTGGTCCATGCTACTCTGGTACCTCCTCAGCTGCAATCAGTCGTGGAATGGACACCTGCCGATACCAAGGTAGATAGTCATCGGTGGACTCACCCGCCATGCCTGCGACTCTGCTAGTACGAACAAAAATTCATGCTAAGGATGGATACACCGACAATCTCTCTAAAATGGAGATCATATCTGGATGTGAGCCTAAGATGGGTGCAGGAGGGATCTGCTGGATGGGCCCAAACTGTCAGCGGACCCGGTCAGCCATATATGTGACCGCAATGTCGCCCCAATGTGATGGTCATCTCCCCCCAAGGCACGTGAAAGGAGCTAGTCTCAAAATGCCACCTCTCAACAAAAGCAGATACAAGCTCATGGTTGATGTTGTTGAGAGGTGTGGCGTCCAACTAAAATAGCCTCGCCTGCTGCAACCATGCTGCAATATGATGGTGGTGCACCTCAGGTCTAATACTGGATATCTTCGCCCCGTGAGATGCAACCTTCAGCGTACCTCAGTCTTGTAAAAAAATAAAAGTAATTAATAAATAATTTAAACTAATTAAATAATTTAAACTAATTAAGTAATTAATAAATAACTTAAAGTAATTACCTCCCCGGCCAGTAGTCGACTGACGCGGTGATCCACTAAGCGGTGCAACAAAGGCCGCTCAGCAGCCTCAGCCTGATACTCAGCTTCCTCAGCCTGATGCTCAGTATCCTCAGCCTGATGCTCAGCAGGCTCTTGTATATATGGCTGCTCAGCCTGTGGTATCTCTGGCTGCTCAGCCTGTAGTATGTCTGGTATGTGTGGCTGCTCAGCCTGGTCCTATCACTGTCAGACACGCCTCTGACGCTCAGAAGCGTGCCCGGCCTGTCTGACCAATCTGATCCTCGTCCTAGTCTTAGGAGCAGCATCATCTCCCGGTGTAGATCCAGATGTCTCGCCTGGTGTAAAGTCTCGACTACTAGCCACTGAAAAACGAAAAAGATGAGTTAAAACGAATTTATTATTTTTTAAAAAAAAAACCTTCCGAATTTAGGTGTAAATCCAGAAATTTCAACATTAAAATTTCCGGATTTACACCTAAATTCGGAAGGTTATTTTTTAAAATTTTCGGGAAATACATGTAAATTCGGACAGTTAAATTAAATTCCGAATTTACATGTATTTCCGGAAATTTTTTTAAAAAATTTGAATTTGCCTTCCGAATTTATATGTATTTCCGGAAAATTTACAATTTTTTTTTCCGGAAATATGTATAAATCTGGAAATTTTAGGGAGAAAACTCACTTTTTTCCGAAAATATACGTATAATGATGAGAATTGTACTTTTTAAAATTTTTTCAGGGGTATTTTGGTCTATTTGGACAATATGGGGGTATGGGAGACAAGTAGAGGGTATGAAAAAAAAAGCCTTTTTAAAATAGTAGATTTTTCACTATTCCCGTTCACACTTAAGGATGCAAAGCTATGGAGGCCCAATACTTCAAAACTGGCAACGTACCGTGTCCGATACGTATCTGATACCGATATTTCCCGATACGTACCCAAAGAGTATCCAATAATTTTATAATTCTTTTTAAAAAATATTTCACTCGATACTTTTCAGATACCTCTTGCCAACTAAGGATACTTCTCAGATACATTTTCGATACCTCTTACCAACTAAGTACATGATTGTCACTCACACACAGATATATATATATATATATATATATATATATATATATATATATGATACACTTTAGTACCTCAATAAAAAAAAGAGAAAAGTTTATGTTTTTTCGTAACACAATCATAGAAAAAATAATACATTTTGTTATGAGTGAGATAAATATACGTAACTATATCTACTTGATATGATCACAGATATTTATTTCTACAATGTGATAATCATATATAATAGAAGGTGGGTAGAGTTGGTCAAAAAAAAGAAGGTGGGTAGAGTTGGTTCACAATGATGCTCAAGCTAGAATATCTCAATAAAATTGTACATATCGAAGTGTATATATATATATATATATATACACACACACACACACACTAGCGGAAGAAGGGTGCTCCCGCGCTCGTCTTTCGCTTTTGATTATTGTGCTACCGTAGATACATATGTAATAGTGGTTTAGTGTGAGTTCCAGACTGGATTAGCTCAGTCCAAATAGGCTTCGCCCCAAAGACAGAATAAGCACATTACTGCAAGTTGCTATGCACATTCCGGATTGATCTGTTTCAAGTAATGAAATATCAAAACCAAACTAATATATAGAACATGGAAGACTACATGTGAACAAAGAGAACACCATATATGGAACCAAGCATTAGCAATACACGGTTAAAAAACTGTAAAGATAAAAGCAATGTTTTTTATTGTTGTGTAACCGGTTATTTTCTATACACACAAAATTTTGATGACTGGATAGATTAAAATGCATCAACTTGATAAAGAAAAAAACGGTCCATGGAAGAACTGAACAGTAACCTGTAAAATCCAAAAAAAGTCAGAAACAACAACAAATTTCATATAAATGCAAATTGGACATAAATTAAACAATAACAAAAGCCATTAATCAGAAAGCAAAGTTAATAAATGAGTAAGAATTACATCATTAAAAAGACCAATTTAAAATGAACCTGGAAATATAGGAACATATCCAATGCATTGTATCATTTTTTTCGGCTCCTCTTCAATCGCATCTCTGCTAGCAACCAGTAAATTAAACCCCCCCAAGTATTAAAAAGAAGAGCAGTAGAAATTGAGAGACACGGGAAAAAGAAAAAAGGATCGGAGAGAGAGAAAGAAATGGAACTGATTGTGAATTTGTGGAAGTTATGGGCAAGGGATGTGGACTTCATGATGGAAGTTTTTTAACCGAATAAATATGGATAACATTGTTAAAAAGGGTAAACTTCGAATATTGAAAGTGATACGCAAAAAAGTAGTTAGAGTGGTGAACTCCCTTTGTATAATGGTATAGTGTAAGTTATGGGCAAGGGATGTGGACTTCATCATGGAAGTTTTTTAACCGAATAAATATGGATAACATTGTTAAAAAGGGTAAACTTAGAATATTAAAAGTGATACACCAAAAAGTAGTTATAGTGGTGAACTCCCTTTATATATAAATAATATAATATATATATATATATATATATATATATATATATCATGTATGTGAGTTTCTCAGTCAATAATTTTAGTTAATAATTATCGCTTTCCTCAATATTTAAGGCAAGCTCCGTCAACACCTATTTGACGTGGGCGGGAATTGAACCCGGAAGCATACCGGATCGACCCCCACTACGTCCCAGAGAGAGCCCGGACCACTGGGGTAGGAGTGTTGGTTGTTAAGTTCTAAAAATTAAAGACATTGTCCATAAGATTTAGCACAACCGGCAAAAACAAGGTTGTTAGACTTGACATTTTATGTGGTTAGCCGAGTTTGGAGAAAGATCTCCACATTACGTGTGTGAAAGTTTACGTAGTACCCTTATAAAACTGAGTTTGGATAAAGACAAATAAATACTTAAAATAAATTTAAAACTGAGTCGGATGACTGAGAAGATGAGTTTCAATATTGTGAGGATCTCTTCGACACCGACCACACCCATTTTCTCGAATCTTCTTCTTCAACCCCTTCGTTCTCCTTCTCATAGCACCTCCCTCTTCGCCATTTTCCCATCAAAGCTAATCACTCCCACGCTCGTCAATCGCACGCCGAAGCGTGGTATTCGCGGTGGAATCGTGGCTATGGCTGCACCTAGCTCCCTCAACAAATCAGAGGAAGAATGGCGTACAGTCCTCTCCCCTGAACAGTTCCGAATCCTAAGGCAAAAAGGCACCGAGTAAGATTCTCACTTTTTTTACCTATATATTAAGCTTAGAAACTCATTTGCTGCTTTCAATTTTTTGTTTTTGATTTCTCCATCCAGCAGTTTGATGCTAAAATGGTTCTAAAATAATTAATTGGGGGTGGTTGGTATAAAATTCACATGTTTATTTCTGATCTTATGTGCAAAAGTTCTTCTTTAATTGAAAGAAATAACTTTTGTTTTAAAATTTAGCATTGGATATTAATATTATCGATAGAATATTATCAATTGTCTAATTATAATAGTATTTCATTTGTGTTTGTAAAAGAAATTTAGATAATTATAATATTATCAATTCATGCCTGTGTTGATGTTTTGGGTGGAGAAATCATGCGTAGAGTGGACAAATCAGAGTAATTCTGTGTAAAAACATCAAAAAAATTGAGTGAAACGTTGGAATCGGTGCTGTCAATCACAGATTGCGGAAAATAGCAGTTTGCTCAAATTCTGCTATGCTATAGCGTGGTATTGCACCATTATAACCGCTATAGTCTTGATTACTCACTATACTGGCTGTGTTATATGTTTTGAGTAGAGAAATGATGCATAGAGTGGACAAATCAGAGTAATTTTGTGTAGAAAGATTAGAAACTTTGAGTCAAATGATGGCTCTAGTGTTGTCAATCACGAATTGTGGAAAATAGCAGTTTGCTCAAATTCTGCTATGCTATAGCAGAATGCTGTGTCACTGGCACTGCGCCACTATATCCACTATTTGACAGTACTGTTGGACATAACACGACAATAGCGGTTTGTTCAAATTTCGTTGCACCATAACTGCTAACAATACTAGTCTTGGCTGTAGAGTAATTTTGCCAAATTGAATTAATTATCAATGATGGTACCTAACTATCTATCTACTGTCTAGTTTCATTTAAAATAAAATGGGAATTTGTGTTTATGTTAACAAGAAAATGGTTTGGTATGGTATTATTCATTTCAGGTACCCTGGAACTGGAGAATATGACAAGTTCTTTGGTGAGGGAGTTTATAGCTGTGCAGGTTGTGGGACTCCTCTCTACAAGTCCACAACAAAATTTAATTCTGGTTGTGGTTGGCCAGCCTTCTTTGAGGGTTTACCTGGAGCCATAAAACAAACTGTGAGTTCACTTCCTCTTCTGAGTCTTGCTACTGAGTGCTTTAAAAACTGTTAAAACATAGAAATATAAATGAAAAGCTAAACATAACATTTAATACACTGAGAACTTCACAATGTTCACCTTTCAATTTCATTTAGTTTTTGCAATTGTCTTGTCTTCATTTGCATCAGAAATTGAGTTTATATATACAAATATTTGATAAAATTGCCAGCCTGACCCTGATGGAAGGAGGATAGAAATAACTTGTGCTGCTTGTGGAGGACATCTTGGTCATGTGTTCAAAGGTGAAGGATTTTCAACACCCACAGACGAACGACATTGTGTCAATAGCATTTCACTTAAATTTGCGCCGGCTAATTCTTCCTGAGTTCTACTATATATTGATTACTTAACTGTTGGCATCCGTAAACAATTGCTGTGCTTGTATTATGAATGAATTTCATAGAATGATGGCCAAATAATAATGTTACTCAAATATAGAATGATGTTGACCCCTCTCCCCTCTCTTGGTGCTAAATCCTAGCATGTTCATCTGTGCTTGTGTGGTTCATGGGCATATGTTTGATATTTGAAAGTCTTGCAACTATCAGAATATAAATATGAAAATTATTGTTGATATATTTTTGAGAATTTGGAATTGTTAGCTCCAAGGTTGTCAAACTCGAGAGTCTATGTAAACTCGTAAAGTATAGGTAAAATTATTATTGGTATATTTTCGAGAATTTGGAATTGTTAGCTCTAAGGTTGTCAAATTCGAGAGTCTATGTAAACTCATAAAGTATACATGAAATCTATATAAATGAAATCTATACATGATATCATATAGGTTAACACAACAATGTTCAACATTCAAGCTCCACAATAAAGCAAAGTAGCAAAACACAATATTGAAGTGTGTTATTGCATTATTACTAGTTATTACTAGATAAAATCATACTTTATTAATGGTTAAATCATATAAACTTGTAAAACACAAGTTATTAAAAAGAAAAAAAATTCATAAACAAGAGCTATTTTTTTGTGGTGAAAAAAAAATCATAAACAAGAGCTAATTTGATCTAAAATTCATAATTTTAATTTAGTTACTACGCTGTTGAATAAAACAAAACAAAAATAATATTGAAAATGTAAAATTAACTTTATAAATCAAATACATACCGCAACAAATTGGTAATTCAGCCTAAGTAGCTAACAAGATTCTCCAATAATTTACATTTCTACGCTAAATCAAATGTAAAACTGTAGACTCATAAACTTGCAGTAAAATCTATCGATTTTATCAGAGTTTACTTGAACTCGTAGGGGTTTATAAAAAATAGATTTTACCAGCTAGTTGACTCGTTTTTATAATGTAAAATCGTAAACTCATAAGACTTTAAGAGTTAACATGAGAGATGATGATATAGTTATTTCCTATTCTGCATGTGATTGGTATAGTGGGATAAAATTTTGTTGATTTCATTTTATAGTTACTCAAACAAAAGGGGAAAAAAGACCCGGTATCTCACGTAATATCAACGGAAAATTGTGGAACGGCCACATCATTCGTGCCTTTTGTTCATATTGTTTTTTGTAAGATACACAGCATTACGCTTTTCAAATACTAAATATTGCATTTCCTTGCATTGATCGTATGCTCGAGATAAATTTTCCCTTCAAACTATGGGTAGCCGAGGTTGTGGATGAGAATGCACATTCACTTAGGGTATGTTTGGAACGGCCACATTATTCGTGCCTTTTTTTTATAGGCAAAGTGGTTAGAAATTAGTGTGTTAGTAGTTAGAGGGGAGGGGGAGTGGGGTTCGAACTCCGTACGCCTACATTTTCACCAACGATGTCCCTTTCACTCAACCGCGTGAACTATCCTTCCGGGACATCATTCGTGCCTTTTGTTCATATTGTTTTTTTGTAAGAATTACGTGAATAGTTCTAGTTGATACAAGTGAAAGAAATGATGCATTAACAGTTAGAATAGCTGCAGTGAACCCAAAATTTTTCTTGTGAACTCAAATTAAAATAGATGCAGTGAACTCAAATCAAGCGTTCAACGAAATAATTCACCTAATTTTTACTAATTTTTGCATATATCGAAGCGAACTATTACAGTATAAAATTATAGTAGTCTATTGAGACATATAGAGAGTCCATGTACAATCCAATTAATATTACAAGAATCCATACATACAAGTACATACACAATAATTCACAATGTTGGTAGTGGCAGTGGCCGTGTGTGAGTGGTTGCGACAGATAAAGTTTTTTGTTCGTGGTGGCTAGGACAGAGTCCTTTGTGGAGGACGAGAAGGGGACGAGGATCTATGCATGGAAATGGGGGAGCTCTCAACAATGGCAGCGTGCAAATAGGAGCTAGGGAGATGACAACAACCATGATAGAGGGAAGGAGAGGGACCCGAATCCTATGTTGCCTTTTCACAATGCAGCAGGCAGCAAAACCATTAGATTTAGAGAAAAACCTAGCGGTTCTGAAAAAATCTAATGGTTTTGCTGCCTGCTTCACCGCGCAGAGGCAACCGTGATAGGAAATCAACACATAAACACAATAAAAGAGCAAGAATCTATGAGGAGCAACAACGAATATATGGCAGCAAATAGAACAAATAAAAACGCACAATGAACACCGATATTTTTAACATGAAAAATCCCTCATAGCACTGGTAAGAACCACGGGTCGTCCAAACCAAAGAAATAGCTCAACTATAATCAGGTAAGGGTACAAGAGAGTCTCAAGAAAGTGCACACACCGTGGCAACAACTAACCAAAACAACAAAGCACAAAAGCTTACAATATGAGAACAAGAAGATGAAAATACTCAAATCTGCAGCTTCTGTGCGAAGCGAATATCTCCCTCATTAAACCTCGTTTCGACGATTCAAACATTTCACTGATATGACAAGCCTTCGGTGCCATAAAGATACTTCCATATGCACAACATTCACACCGTCTATAGAAACCATAGCTTTTGTCCAATACAATTTTGAAATTTTCTTCCCTCTAGCCAAAACCGGAGCTAGTTACCTTTGCTGAGTTTCCACTTTCCAGAACCAAAGTGATTATCATAACCACAATCATCAAGCATAGGCATAGAAATCAAATTAAAGCGAACATCGAGAGCACATTTGACTCCTTTAAGCAACGACTGCATTCCCATGTTGGTTTGCAAACAAATATCAGCAACACCAATTACCTTATATACACCATCATTACCCATTCTAAACACTCCAAAGTCACCTAAAGTATAAAATATGAAGAACTACTTCTTGGGTGTAACGTGCAACATAGCACCAATATCAATTATCTACATGCTCTCATCAGACACAAGATTAATTGTCTCACAAGATTAATGAATAATAATAAAGTGACATACATCTCTTATAAAATTGAAGACCTACAAGTCTTTTTATAATGATAAATTAAGTTGAAATTTGACATTTTACTATCACAAGTCTTTAACTAAAGATCGAATAATTGTAAAAAGAAAAAACTAAAGATCGAATAGTATTTTTATTGTAGTCAATTAATTAAGTTCAAAATAATTATTTTAAAATCAAATATATTCTCAAATAACACTAAATTTTAAAAAATTAAATATTTTATTTAAAAAAAACTATAGGTTAATTCGAACACAAAATTTTGTTAATTGAGTACTTTTTGGGACACAACAGTGTCTCTTCCTCAAACTCTAGTCATATCTCTCAACATTCTCTCTACTTCTCTCTTCCTTTTTGTTTACCCATGAGAGGAGTGGTTCTGAGTTAGTTTCTTAGCCTGAAATCACCCTTTTGTATCATTTTTTATCTAAATAAGTAGTTTAAACATTTTGTTCAATAAAAAAAAGTGGTTTCACATTTTTTTGATGAAATATGGTTCCACATATATTTAGCTTTTATTTTGTATTTTTCCTTGATTTCATCGTCAAAGTGCAGCGTTATTGTTGTTCCTCGTCTTGCGGCCTTTTCAATCTCCAGTCTTATTGTAGTGTTTATTTGGTTTAAGTTGACAAATCAACTTCACTCCATTACAGATTCAACCAATGGTTATGAGTTCAAGTTATAGATCTCGATACATGTGTATTCCAGTGACTTTAATTTTGCCATATTTGTAGGCATTTTGACATTTTATGCTATTAACTTGAGTGCTGGGAGTTTTGTTCGCAGTTTCATCATCTTCGATTTTAGCAGTTTGTGTTATTTTTAGCATAATCTATCAATTTGAACGAATAGATATTTTTTCGTATAAAAAAATTCTGTGTTATATATATATATATATATATATGGGTGTATTAATCAAAGCTCAAACTATATATCACTTAAAAAGAAACTTGAATCATGCATAATAGAAATGGAATGTCACAACATACATGGAATCGTAACACTATTTGCAAAGTTGCTACAATTCATTCCCACACTCATATACACATGCATCACTCGAGATATATCTAAGAATCCAACATGAATTGGAAACGAAGATAGTTTGGAGCAATTTTATTTAAGATAGTAGATAGTAGATGCATCATTTATTTAAAGTAGTCGATGTATGCATCATGCATGACATTTTTCTGTTGAACATCAATATTATGAAGTGGCAACTGCAGCATTCATCTTCAACAAGCCATTTTCTTTAGCGTTATAGACAGCCTTGAAGAAGTCTTGTGCTTCAGAGTTAGAGACAAAACACCAACCATATTCAATATTAGGATTAGGATAACGAGCACAGAAGCTTCCACTTCCTTTCTTCGTGCAGTCAGCATGAGACTGACATAAGTTAGGATGTTCCTCAATCATCTTCATAGTACGTCCAGTTGGATATATGCAAAAACCCACGACTAGTCCAATGGGTATACAACGACAGTCTCTAGAGCCACAGGGTGGCATCTCAAATGGGGAACAAGCTCCTGAACAATCCACTGCTTCTACCTTCTTCATCGAAAACATTACTGCAAGGGAAGAAGGGTGCCAAAGTTAAAAATACATATACCTTCACACATATGCATATGCATGCATGCAATATTTACCTTCACACATATACAAAATATTATGTTAATTTAATATAGTGGGGATACTCTTTATTTCATAAATCATTATATATAATATTAGGGTAAAGTTCTTATTCTAAAATATAAAATTGAAATGGTGTCACATACAGAACATGGCAAGCAAGAAAAGAGCGAAAGGAGCCAGTTTAGTATAAGCCATTATATTGTTTGTGTGGGTATCCAAAGAACTTGCTAGCAAATGATGAGCTTCGTGTTGCATTAGTTCATTCTACATACGGTGCAACTTATAGGCGAAGTTTTTGCTTCTGATGGTTCCCATATTTAGTATTTCTTATTACTTTTTAATTTGAGATAGTGCCACCTAAGTAGTGGTCCAAATTATTTTTCATCTATCTTATCATTCTTATCTTTCCTTTTTTTTTTTTGACTAAATTATGATTCCTGTCTTAATTGCCACACACTCTGACAGTATCAAATTTGGCGTACATTATAAAAAATTAATTCCCAATAATGTGATATTTTTTACTTTCTGACTTGGAAGAGGCCGGCCAGGCCGGACATGGCACTAATTTTTTTTTTTTTACAACATGGTATCACTAATTTAAAACGTGTATTTAAGCAATAATTTAGTTGCTGCACTAGAAAGGGACAAATACTACACCATCAATTGTATTCCCTCCGTCTCAAAATAATTGTCGTTTTAGTTCATTTCACACATATTAGGAAAAAAACATAAAAGTAGGAAAGAGAATAGTATTTTTACCAAATTATCATTATCAAACATTGGGAGTGATGAATATAATAACTTGAGAGTGACGAATATTATTTTAATTAGAGGGATGATACTATTCTCTCTCCTACTTGGGAGTAATGTTGCATTGGAAATCGTAAATGATAATTATTTTGAGACAACTTTCTATGCTAAAACGACTATTATTATGAGATGGAGGGACTATTATTTAATTCTTTTTTTGGTGATTACTCCCATACTCATTCACAGTTTGATGAGTATGATACCTTCTAGACGAAACTAGGCAAAATTGGTTCAATATTTATTTTTATTTTAAAATATTTAAATAGAAAAAAGATGTGTCATTGAATATTTTGTCTAGTTTTGCCTAGAAAGTATCATACCCACTCAACTCTCTGATAGATATGGTAAAATTTACCTTCTTTTTTACGGGTAGTATTATTTAATTCCTAAACCACATCATCGCTTTTCTTTCCTTTTTAAATCTTACATGTCTTATCGTGTAAAACCACTTGTTCCATTTTCACACGAGAAAGTGGTTAATTTCTATCCTTTTATGCCTTTATACTATATTTCATCTAAATTCAATTATAAGCAACTTAAATATAAACTAGCCGCCTGATCCGTGCTACGCACGGGGTTGACTAATTTTTAGTTAGCAAAATTAAAGTAAAACCGGAAGGGGAAAACCTCTTTAATAAACTAATCATTCAAGACAACAGTTTTCTGTCCACTGCAGGAATCAAACTCGGGAGCACTAAGTCGACTCTGTGTCCCAAGGTAGCTTATGCCAGTGGACCAATGATGTTGGTTTGTAAAATATATAGTTAAATAATTGTGGATTGAAATTAAATTATAGCTATAAATTAAATAAGAAGATTATAAAATTTAAAAAGAATATTGACAAAAAACGTTGAAATTAAACATCCATAGATAATGGGAAGAAAATGTCTAAAACTTTTAATAACATAATCCATATTTATCAAATGTAAATATAAAAACTTAGCCCATAATAAGAAAGAAAAGAAGACAACACAAATTAAAACTAAAACACGTGGGTATCATGCATGGTTGTATGAAAACTCATGATAAAATAGGAGCAATTATACAAAGTTGAAAGAAGATGGTGGAGGTTGTATTATAAATGTGGCTGAAGTTCCCGTTGAAAGAAGATAAAATTTAAACACCAGTTAAAATATGTTTTTAATACCGTTTGATGCGAAAAGACAAAAATAAAGAAGACAACACAAATAGAAAGTGAAACACGCGGGTATCGTGCAGGGTTAGATGAAAACCACAAATAAAATAGAATCACCTATAGAAAGTTGAAAGAGGGCGATGAGGGATCTATTGTAAACGTGGCTGAAATTCCAGTAAATAAAAATTAAATTAAAAAACTATAAATTAAATAAAAATATTATAAAATTAAAAAGAAACATTAACAAAGACATTGAAATTCAACATCCACAGATAATAAGAAAAAAAACGTAAAGAATATTAATAACAACAAATACATTGAAATTGAACATCCATAGACAATTAGAAGAAAAAGTTTAAAAAACTTTAATAACGTTATCTATATTTATCAAATGTAAATATAAAAACTTAACACATAATTAAAGAGAAAATAAGACAACATAATTAGAAAATGAAACCCGTACGTATAGGTATCATGCAGAGTTTGATTTAAAACCACCAATAAAATAGAAGCACATATACAAAGTTGAAACTATTTTTGAAGAAAAAAGTTCGCATATTTGAATAAAATAGAAGCACATATAAACACTATTTAGTATCGCACTACATATTTTGTCACAAATTTTTTCCACCAAACGGGTTTTTGAGGAATGAGCTTTGTGTATCCGAACATGTAAAAAAATTTGAATCCTAAAGTAACTCAACAAATTGTTTGGCATCACATTTTACATATTTTGTCACGTATTTTTTTTGTTTTTCGTCAAACAGGTTGTTGAGGAACAAACTTCACGTATCTGAACATATAAAATTTGTTCTGGACCCTAAAATACCCCAAAATTCAATGTTGGCATCACACTTTACCTATTTTGTCACAAAGCTATTATTTTTTTTGACCAAACCAGTTATTGAGGAAAAAACTTCGGGTGTTTGAACAGCTAATTTTTTTCTGAATCCTAAGTGCCTCAACACACACGGGTTAACATCGTACTTTACGTATTTTGTTAAAAAAATATTTTTTCACCATCGAGTATACCAAAGCACACTGTTTAGCATATCATTTTATGTATTTTGTCATGAAATTAAATCTTTTTTTCACCAAATCGATAATTGAAAAACAAAATTCGCATATTTAAACATCTAAAATTTTTGAGACCGTAAAGCAGCTCTTAAAATATAAAAAAAAAAGAAGAAAAAACTGAAGTAAAAACCAAAGGGTGCTTTTAGGTTGAGGGAGCAAATTAAATCCGTCATCGATAACCACTAAAATTGATCGTAGGATATTGTGTAAAATGCTATTAGTGGTTAAGAGTGAATCAACTTGTATTAAATCTCAACCGTTGATGAATTTTTATACTACATCCTACAGTCATATTTAATGGTTCTGAGGAATTTGATTTGTTCCCTCACCCTAAAAGCACTCAAAAACAAAAAAGGAAAAAAAAGTAAAGGAAAAAAGGAAGAAGATAAAAAAAATGAAGTAATATAAAAGAAAAAAAAAGGAAGAATAGAAAGAAAAAAAAGACTGAAGTCTGGCTAAATTCTATCGTATAATTAAATCTTTTCGAAAGACTAATATCCCATCGTGCTTGAAAACAAATTTCGCACTGGCCAACACCGAGTTTGTCAACGGTGAGAATCAAACTCAGGAGCACGGAATCGACTCACGTACCCCAGGATAGCCTATCCCATTGGGCAAATGGTGTTAGTTAGCAAAATATAAAATCTAATAACAGTGAATAAAAATTAAATATAAATATAAAATAAATAAAAAGATTATCAATTTTAAAAGGAACATTAACAAAGACGCACATCCTCTATAGATAAATAAGAAGAAAAAATCTAAAGAATTTTAATAGCATAATCCACATTCATCAAATGCAAATATAAAAAATTAACCCATAAATAGAAAAAGAAGACAACACAATTAAAAAGTGAAACATGCTGGGTATCATGCATGGTTGAAGAAAAACCCATGATAAAATAGGAGTAATTATACAAAGTTGAAAAAGATTATGAAGGTTTTATTGTAAATGTGACTGAAGTTCCCGTTGAAAGAAGATCATGAAGGTTGTATTGTAAATGTGGCTGAAGTTCTCACGGGAGTCAATGCAGCAACGCTGTACTCGAATATTAAAGAAAGATAAAATATAAACACAAATTAAAGAATGGTTTTAATACCCGTTGGGGCAAAATGAGCAATATAAAAAAGAAAACACAAATAGAAAATGAAACACGTGGTATTGTGTTGGGTTGGATAGAAATTACCAATAAAATAGAAGCATTTATAGAAAATTGAAAGTGTGCGACCGAGGGATCTATTGTAAATGTGACTGAAGCTTCTGTAAATAAAAATTAAATTAAAACTATAAATTAAATAAGAGTATTATAAAATTAAAAAGAAAAGGTTATTGAGAAACGAACTTCGTGTATTTGAACATCTAAAATTTTTTTTGGGACCCTAAAGTACCCTAAAATACACTATCAGCATCGCACTTAATGTATTTTTTCACAAACTTATTGTTTTTTACCAAACCGGTTATATACGAAAAAGCTTTTGATATTTGAAAAGTTAATTTTTTTTCGATTCCCAAAGTACCTCAAAACACATTGCTTAACATTCCACTTTACGTATTTTGTTACAAAATAATTTTTTTCACCATCAAGTACACCAAAGCATGCTTTTTAGCATATCACTTTACGTATTTTTTTATGAAATTAATTTTTTCCATCTAATTGATTATTGAAGAACAAAATTTATATATTTAAACATTTAAAATTTTTCGACACAGTAAAGTACTTATAAAAATACAAAATAAAGAAAAAAACTGAAGAAAAAACAAAAAGTAACAAAAAAAACTGAAAAAAAGAAGAAGAGAAAAAAAAGAAACAAAAAGCAAAATAAAAAAATTAAAATAAATTTGTCAAAAAAAAAGAAAAAGAAATAAAAAACAAAAAAACTTGTAACTTGCGCGCGCAAGTGACAAGCTGCATTAGATAATAGATAAATGTATGTACCAAAAAATAAAATAAATGTCAATTAAATTATTTATATTTAATAGTATTATTTTAAAGTATTTTAAAATTCATTTATTAAGTGAGGATAAGATTATTAACCGTCATTTGATATAAATGTATACCATGTAAAACCACTATGGTATATCACCAAGTGATAGATACTTAGGCTCATTAATTATTTGGTCAAGAATTCGATCTCTAACCAGTACGTATGGAAAAATACCAGATGGGAGAGGTCAACCCCTTAAATGGATCTCAGTACGTACCTCGGGGGATTAGTCTGGGATTAATTAGTCTCTGTAGTTGCGCATGCAGGGGATACGTTGTGTTCTGTATGTTGCAGTGCTGGGTGGACTACAGTTGGTAGGTCTCCTGCTGTCCGACTGGAGGTTCAGAGTGATCCTGGGAGGGGTACCTGCGAATAGATGAGTGATTTAGCTAGGAATAATAATGTACCTAGTGGCGGAGCTAGCCCTTTTTTATGGGGTGGTGAAACATAAAAGTAGTTTTTTATATGTAAAATAAACTTCATTAAGAAATAACCAAAGTGAACTACATAATGTAAATTAAATCGACATAGTCATCTAGGAAAACCGAACTCGACGACGCTTCAAGGAATCAAATTCAGCAATAATTGTCTCCGTACTAAAAAGACTAGCGATGTCTCTTTCAATATAAATAACCAAACTATCTGCAAGAAACTCATGAATGTACGTAATTATGGCAATGTGAGCCAGTATTTATAGGAAATCGTGCCCGTTGTGAGTCATCGGATCGGTAGAGTGGATCTGAGTCATCCATGTATGAGAGTCATGAATGAACTTGTGTATTGTGGATATGGATCAAAGTAGTTGGACTAATCCGTGCCCAATTGCTGAATGAGCCTCTTTGTCCAGTTCAGAACACCTTGATTTACCCCAAAAAAAGGTATACCATGTAAAAGAAAAACTATGGCCTAGAAAGCATTTATAAAAACTAAGTTACAAGTTGCTGGTGATATTTTTTGGTGGAAAGTTGCATTTAAGAATAACAAACAAGCATAAAATAAAAAATATTATAGATCAAGTTATATCGGAAGTCCTTTAAGTTATTTCAATAGTTCACATCTGTCCTTTAATTTTTTCAAGTACGTCATTTATGTTTCAAATTGGTAACACAAAAACCTTTTTTTTAAGTTTTCTATCCATCTTTGTTAATGACGATGATGTGATCATTGACCGCTTACGTGACATAATTAACTGACTTGTATGCGTTCTAAATGTTAATGTTTAAGAGTAAATCATCTATGTATTTTTTTTGACACATTTATGTATGTCTTTTAGTTTCCATGCATTAGGTCCTTTTTACTTTCTCATTGTCTCCTCCAAAATAAAACCCTAATTTCTCAACATCTTCACCAACCCAACCTAGAAAACTCATAATCTTCATCATCCCCTTCCTCAATCCATAAAACCCAATTTTTTTTCTTCCCCAAATCCCAAATCTTTCTACATCACATGACTACACACGTAAAAACATTTTTCCTTAAAAGCAACAACAACAGAA
Organism: Astragalus glycyphyllos; assembly: GCA_963573325.1. NCBI lineage: Eukaryota > Viridiplantae > Streptophyta > Magnoliopsida > Fabales > Fabaceae > Astragalus > Astragalus glycyphyllos. The sequence goes on from OY754311.1 coordinate 2,514,710, forward strand.
GAGGAATCACACTCTAGCCAGATTTTACGCTAGCCCTTATCATAAGCCGTCTCAACAGCTATCATGGCCGCCAAAAGCTCAAAATCAAGGCCAGTACCATTGCCCAGAAGACGCGAAACAGTCAACAATAGAGGCCCTATAATCGCAAAAAATGCCACCACAAGAAGAAGGCCCAGGAGAGCCTTTAGAAGGACCATTAGTGTTACATATGAACCAACCACAAAAGGGGGCTTTCCAATCAACTTGAATAATATATTGAGCTTTCCTAGGACTGCCTTTGACGCGAAAATATTTTAATATAGAGAGCTCAGCCATAGTGTTGCACATGTGGCCGTGCGAGAAGGAGCTCGAGAGATAAATGGAGGTCTTGATCTGATGAAGAAGAGATTGAAGAGGAATAACTCTATTATCAAAGCATAATTTGTTTTTGCTCAACCAAATTCTGGATAGAACGTGAATAACAGCAGCAACTACGACATCTGAGAGTGCACAAAGGAAAGTTTCTGAAAAATGAAGTTCTTAAAGTGCATCACTTTGAAAATCTATCTTTGAAAGAGGATTTAGCAGATCTGTTCTTCTAAATTATGCAACCCTTGTTTACAAATTTTTGTCTTGTTCAAGTGTCATTACTTGAGGGCAAGCAATGGTTTAAGTTTGGGGGTGTGTGTTGTGTGAAAACAATATGTGCAAGTATACACAATCGTAACAAGTAATAAAGAGTAAGTAGAGATCGTTCCCACGAGGATTGTTGAGTTCTTTTCTATATTTAATTAGCAAGTAAGCTAGTAAGTAAAACAAAGTAAAATAACAAGTTGTAGAACTTAGTTTTATCAACAAACAGTAATTAAGATAAATGATTAGTAGAAATCCAGAATGAGAGTAAGTTGGGAATGCTTTCATTATGCAAATTCATAATAATGCTCAAAATACTATGTTAAGTGCTGCAGCACTAGGTGCTGCCGCAATTGTGCATTATGTCTAATGCTTAACACTAGGCTTTAGTCGCCCCAAATTATGTCTAATTCGGAAGAGATTATTTCCCTAGGCTACTGGAGAACAAGCAGCATTACACCTAAGTGTTTTACCTCATGGCTTATGCCTCTTGTAACACCCCCCCTTTTACTATTACAATTAAATAGACAATTATCAGAGTCACCTCGAAGGGCGCTACATTTTTCACCATTTTAAAAAAAAGAAAATCTCCAAAATAATTTATATAAAAGAAATCACCAAGCAGCGGAAATATTAACCAGTTTAAACATCTCCAGAATTAACAATTAAAGACATCTCCAAAATAAATTAAAAGAATTTCCAATAACTAAAATAATAGTTCAAAACGATAACTAACGACTCTCCGGTGCTACATATCAGAGCTGACACAGACCCCAACGAGAGAGGAAGCAAAACCTAGCAATTCCTCCACGAGCACTAGCGATCACCTGCAGCGTTGCCGCATGAGAGCAACATTCCAAGCAGAAGGGGTGAGTCTAACAGAGGTAATAAGCAGATGATAAAAATATGCTAGCATCAGGTAACTACAGCAACACAATACAATTACACCATATCACAGCCCAGATACCAAAGGAAAAGTCCATTTGACAGTGAACCACCAAGGTTATAACATTCATAGACAATGGGATGATATGCAACCCCTCCAGTGGGCATATGCATGCGGTACCGATCACCAAAATGAGCCACGACGGGCATATCACCAATAAACACCAGAGGCAGAGCCTATATCACCAAAACATGCATATGACAATGCGACACCATGATTATGCACCAACTCACCATAACAAGTATTTAAAATAAATACTATATCACCAGAACAAAACAAATGATTTCACCAAAAATAGCACCAAGTTGTAGCATCGCAGCTACCACTAAACTCTCCTGAGCATACCAGCACCGCACCTGAAATATTAACACCAGACGGCTCCACAACGCGGACATAACGCACGCACACCACGCACAAGACTGGCGCACAGCGCCTAGGCACATCGCACCTACTTCAGCGAATTAATTAAAATAGCAAACGACATCGGATTTCAACAAATAAATACTTGTTGGAAAGCCCTATGGGTCTGGTTATCATCCCTAAGTTCAGTTTTTGAAGGAGAGTGTCCAATAGGTACAGTTTTCGAAAAGCACACAGGCTAGTTGCAAAAGAGGACAGTTTCTGTCCTTCAAATTCAAGCAATTCCAAAGTGACCAAAACTCAATCAAATTGCATGAAACTTGTGCATAAACTGGGGAAAATTTTGTCTAGTTTTCAAAGAAATTGGATTCGTTCGAAAAGGAGTTCTTTTGAAAACGTGGTAACCAAAACACTGACCCTGTGTCCAGATTGTTTCCAGAATCTTACTCTAACTTGTGGAATTCATATCTCGAGCTACACAACTCTAAACGCAACCAAACCAGTGCCAAATTAACAAGTATTAAGTCTATTTTCCAGAAAAATAAACCACATAATTTTTCGGTCAATACAACGTTCCCAGTCACCGAAATACCGAATCTATACCCAAATCGTTTCCAGAATTTTAACCTAACTTGTATCGCCTATAACTCGAGCTATACAACTCCGAATTTAACGAAACCAGTGCCAAAACGACCGGCGTTAAGTCTATTTTCAAAAACAATCAACCTCATAATTTTTGGATCAACCAAACAGCGCCAGTTTTAGAAAAACCGAACCTGTGTCCAGAATCGCTAAATTGCCAAACACCAAACCCTAACGGCAACGACACCGCAACCACCACAACAAAAACGACAATTCGACAACGCGACAACAACAATCAACCACGCACAGCAACAACAAAAACACGAACAATAACAACACCATCATCGTGATACAACAATCACGCAACAACAAATAACGAAACAAATCGCAATAACGTGCAATAATCATCAAAGCACCAATCTCAACGAAAACACGATATGCAACAACACGAACAATTCAACAAAGCCCTAGACTACCCACACATAATTATCATCAACCCATTATCAAGGTTAAGCCCACCCTTACCTCGAATAACGTAAGCTCCGGAACACGACGAACGAGACACGAACAAAACCACAGCAACACGAACGATTTCCTTTTGAAATTCTTCGCGAAACCCTCCTCTTCTCTCCCTCTTTGCGCCACGTGCTCTCTCTCTCACTCTCACTTTCGTTTTTCTTTTGCTTGCTGCGAATGAGGGTTTGGCTTAAACCCCCAGGGTTTAAGTTGAGGGCTCAGTAAACACTGGGCTCTCTACGTCACCACCTCCTTTACTCGTTTCACCTCCTACGCATATAAAATATTAACCTTTTAATTTATCTATATCCCGCCTCCAAATTATTTTAATAATTCAATCAACTATTTTAATTAAATTATTTCCGGGGTGTTACAACCCTCCCCCATTTAGAATCTTTCGTCCTCGAAAACATACCTGATTCAAACAGCTCCGGATAGGACTCTCGCATCTTGCTCTCCAACTCCCATGTCATGCTTTCACCAGCAGCTCCTAACCAGACCACTTTCACCAGGTTTATCTCTTTGCCACGTAAAGTCTTCACTTCACGATCTTCAATTCGCACAGGCATTGTCTCCACAGTGAGATTATCCCGCACATGCACATCATCCATCGGAATCACATGGGACGGATCCGAAATATACTTCCGAAGTTGCGACACATGAAATACATTGTGCAAATTCGAAAGATTAGGCGGCAAGGCCACCCTATAAGCAACATTACCAATTCTCTCAGTGATCTGATACGGTCCAATGAAACGAGGAGTCAACTTCTTTGTCTTCAATGCACGCCCAACACCAGCCATAGGCGTGACTCTCAAAAACACATGATCACCAGCTTGGAATTCTAAATCCTTCCTTCTCTTATCATGATAGCTCTTCTGTCTACTCTGCGACGCTTTCATTTTCTCACGGATCAATTTCACCTTTTCAGTAGTCTCTCGAACAACCTCGGGTCCAAGAACAATACTCTCCCCAGATTCATGCCAACACAACGGAGTCCTACATCTCCGACCATACAATGCCTCGAACGGTGCCATCCCGATGCTAGAATGGTAACTATTGTTGTAAGTAAACTCGATCAACGGAAGGTGAGTATCCCACGCACCTCCCTGCTCAAGAACACAAGATCTCAACAAGTCTTCCAACGACTGAATGGTCCTCTCTGTCTGTCCATCAGTTTGAGGATGATAAGCTGAACTCAACCTCAATTTAGAACCCAACGCTTCTTGCAAACTCTTCCAGAAATCAGAAGTGAACCTAGGATCTCTGTTAGACACAATGCACAAAGGAACACCATGCAACTTCACAATCATCTGAATATAAATCTCTGCCAATCTCGACACCGGATACGTGATATTGATAGGAATAAAATGAGCAGACTTCGTCAATCTATCCACAATCACCCAAATCGAATCGTGCCCCCTCACAGTATTAGGTAACCCTATCACGAAATCCATAGAAATACTATCCCACTTCCATTCCGGAATCTCCAACGGTTGCATCAACCCAGCAGGCTTCTGATGCTCTCAACCTTCGATTTCTGACAAGTCAAGCAGGAATACACAAACTGCGCCACATCACGCTTCATACCAGGCCACCAAAACATCTTCTTCAGATCCTGATACATCTTTGTAGCTCCCGGATGGATACTCAACTTACTCCTATGACCTTCTTCTAAAATTTCTCTTTTCATCTCCTCATCATCAGGAATGCAGATTCTCCCACGGTACTTCAATACATTCTGCGCATCCAACTCAAAGTCTTTATTCTCGGATTGATCAATCCCAACCATCAGGTCAACTAATTTAACATCTAACTTCTGAGCTTCTCGAATGCTAGCCATGAATTCATTATCAATCTTCAACATCCCCAATCTGACACTCTGAGGCGTCACTTCACAAACCAAACTCATATCCCTGAACTGCTCAATTAATTCGAGTTCTCTAACCATCATTGCTGACATATGCAACGTCTTTCGACTTAAAGCGTCAGCTACCACATTAGCCTTTCCCGGATGATAGTTCAAGCTAAAGTCATAGTCTTTCAGCAACTCCAACCATCTGCGCTGTCTCATATTCAACTCTTTCTGATCAAACAGATACTGCAAACCCTTATGATCACTGAACACCTCAAACCTCGAACCATACAGATAATGTCTCCAAATTTTCAACGCGAACACAACTGCAGCAAGTTCTAAATCATGGGTAGGGTAGTTCTTCTCATGAGTCCTCAACTGTCTCGACGCATAGGCAACTACCTTACCATTCTGCATAAGCACACCTCCCAACCCCATCTTGGAAGCATCACAATACACCACAAACGACTCTTCCGGATTAGGCAACGTCAGAACAGGAGACGTCGTCAACCTCTTCTTCAATTCTTTGAAGCTCTCTTCACAACAGTCATCCCAGATGAAAGCTTTACCCTTGCAAGTCAACTGAGTCAACGGAAGTGCCAACTTCGAAAATCCTTCTATAAACCTCCTATAGTAACTTGCCAGACCCAGAAAACTTCTAATCTCAGTAACTGACTTCGGAGACTCCCATTGTAACACGGCATCAACCTTAGACGGATCCACGGCAATTCCATTCCCCGAAATAACATGACCCAGAAAGCTAACCTCCTTCAACCAAAACTCACACTTAGACAGCTTCGCATATAATTTCCTGTCCCTCAGAATTTCCAATACCAATCTCAGATGTTCTGCATGCTCCTCTTCTGACTTAGAATAAATTAGGATGTCGTCAATGAATACCACCACAAACCGATCCAGATACTCACGAAAGATACGATTCATGTACTCCATGAACACTCCCGGCGCATTAGTCACACCGAAAGGCATCACGGAATACTCATAATGCCCATAACGGGTTCTGAAAGCTGTCTTCTGAATGTCTTCGTCTTTCACCTTGATCTGATGATAACCCGATCTCAAATCTATTTTACTGAACACCTGAGCACCCACCAACTGATCCATTAAGTCATCAATCCTCGGAAGCGGATACTTGTTCTTAATAGTCACCTTATTCAGCTGCCGATAGTCTACGCACAACCTCATACTACCATCTTTCTTTTTCACCAACAACACTGGAGCTCCCCACGGCGACACACTTGGCCTCACAAATTTCTTTTCAAGCAGATCCTCGAGTTGCTTCTTCAGTTCTGACAATTCAGATGCAGACATTCTATACGGTGCCATAGACACAGGTTTAGTATCAGGTACCAGATCAATAGCAAACTCAACCTCTCTCTCTGGTGGTACATCCGGAATCTCGTCGGGAAAAACCTCAGAAAACTCTCGCACCACCTGCAACTCATCAACCTTCGCTTGGCTCTCAGCAGACAATGACGCCATTAATGAAAACAACTGGACGTCTTCCCTCATTACCCTATGCAACTGACCACCAGACAACAAACCAGACTCTTCCTCTGCAGGAGGAAAGAAACTCACAGACCTTTCATGACAGTTGATATGAACATGGTTATCAACTAACCAGTCCATACCTAGAATAACATCCATTCCGCTCAGCGGCAAACAAATCAAGTCAACGAGAAAATCATTACCGAATATCGATAAAGGGCATTTAGCACAAACAACCGAGGTAGTCACCGAACCCTTAGCCGGAGTATCGATAACCATCTCCCTCAACATAGAAGATAAAACAAGATCTAATTTCTCAACACATGCAGTAGCAATAAAACAATGGGTAGCACCAGTATCAATAATAGCAATAAGAGGAGAATTATTAATATAGCATGTACCTCTGATCTCATTCACTGCATCTGACCCCGCCAGAGCGAACACCTTCCCAACGGACCTTTCTTTCTTCGGTTTAGGACACTGAGTGCTGATATGACCACCCTCACCACAGTTGTAGCATAACACATCCTTTCGATCACAGCTAGACGCCATATGACCCTCTTTACCACACTTGTAGCACTTCTTCACATCACCTGGACAGTCAGGACGCTTATGACCGGATTTACCACACTTGTAACATACCACACTAGCAGCAGCATCTCCCCCACTAGGTCTCTTACCCACAGCAGTTCTCTGATTGCCCTTACCAGCTGGAACCTCATACGGCTTCCCACGACTCGAGAAATTCTTCTGCCTATCCCTCATGACTCTAGAATGAGCATTACTGTCTTCCTCGAAGATTCTGCAGCTGTCAATCAACTCCGAGAACACCCGAATTTTCTGATACCCTATCGCCTTCTTGATATCAGCCCGCAACCCATTTTCAAACTTGATGCATTTGGAGAATTCAGCACCAGCCTCACCATAATGTGGATAGAACTTCGCCAATTCAATGAACTTGGCAGCATACTCAGTCACCGACATATTACCCTGCTTCAGCTCTAGAAACTCAATCTCTTTCTTCCCACGGACATCTTCAGGATAATACTTTCTCAGAAATTCTCTGCTGAACACAGCCCAAGTGACCTCTTCATTCACAGTCGCCAACCTCTGCCTCACCTCCAACCACCAGTCATCAGCCTCCTCTGCCAGCATATGAGTACCATACCTGACTTTCTGCGCCTCAGAGCAATCCATAACACGAAAGATTCTCTCCATCTCTTTCAGCCACGCCAAAGCACCATCAGGGTTATACTTGCCCTTAAAGGTAGGAGGATTCTCCCTCTGAAAAGTAGCCAAACTGCGCGACCCAGCATCACCAGCAGCACCTGGGTTATTCTCCACAGCTTGAGCCACAGCCTGCAAAGCAGCAGCGAGTGCAGCATCGTTCCGTCCTGCCATCTCAACCTAACACTACAACAGAAACTATAATCAGGAACGAGTAACAATTACTCAAGTGTTACTCGACTCGACGACTCGACAACTTGGCCGGACAGACCGAACTGCTCTGATACCACTAATGTAACACCCCCCTTTTACTATTACAATTAAATAGACAATTATCAGAGTCACCTCGAAGGGCGCTACATTTTTCACCATTTTAAAAAAAAGAAAATCTCCAAAATAATTTATATAAAAAAAATCACCAAGCAGCGGAAATATTAACCAGTTTAAACATCTCCAGAATTAACAATTAAAGACATCTCCAAAATAAATTAAAACAATTTCCAATAACTAAAATAATAGTTCAAAACGATAACTAACGACTCCCCGGTGCTACATATCAGAGCTGACACAGACCCCAACGAGAGAGGAAGCAAAACCTAGCAATTCCTCCACGAGCACTAGCGATCACCTGCAGCGTTGCCGCATGAGAGCAACATTCCAAACAGAAGGGGTGAGTCTAACAGAGGTAATAAGCAGATGATAAAAATATGCTAGCATCAGGTAACTACAGCAACACAATACAATTACACCATATCACAGCCCAGATACCAAAGGAAAAGTCCATTTGACAGTGAACCACCAAGGTTATAACATTCATAGACAATGGGATGATATGCAACCCCTCCAGTGGGCATATGCATGCGGTACCGATCACCAAAATGAGCCACGACGGGCATATCACCAATAAACACCAGAGGCAGAGCCTATATCACCAAAACATGCATATGACAATGCGACACCATGATTATGCACCAACTCACCATAACAAGTATTTAAAATAAATACTATATCACCAGAATCAAAACAAATGATTTCACCAAAAATAGCACCAAGTTGTAGCATCGCAGCTACCACTAAACTCTCCTGAGCATACCAGCACCGCACCTGAAATATTAACACCAGACGGCTCCACAACGCGGACATAACGCACGCACACCACGCACAAGACTGGCGCACAGCGCCTAGGCACATCGCACCTACTTCAGCGAATTAATTAAAATAGCAAACGACATCGGATTTCAACAAATAAATACTTGTTGGAAAGCCCTATGGGTCTGGTTATCATCCCTAAGTTCAGTTTTTGAAGGAGAGTGTCCAATAGGTACAGTTTTCGAAAAGCACACAGGCTAGTTGCAAAAGAGGACAGTTTCTGTCCTTCAAATTCAAGCAATTCCAAAGTGACCAAAACTCAATCAAATTGCATGAAACTTGTGCATAAACTGGGGAAAATTTTGTCTAGTTTTCAAAGAAATTGGATTCGTTCGAAAAGGAGTTCTTTTGAAAACGTGGTAACCAAAACACTGACCCTGTGTCCAGATTGTTTCCAGAATCTTACTCTAACTTGTGGAATTCATATCTCGAGCTACACAACTCTAAACGCAACCAAACCAGTGCCAAATTAACAAGCATTAAGTCTATTTTCCAGAAAAATAAACCACATAATTTTTCGGTCAATACAACGTTCCCAGTCACCGAAATACCGAATCTATACCCAAATCGTTTCCAGAATTTTAACCTAACTTGTATCGCCTATAACTCGAGCTATACAACTCCGAATTTAACGAAACCAGTGCCAAAACGACCGGCGTTAAGTCTATTTTCAAAAACAATCAACCTCATAATTTTTGGATCAACCAAACAGCGCCAGTTTTAGAAAAACCGAACCTGTGTCCAGAATCGCTAAATTGCCAAACACCAAACCCTAACGGCAACGACACCGCAACCACCACAACAAAAACGACAATTCGACAACGCGACAACAACAATCAACCACGCACAGCAACAACAAAAACACGAACAATAACAACACCATCATCGTGATACAACAATCACGCAACAACAAATAACGAAACAAATCGCAATAACGTGCAATAATCATCAAAGCACCAATCTCAACGAAAACACGATATGCAACAACACGAACAATTCAACAAAGCCCTAGACTACCCACACATAATTATCATCAACCCATTATCAAGGTTAAGCCCACCCTTACCTCGAATAACGTAAGCTCCGGAACACGACGAACGAGACACGAACAAAACCACAGCAACACGAACGATTTCCTTTTGAAATTCTTCGCGAAACCCTCCTCTTCTCTCCCTCTTTGCGCCGCGTGCTCTCTCTCTCACTCTCACTTTCGTTTTTCTTTTGCTTGCTGCGAATGAGGGTTTGGCTTAAACCCCCAGGGTTTAAGTTGAGGGCTCAGTAAACACTGGGCTCTCTACGTCACCACCTCCTTTACTCGTTTCACCTCCTACGCATATAAAATATTAACCTTTTAATTTATCTATATCCCGCCTCCAAATTATTTTAATAATTCAATCAACTATTTTAATTAAATTATTTCCGGGGTGTTACACCTCTCCTATGTCTAGGACTCAAGCAAGGAACAACTATATGTCTATAGTGCAACATACCATGTTATCTTGTGAGATATATATACAAACCATGTCTGTGAATGTATATCTACTTAGATTAGACGGCCAACCCTAAGCTAAGATGGATGTAGTAAAACACACAAGATAAAGAGCTCAACACAATAACATAAGCATCAAGAACATTAAGACTTCAGTACATAGATCTAAACATCCCAACTAAGAGTATTTAGCTCATGATGAGCAAACAACACAAGAAATACAACTCAAACATAAATGTTAAAGCCATAATACCGAAAATACAAGGAAGAAAGATACTAAGAAGAGGTAGACTGAAGATTTGCTCCAAGAACAGTAGCATGGAGGTTCAGATCAGCTCCCAAATCCACGAAAATCTCCAAGTAAATCAACTCGTGTATTGCTGCAGCATCACTCCCAGCAACAGAATTTCTACCTTTTGTTGTGAAAATGGAGCTTGGAACGAAAATGGAGAGAAAGGCTATGTCTAACCCTAGCCTCCTTTCTGAACCAGCCTCCTAAATGAGGAAGATGAGCTCCCTTTTATAGAGCTAGGGTTTAGTGATTAAAGAAATGTCATTTGGAGGCTCTTTTTGTCCTTATGTGTGCCTAGGAGTACAAATGACCACATAGATGGAATATTCTTGGCATAACAGTACCCATTCACTGCTACAGGACGTGCCTGTCCTTTTTGACAGCTAGCAGGCGCTGAAATCCGTGTGACAACATTTTCTCTCTCATTTGTCGCAGAAATGCAATGCTGCGACACCTGATGCTGCAGCAATGAAATACACACATAAAAGCACAAAATGGGGCACCAAAGTGCCAAATGACTCCAAATCAGAATTAATTCTTCTTTTACGCTAAACAACATATTTTAACTATCTAAACACAATATTACTTTAGAACTCACAACAATTTAAGCTAAGAAAGCATAAATAACTCTATATAAAATACAGGTATCACACCCCCAAACTTAAACCATTGCTTGTCCTCAAGCAATGACGCTTGACAAAGACAAACAAACACAAGCAAGGCAATATCCAGCCGCACAAATTGATTCACACAGATTTTCAAAGATGTTCAAGTTGGGCATGAACTTTCAGATTCTGAATCACTCATATACACCTTAAGTTCATCAAGATTCAAAGAATTGCATACTGCTCAAGGTGTGTGTGTGATCACGAGGCCTAGTTCAGTCCTTAGCAAGTTTCAAAAGTTCTCCTAGCCTTGGAAAGCATGGCTTTCTTTTGGTTATGCCAAAGATTTTTCAAAAAGTAGGGTAGACTAACAATTTCCACAAAAGAACAGGGGTATAAGCATGACAAAGGGCTTTGATGTAGCAATCCAGAACTCTAGGTCAGTGCACTTATTACAAATGGACATAACAGTGCTGCAGCAACTGCTGTTGCAGCATTACAGACTAACAAAGACTCTTTGTAAAGACATTTAACTGTTATTGTACTGCATTGCTCTTATTCTTGAATTTCCTTTTGATAGCATTTTTTTTTCTTTTTTTCAACTTTTTTTTTTCAATTTCTTTTTCTCTTTTTTTTGGATGATATGGCAATTACAGCACATTACACTTATTTACAGACACTGGTGCTTTATAACATAGCACCTTACATTCAGACTTCATTCACATTCCTAAAACTATGTGCACATGACCTAATTCCATTCCTTCTTGCTTTGCCTTAGTATATCTCAAAGAACCCCCAAACTTAGTTTCCTATGCTACCCTAAGTTTTTAGTAGAAATTTGGCACAACCTTGGTCTACCAAAATCTAACTTCAGCATCAGATTGTTTCTAGCTTACTAATTTCCTACCTAAACCTAGAGTATAAGTGTGGGAACAATAGCAATCTAATCATCAATCCAAACCAGGCTATCCTCACTCAAACTCACCATAATCATCATTAAGTCAGCCCCAAAAAAAAAAAGAATCATAATCTATTACTATTATGAACAAAAAATACAACTAAACATGCCTTTTAAAAACAAATAACACAAGGTCTTCTCCCCAACTTAAGACTCAGCAGTGTCCCCACTGCTCATGCAAATACTATAGGGAGAGACCTTAGACATGATTAAAACCGAAATTAGACACTAAACACAGAAACATGAAAACAATTCTAAACAACTGTTGGATGCTATTAAAACAAACTAAATAATAAAAACAACAATTAATGACAACTAACAGAACATAAACAACTAAACACAAAAGAGAAAGGGTTAACTAGAATGGACCCCTGGTTTGTTTATGGTAATGGCTCTTTTAGCTTGGCGCACTCTTCGGCAACTGCATTGGATGCTGCAGCATCAGGTGCTGCCACATCTCAGTTTAAGCTCACTTTTGCAAAAAGCATGTTGCATGGAATATTTGGCCAATGGAGGATCTGGTGTAGGAGGAGGGACCTAATCATCTGGTAAAGTAGAGTCAGGTTTCTCCATAATAGAATCAGATATCCTTGGCCTCTTTTTGTCCACCAATTTGTTTATTACAACTTTCTTTGCTGCTGCAATAGATGTTGCAGCTTTGCCTTTTGACACTGTTGCTGTAGCACTACCTGTGACAGCATTCACACTCTGCATTTCAGCTTCCAATTGCCTTGGTGTTTTCTCTTTGGAAGGTTGAGTTTTGGACGGATTTTTCTTTGGTGAGGAAGGTTGTTTGGTTGATAGAGACTTGTGGAATGGATTGTTTTGGGTGGAGGGGATGGTTTTGGAATATGGATTAATTGTTTGCTTTAAGGTGTGGTGGATGAAGGGTAATAATGAAGGGTTGTAACTGTGAGAAATGGGCTTTTGTGGTGGAGAATGTGTTTTGGGTGGAGGGATGGTTTAGGTGGAGGTGTGGTGAAAAGGTTTTGGGTGGGTGGTGATTGGGGAAAAGATTTCTAGCAAGGTTTAAATGGTGAGATAGAGAAAACACATTGCCAATTAACAGAGGTGACTGCCAAATATGCCACAATTGCATTTGAAATTCCATTTTGATCACATGCTCACAACTTCAGCAACAGGTGCTGCAACACATGGTGCTGCAGCAACAAAATTCTGCATAATTGACAAGACAAACCACAGGACCACTTATTCATACCTGAAAAGGTAAAAACAGAAACACACAAAACACAATTAGTACTAAAAATCTGGGTTGCCTCCCAGTAGCGCTTAATTTATAGTCATTAGCTACACTTGGCCTTCAAAACCCAAGTTAGGGTGGATAATAGGACAAGAAGAAAATATCATCCTTCCGCTTTCTCCTTTTGGTCAGAAATCCCATGTATTTGGCATAAAGAAGCAAATGTTCCCATGCCCCAATCAATAAGCAATAGGGATAGGAATTCTCCCTCTTTTGAAAATATTGAAGCTCATTTTGCGGATGACTCTTTCCTTCAATTACCAAGGGCTGAACCTTAATTGTCACATGAGTCTTTTCATACCCCAACCTTGGCTTTTCTTCCTTGTCACTATTTTTGAATTTTTCTTGTTTTACAACTACACAATTTTTTTGTTTTTCTTCCACTACTTCCAAATGACCACATTCAAATTCACACTCTACACTCATTTTTTCCTTTTGCTCAACCACATATTCAATACAACTTTCTTCTTGTAGATGCTCCATAATAGTCCTAATGTGAGCCTCTATATTCTTACATGAAGCTTCAAAGTTGTCATGATAACTATCTTCTTTTAGATCAATCACTTCTTCAATACAACTCTCCTCTTTCATATGCTCCATAATTGTCTTAAAGTGAGCCTCTATATTCTTACATGATACTTGAAAGTTGTCACTATCCACTTTGATATCCTCAAGTGATTGAGCTACAAATTCTTGGAAGTTGGAGATGGTCTCATGGAATCCTTCGGTTTGAGCTTGACAACTTGGATCTTGCTCACACACAAAGTTTTCCATGCCACAATCAATATTTTGGGCTGTCATAGGCATGAAATTGGTCTCATGACAGCCCCTTTCAAATTTTTCACGCTCCACCTTCATAGATTCAATGGATTGAGCTAAGAGTTCCTTTAAACTAGAGTTTCCCTCATGTAATCCTTTGGTTTGAGCTTGGAAACATTGATTTGTCTCAAAACAGCCCCTTTCATGCTCACTACCATGTGAATCAAAATTGAAATATTGTTGTTGAGCATTCAATTCTTGCATAAAGTAAAAACTCCAATGGTCCATGGCAAAAGTGGAATTTCTTTTTTCTTTCAAAAAAATAAAAACACTAAACAAAAATTGTGAAACTAAAAACAACAAAGAGAATACATTACAAACACAAAATACAATACGAAATAGAAAAAAAATTGCTCAAAAATAGAACACACCAAAAACTAACTAAACTTACTAACTAAACAATAGAAAATAACTATCACAATCCCCGGCAACGGCGCCAAAAACTTGTTGTGTGAAAACAATATGTGCAAGTATACACAATCGTAACAAGTAATAAAGAGTAAGTAGAGATCGTTCCCACGAGGATTGTTGAGTTCTTTTCTATATTTAATTAGCAAGTAAGCTAGTAAGTAAAACAAAGTAAAATAACAAGTTGTAGAACTTAGTTTTATCAACAAACAGTAATTAAGATAAATGATTAGTAGAAATCCAGAATGAGAGTAAGTTGGGAATGCTTTCACTATGCAAATTCATAATAATGCTCAAAATACTATGTTAAGTGCTGCAGCACTAGGTGCTGCCGCAATTGTGCATTATGTCTAATGCTTAACACTAGGCTTTAGTCGCCCCAAATTATGTCTAATTCGGAAGAGATTATTTCCCTAGGCTACTGGAGAACAAGCAGCATTACACCTAAGTGTTTTACCTCATGGCTTATGCCTCTCCTATGTCTAGGACTCAAGCAAGGAACAACTATATGTCTATAGTGCAACATACCATGTTATCTTGTGAGATATATATACAAACCATGTCTGTGAATGTATATCTACTTAGATTAGACGGCCAACCCTAAGCTAAGATGGATGTAGTAAAACACACAAGATAAAGAGCTCAACACAATAACATAAGCATCAAGAACATTAAGACTTCAGTACATAGATCTAAACATCCCAACTAAGAGTATTTAGCTCATGATGAGCAAACAACACAAGAAATACAACTCAAACATAAATGTTAAAGCCATAATACCGAAAATACAAGGAAGAAAGATACTAAGAAGAGGTAGACTGAAGATTTGCTCCAAGAACAGTAGCATGGAGGTTCAGATCAGCTCCCAAATCCACGAAAATCTCCAAGTAAATCAACTCGTGTATTGCTGCAGCATCACTCCCAGCAACAGAATTTCTACCTTTTGTTGTGAAAATGGAGCTTGGAACGAAAATGGAGAGAAAGGCTATGTCTAACCCTAGCCTCCTTTCTGAACCAGCCTCCTAAATGAGGAAGATGAGCTCCCTTTTATAGAGCTAGGGTTTAGTGATTAAAGAAATGTCATTTGGAGGCTCTTTTTGTCCTTATGTGTGCCTAGGAGTACAAGTGACCACATAGATGGAATATTCTTGGCATAACAGTACCCATTCACTGCTACAGGACGTGCCTGTCCTTTTTGACAGCTAGCAGGCGCTGAAATCCGTGTGACAACATTTTCTCTCTCATTTGTCGCAGAAATGCAATGCTGCGGCACCTGATGCTGCAGCAATGAAATACACACATAAAAGCACAAAATGGGGCACCAAAGTGCCAAATGACTCCAAATCAGAATTAATTCTTCTTTTACGCTAAACAACATATTTTAACTATCTAAACACAATATTACTTTAGAACTCACAACAATTTAAGCTAAGAAAGCATAAATAACTCTATATAAAATAGAGGTATCAGTGTGATAACTCTATTTTATATAGAGTTATTTACGCATCTAAACCTAAATAATTGTTCAATTCTAAGTAAAAATAAATATTAAATATAGCTATATAAATAGAATAACAACATTCAGGGTTAAAAGGAGGGTTATGCTTATAACTTAGCATCTTGCATATATTTTGGTATTTTGATATGTTTGTTCAATGCTCCAGCATTTGATGCCCCTGCATTAGTAACACAACAATGCACCTGCGTTGGATGCTCCTGCATACAAAACATACTACAATGCTTGAAGAGATCTTAGACCATCAAAATGCTTCAGCACCCAAATGATGACCTCATGCTTAGTCATAAAGGCAGATGCAAGTGGATGATTTCGGCGCCTACCATAGACTCATAGCTCACAAAGTTGGACTCTCATAGGGACACTTGTCCTTTCATTAGAGGACCTCTTCTCTTGGTTGAGTGTTGCATTCAAACTATTTTTTGGGCTGAGATGATAAAGCAAACCCTAACTTCACCATCAAGCAAACCCTCTTATGAAGGAAAACTCACTTTTGAAGCCTATATAAAGACCCTCACTTCTCATTTGTAAAACATACCAAGATAGATAGTTTAGAGTTATTTTCCCATTCTCTTGTAAGAAGGCAATAAATGAATTGACAACTTCTTTCTTTACTTCCACAGACTCACGTAGTACTGGCTGAATGTAGTGAAGCGAATGCCTCTGCATTACTTGGCAGATTCATGCAAAGGAACTCCAACCGTGTAATTCTTACTTTGTTGTTTTCCTTTTGTGATAACAAATATATGAATATGATCTATTCTGTTTATATATGCTTTGTAATGTCTAGCATGAGCTAAACTCATTTAGTTGGGATGCTTTAACCTTATAATGATCTTTTGAGATTAAGTGTTGTTGTGTTATGTGTTGATGTGTGTACTTTAGTTCTTGTATTATACTTCTTCCAAACTTATTTTGAGGTTGATTATAACACCCCAATATTTCTAACATGTAGATATACTAGAATGCCCAACTTAAACAAAGTCAGAGGACACAATCCCTGTTAAGATATTGAACATACTAAATTTTTCGATGATAACATAACCAAATCCACCTGTCTTAAACTTCATCAGACAATTACTTCGAATACAACCAGGCCTATTTGTTCAATATCCAAAAGCAGAGAAGCGGAAAAGACTTATACAACTCATAATAAATATAAGTTACATAACCATGACATAAAATAACAGGGTAACTTAAGCAGAATAAAGACAATAAGTCTTCAACATCTTCAAGCACATGTCACCTAATCGTGCCGTTTCGATTTCTTCTTCCCCTGTTTCTCTGTAAAGACAACAGCAATTGATAGGGTGAGATAACATATCTCAGTGAGTTTTACCGTTACCCCTAATTACGCTCACGGTTTAAATACAAAGTTCCTCTTTAATTGGTAATTCACTATGAATTACAAAACCATCTGGCAATTCTATAAATGAATTGCAAAAACATCTGGTAATTCAATAAAAGAATTACAATAAAGCTTTGTTAGTTCTAGCACATCACCAACAACCAAAGGAAGCTTGAGTGAACCCCAACATCTAGCCGATAAGTGTACAACTCTTAAAGGCAAAGTAATAATAAACATCTGAGGGCCTAGGATAAGGGCTCATGACTTCCCTCTCCTAGTATGCTAACATCTGGAGGTCGTCACCTCAATTCGATATAATCTATATATATCATACCCGCATTGGGCCTTCAAATTTATATACCCGCATTGGTCCGTCAATCATATATGATATAATTTATATATCATGTCCACTACAATAGTAGAACATAAAGTTCCGTTTTGATTTGAAAAAAAAAATATATGTTCTCACACGTGGCTAGACTCGGGTTTTTTCGAAACATTGATAAGTTCCAAAATATTTCCTAAAAACCAAGTTTGAACATGTTAAAATCATGTTTTTATAAAGTAAATATCATTCCAATTGATTGAGAAAAGGTTTAGAAGTGATTTGGAACAAAAAGGAGCGACGAAACGACAAAACAACATTTTGAACCCGAGAGCAACGCACGGTCCGTGCCACAGGGGCGCACGGTCCGTGCTACCTGTAAAAAACATTTGTGGGTTTCTGTCTACGGGACGCACGGTCCGTGCCTCTGAGGCGCACGGCCCGTGCTACCTGTACAGAAACAGCATTTTAACTCCGATTCGTCTGTTTCGCAATTCCGATCGATTCCAAACTGAAACACAAACCAATTCCAACTGAAAAACAGAAGATTTCACAACATATTCCAGTCCAAACAATCACAACTAAACCAAACTTCACATCACAATCAAAGTATAATTGGAAAATTAAACCGTAAACGATGTTTATCTAAAATTCGGTTTTTGACTCTAAAACCATTTCGAAACCGAAACATCAATCGATTCCAGAATTTCAACACAATCAATTTAAAGTGTAAATTCCATAAACATGAGTAAAACTCACCGATTTAACGAAATAGCGAGAAATCACGTTGTCACCCGAAACAATCAACGAAGTTACTCGAACGATCCCTGCAATCACGATCTCGCTTCCAAACTGAAATTATAGCTCCTCCTTTGAAATCAACAACCCCAAACACTCCCAATAAGCCTTCCAAATCAAGCTTTGAGCCCCTTAGAACTTTGGGATAGCTTCCAATGTGCCAAAACTTCAATTTTGACAAAATCAATCCATGGTTTCCAATACAACCACATGCATAACAAGATTTCAAACTTAATCAATATAAAGCTCTTATGGTTCAAAAAGGGTAAAGGAGAAATAGAAGGAATGAGCTTTTCAAACTTGCATCAATGAAAAGGAAATCAAAAATAGAAGAGAATGGACTAGAGAAGTCTCACCTACAAGAAGAATTTGAGCTTTTGCTCTCCACCTCTTCTTCTTCTCCTTCTCGCCCTTTCTCTCTTCTCTCTCTATCCTCTTCTTTTCTTGCTTCTCACTTTGAGAGTGAAGGTGAGTGAAGTAATATATCTAACCATGAGGACAATTACCAAAATGCCCTTTAGTTCAAATTCCACTTAACATCCCTTTTTACCCAATTTAAACACTTAGTTAGAAAACTAATGCATTTTAATCATATGGTTTAACCAATAGACAATACATTCTCGACTATCCTATAACCGAAACTTAATTTATTGTTCACTTCGAATAATAAATCACTCGTTAATTCCATAAATTGAACTTAACGAAGTTAGGGATGTTACATTGATCACTTAGAATAAGTAGAGTTATAAATACAGACATGGTTTATAATTAGAACTCAAGAACTAATGTGGGTAAGTATTTAATAAATGAAACTTTGTTAATTCCATGCTAAAACCTAGACATAGGATAGCATAGTCCATAGGATGATACTGGGGTACTTAATACACAAGGGTGAACTTATTTAGAATCTTAGACATAAGACTTATAATGAAACCCTAACGAAAGTGACTGAACAACACAACTCCAATGCAACAACATTCAGTGCACCTGCATCACATATGACACAATACTAGTAAATGTGACTTATTTGGTGAAGAGTATCCCAACTATCATTCTCACTTGACTACACACTCATTTTATTAAGCTTGTTTACTTTCTGTCTTCACACCATCAATATTGTTTGTTACTTGGTTACTCACACTAATTTATCTATCTATACAAACCTTTAAGAATTAATTAATCCAATCCATGTACGATCTCATCTTTCTTATACTACTTGTTGTAGACTGTGTCTTGCACATCACTTTTTCTCACACCAGTTGCTAAAACTGAAGTGTGTAACCTATTCCAAACAAAAATCCAGACAGAATTTATTCGTCTCAAACAGAGACAGAACCCATATTTCGTCACAAACACTTGTCACTATTTTATTTTTCCCCTTTTGTTTTTCTGTCTCTTTCCTAAAATTAAATTTAATCTCCTAGCTAAAATCGAATAACTCAAAGCCCCATTCCAGATTTATCTCAAAAAAAAATTGGAAACTCAATTGCATTATGAATTTATTTCAATAAAAATTTCAGAATGTTGTTTTTCAAAAGCACTCCGGAAATATATAAAAAGATAAATCTGGAATATAAAAATTCCAGAAATATCTTTTTAAATATTTCCAAAGTGTTTTCAAAAAAACAACATTCCGAAATTTTCTTGAGATAAATCCGGAATGCAATTCTGAGTTCCAAAAATTGCTTCCAAACATTAGTACAAAATGTTAAAAAATACGAAAAAAAACTCAATTTTTATGTAAATTCCAGAAAAATTACGGAGTGCTTTAAAAAAACAAAATTCTGAAATTCCTTTTTGAGATAAATTAATATGGTATGCTTTTCTATTTTATTTTTTAAAATGTTGAATATTAATAAGGGTAAAACAGTATAAAAGTAAAATTGAGAACGGGCCGTATTGGGTTTAGTTTGGAGGTTCAAAAGGTAACAACTCCCTTTGAAAAGAATGTGAATTCTTGTGATGAATACGATGACATATAATTTTGTTCAACTCTTTGAAATTTTAAGATAAGCTATAATAGAGTTTAATTGGTATGCGTTGTGATTGTAAATTTTTTTACACTATAAATCATTCAAAAATTATGATATAAGTGACTTTTAAAGTATTTAAGACTTAAACATTTTTTATAACATATTGAACGAAAAAATCATTTACTCTATTAGTTTATATAAACTAAATCCTTTATAATACTAATAAATTACGTAAAATTTGAGCATTTAAATTTCAGAATTCTTTACATATTCACTAATGTAAGTAAGATATATATCGTCGTACAACTCTCTCAATTTGTTTTATTTTTTTGTTGTTTTTCCCTCAAATTGTTTATAAGAAAATAAATTGATATCAATTATCAAATAACATTTTTTTAGTGATAAATTAATTTAAGTTCAAACTAAATATTTTAAACAAATATATTATCGAATACGATTAATTTTGAAAAATCAAATATTTTATTAAGAAAACACAATAGGTTTTATTAACTAGGTATTTCTCTGGACACACCTGTCCTGCATGCATCTGCATATAGGGAATTTTATTGGAAGCACATAAACTAAAAATCATTTTAAAGAAACATCAATCACGCATAACTAGGATTTGGAACTGGAATGTTACAAGATACATAGAATCTTAACATTACTTGCAAAGTAGCTACATAGCAATCCCACACCCATGCACATGCATTAATAGTCCAAATATCTAACAAATCCAACTGAGTTGGAAACAAAGACAGTTGGAACAATTTTATTTAAAGTAGTAGATGCATCATTTGTTTATTTATTTATAGTAATTGATGCATCATGCATGGTTGATTTTTGTTGACCATATTAATATTAAATGGCAATTGATGCGGGCATCTTCAACAAGCCTTTTGTTTCAGAGCTATAGACAGTCTTAAAGAAGACTCCTGCTTCAGTGTTAGAGGCAAAAACACCAACCATATTCGATATCAGGATTAGGATAACGAGTGCAAAAACTCCCACTTCCCTTCTTCGTGCAGTAAGCATGGGACTGACATAAGTTAGGGTGTTCCTCAGCCAACTTTAGAACAGGTCCAGATGATGGCTTTGTGCAGTAACCAACAAAAAAAAAAGTGGGGATACAACGACACTGACTCGAGCCACATGGTGGCATCTCAAATGGAGAGCAAATACCCGAACAACTTGCTGCTTCTACATTCTTCCACGAGAACATCACTGCAAATGACGATGCCAAAATTAAAAGAGATACATCTGCATACAGATGTATCCAATGCATCATGCATGCAACATATGATCTGGCTTCATTCATATACATAATATACTAGTTTAAGACAGTGAGGTACTTAATTTATATTACATTTACATTAATTAGGAATCGGTTTTTTTTACCCCCACAGACCCAGCGAAAAGACGCAATTACCCTTCACAAAATTTAAAAACTCAAATATACCCCAGCTCAAAAATTCGCTCGGATTTATCTTTTAAAAGATAAATCCAAGATAAATCTGTTTTTGTCATTTTTAAAAGCGGATTTACCTTGGGTGGGGGTTAAATCTGCTTTGTGTATTAAAAAGGTTATAAAAATACTACTAAAAATCCGTTAAAGAGTCAAAACTAATCTAAAAATTATAAAAACACCACTAAAAATCTAATAAAACAAAAATAAGGTTATGCAAATTTTTTTAGATTTTTTGGAGATTATGAAAAATTAATAAAAAATAGTAAACAATGGAATTTGGGATTTTGAGCCCCCTATCCCGAAAGAAGTCCCTTCTAGGGAGTCTTGATCCCTGATTTTTTTCGGATTTAATGGATGTGGTTTCAATACAATCTGAGTCGGTTGCCCGAAAACCAATTTTTTAGCCTAAATTATTCACCCGACGTACAACATCGTCACGTGTTAATGAACTACACACTAAACAAAACAAAAGACAGTCGATATTCATATCTATTTTATTTTATTTTTAAAAAAATTAATTTTAATTTTAATTTCAAAGCAAATTTATCTAACAAAAAGGTAAATTCGCTTTTGAAAATAACAAAACGGATTTAACCCCCACCTAAGGTAAATCTGCTTTTTTATTTTTCAAAGCAGATTTATCTACCCAATAGGTAAATCCGCTTTTAAAAATAATAAAACGGATTTAACCCCCACCTAAGGTAAATCCACTTTGTTACTTTTGCAAAACGGGTTTCCTATTGGGTAGATAAATCCGCTTTTGGAAAAAATCTGTTTTTCGGAAGAGCTGTTTTCGGGTTTTAAAAATTATGTGGGGGTATATGGGTTGAGGTGGGGGTATAAAAAAAAAACCATTAGGAATAGATTCTAATTAATTTTCATGAGTTGTCAAATAGAAATAGAAAGGGTATATATGACATACGAAATGTAGCAAGCAAGAAAAGAGCCAAAGGAACAAGCTTAACATAAGCCATTGTTTTTTTTTTGGTCAATCATGCAATATTTCATTGATATCAGGCAAGGCCACTGAAACATACACAGAGTGTGAACTACAAGCTTACACATAAAGCAATCACAGGTATCCTCTAATGGACAAACCACATCAGGTCTATAGCTAAGTTCTAAAGATTACATTAAGCATATGAGCCGCACTTGAGACAATCTAGTTTCAACTGAACTAACTAAAAAAAACGCATAAATAAAGCTAATGCAGAAAATTACAACCACGAAGCACAGAATACAAAAGATGCTGTGTCTATTCGCACCGGAAGGCAATGAGCTAGAAGCCACAATCAGAATCAAACCCATAAACCAGCCACCACCATAGAGCAAAATGGGGAAACCAGATAGAGATCAAAAGACCCACGAAGTTAGAACGGAAGGAAAGACGGAAAGTCCAGACTTTCCCTGTATTTAAAGGCCAACTAGCCCCGAGGTCACTAGTTCTGAATCTGACTGTCACAAAGGATAAAGTGGGAGGTGGATGTAGGAAATGAAGAGCAATAGAAACCAGCAAATTGAACAACCAGTGAGAGGTAGAGAGGGATCAATTACCGCTACATATGGAAGTAAAAGAAAGGTCAGAGAACCAGATCTGGAGGGACCGGCGGATCTGGCGGTTCAGGTGGAGGGGGAGGAGAGGAGACAAGTTCAGAAGGTGAGCAAGAGGTCGGGTCAGGTGGATGGGGAGGAGGGTGTGACGGTGGTGGTCGGCTTGCCTTGATGACGGCGGAGGAGACAGTGAGCAGTGGTGGTTGACGACAGATAAGCATGACAGCAAGAGGAGAGCAAACAAGCAGTGGGCTGGAAAGGCATCTGATGAGAAAGCAGAGTGGAAACAGAAGCTGCTTGCAGCAGCAACAAACCTAGCTGATCTAGGAACTCAAAGCAGCGCCGCTGCTAACAAACCCTAGCAGAGAGCTAGGAACCTTCCGCGTTTTCTTATTGAATTAACTTTTCCACAGAAGCCATTGTTTGAGTGGGATATAGATCGAAAGAAATTAGCTACAATGTTGTTATGAGCTTTGTGTTGCATTATTTCATTCTTGCATGGAGCAATTTATAGAGAAATTAATGCCTTTGTTTATGGTGAATAATGTAATGCTGTGCGGTTGGGTCCACATACCATGTAGGGACGGAGCCACAGCCAAAGGTGTCGTGGCTTGAGCCCCCGTCATGGCAACAATTTTTTCCCTATACTACATAATATACTACTATTAATATATGTAGAAAGTAAAGTTATATTCAGCAAAACAAAGAAAGCTAAGTTACAAGTATAATATCTTACTAGTAGGATACCCGTGCATACGCACGGGTGCTGTCGTGTTCTTTTTATGAATGAATTACACAGTATTTAAATAGTCTGAATATTATCCTGTGAAAATAAAGACAAATTTAAAGTAAATAAAAAAGGAGTTTCAAATAAAAAATAGATAAATATTAAAATCTAAAAATGTAAAAGTATCTTTTAAAAAAATCTGAGCATTTATCCTATGAATTTTATATCAATGTAGTGTTTTTTATATAGCAGTGCAGCTATATATCTCGTGTTTTTATATATATCACAGTTGTTATCCCCGTATTTTTTGATATATCAGTGTAGTTATCTTGTGTTTTTTTATCTATCAGTGCAGTCATCTCATAGTTTCAATTGATTATTTGAGTTGATTAGTAGAATATAGTAGATAGTAAAAGATAGATAGTAGACTATCAATAAGAAATATTTATCCCGTGTTTTAAATTTAATCAGTTTAAGAAGTCATTAAACCTTCTTGTTTTTTAGATAGTAGGTTTATAGTAGTCTTCAAAAAGTATAATTATCAATAGCAAATATTAATCCTATGTTTTTCTATGTATCACGGCAATTATCCCGTATTTTTTTTATATGGCAGTGCAGTTATCTCATAGTTTCAATTGATTATTTGAGTTGATTAGTAGATTATAGTAGATAGTAAAAGATAGATAGTAGATTATCAATAAGAAATATGTATATGTTTTAAATATTAATCAGATTAAATACTCATTAAACCTTCTTGTTTTTTTAGATAGTAAGTTTATAGTAGTATTCAAAAATTATAATTATCAATGACAAATATTAATCATGTGTTTTATTTATGTATCACTGCAGTTATCCCGTGTTTTTTATATATAGTGTAGTTATCCCGTAGTTTCAATTGATTATTTTAGTTGATTAGTAGACTATAGTAGATAGTAGATTATCAATAAGAAATATGTATCCCTTGTTTTAAATAGTAATCAGTTTAAATAATCATTAAATCTTCTTGTTTTTTTAGATAGTAGGTTTATAGTAGTCTTCAAAAATTATAATTATCAATGACAAATGTTAATCCTGTGTTTTATTTATGTATCACTGCAGTTATCCAGTGTTTTTTTATATATCAGTGTAGTTATCCCATAGTTTCAATTGATTATTATAGTTGATTAGTAGACTATAGTAGATAGTAAAAGTTAGATAGTAGATTTTAAATAAGAAATATTTGTTTTAAATATTAATTAGTAGTTTAAATAGTCATTAAGTCTTCTTGTTTTTTGGATAATAGGTTTGTAGTAGTAATCTTCAAAAAAAATTAATTATCATTGACAAATATTAATGTCGTGTTTTTTTTTATATATCAGTACAGTTATCCCGTGTGTTTATTATATATCATTGCAGTTATCTTGTATTTTCAATTGATTATTTTAGTTGATTAATAGATTATAGTAGATAGTAAAAAATAGATTGTAGATTATCAATAAGAGGTGTTAATAGATTATCAATAAGAGTGTAAACAGAAGAGTGAAAACAGATTTCGGAGAGAAAATTAAAATTTTAACGGGACAATTTTTTCTAAAAAGGTGATGGTTTTATTTAGTGTGACTGATTTACATTTTTATAGCTAATTTATATAAGTTTAGAAATTTAGTTAAAAAAAACTAAAGTGAGAAATGATAGGATAAATAGAATAATTGTTTATAGGGAAAATAAAAGTAAAGTAAAAAAAAGGAAGAGAGAGAGTGTAACAAAAAAGTGAAAAGGAGGAAAGAGAGAGTAAGAAGAAAGAGAAAAAAAGGAAGAAAGAGTGTGTAAGAGAAAAGTGAAAAGGAGGAAAGAGAGTATAAGAAGAAAGATAAAAAAGAATAAAAACGAATAATTGATTAAATGTAAGTTACTATGTTACCCTCATTTTTGACACTTGTCGTGTTTCTCAAATGAGCCAATAGATAATTTCATTAGAGGTTAATTGGTATAAATCTATAGTAGGTAGATTCCAATAGGCAATAGCAATAGTGATGCGGTGTCAAACCACACGGGATGCAACATACATGCGTTCAGCATTCACTTAATTAACACATGTTTTCTTTTTTAATTTAATAATTTATTATATCTAAAATAAACTAATAAAATATCAAAAGTTAAAATTAAACCCTAATTTAATAATAGAATCAGAAACGACCCAAGAGCACTTGGATGATATGGTAAGATTCTCTTCAAGCTTAAACAAGATTCTCGGTTCGAATCTAGTCTTGGGCGCAGCAGTGTTAAATCTCTTGATGGAAGATGGAAGATGAATTTTAGAGCGGACTGCCTCTTAGTATACATTGAAAACAGAATTGCTGAAAAGTTGACTCTAGATTCAATTATAAATGATTTTTGTGACATGCAAGAAAGACATCATGTATTTTAATACAATATTAATGTGATTAATATTTTTTGGATTAAATAAGTGTGATATTATTCATGAAATATGATACAAAGTTACACACATGCGTGTAGTAGTAGAGGGATTTTAATTTTTCAACGAGCCCCCCACTAATCAAATCCTGGCTCCGTCCCTGATACCATGGTCCCAATAAAATGTGAAACACAGATCCACACCAAATGGCATATTCCAATCAGAGAAATGTTACTCCCTCTGTTCTAAAATATAAGGTTCCATTGTATTTTTTGCGCATATTAAGAAAAGTTGTTAGTGTAATTAATATGTCTATTTTGTGCATTCCTATGACTAGTTTACCCTTTGTGTATAAAAAGAATTCAATGTTAATTTTTCATATATCAAGACAATTTAATGGTACTAATAAAGGATATATTTGAAAAAAAAGTAATAAATGTATCTAGGTATTAGTAAAGGACCTTATATTTTGGGACAAGAAAAATTGTGAAAGGGGCCTTATATTTTAGGACGGAGGGAGTATTTAATTTGTACCAAAATACGAATACAATAAGATATGGAGGAATACACGTATAATACATTTATTATTTATTTTAAATTAAGTTCAGTGTTATATGCGTATAATACACACACACACACATATATATATATAATTTAAAATAAAAAATAAATATATTATACACGTATTTCCTCTGTATCTCATACATATTCGCATTTTGGTACATTTTTGGTCCAAATAACATTTTTCATTTCGATACTTAATTATAGGTGCTATTTCAAAATAAAAATTCTTTAAAATTCATGTAGGTCATATATAATTTTTGTTTCATTTTGTATTTTCGGTGTCACTGATGACAAATGACAGGGGATTAATCCTCTAATATTGGATCCTCTATTTTTTCCTACATTTCTCTTTGTTTCTCTCTTATTTTGCTTTCTCTCATTATCTGAAATTACTACATTACCCTCATTTTTACCTAAAAGTAGGAAAGGTTAAGGAATCTAATTTAGAGGATTCATTCCCCAAACCACGACTACTATGCTTAGAGCCGGTTTTGAAGAGAGTGGTGCTCAAAGAAAGGGCTCTTCTGGATGATATTAGGAAGGACACAAACAATGAATCTATTGGTTGACTGGACACATTATGAGACCTATCATCGAGCCCGTGGGTTTTACGGTTTTACGCATATAACACACATGAGGTATGATGAAAAACTTGATTATATTATTATATTATGAATTCGGCGTTGGAGTGATTTGTAAGTATAACTAGTGACATACCACTATGAATCGGTAGAGTTACCTCATAAAGACAAAAAAAAAAAGGCAGTCTCGTGTTCCACGCGTGAACAAGTTTATTTAGGTAATTTTGATCTTCGGTATTTTCTATTCTTTTTATTTGGAGTAGTGCCACTCTAAGTGGTGGTCCAAATGTTTTTTTCGACTATGCTCTGATTTCTAATTTTCTATCCAAGGCGCCACGTAAAATCCGATAGTATTAATTTTGGCGTATATCGTAAAAAATTGATTTCCAGTACAATAACTGTGATATTTTCTACTCCTAATTGAGAAGAGGCCACGGTGTTAGAAATTAGAATATACTTTTTAAAAGTGATATTTTTTGGTAGGATTAGGAAAAAAATGTTAAAAGTGATATGTCCTTGTGTTTTTCTCAATCAATTTATAAAATTGATTTTAATTAAAAGTTATCTTTACATGAATTCTGCAGCTTTTGCTAGCCGATGCTAGTGGGACTATTGATCACCTCTCTGACTACTGCTGACCACCTCTTCGGCTACCGCCGAACACTACTTTGATCACTGTCAACTACTACTTTGACCACCACCGACCACCACTTTAGCCACCGGCGACCACCATTTCGACCACTAACAACCACCACTCTGACCACCGTCAACTACCACTTTGATACCACTTTTATGTTCAAGTTTTAAACCATAGTTTTTATTTTTGAAAGTTTCTTAACTCAAAACTCAGTCTGATTTTGGTTTCTGAAATTTTTAAAACTGAAAACAGAAACTGGTTTTGGTTTTTGAAAATTTCAAAATAGAAAACCACCCCAAATAGGGCCTAAGATAATCTATTTTTTATTTTTATTTTTTCTCCTCTTGTACCAAAAAAAAAGTGACTCATGAATGATGGAGTGGAAATAGGTCAAGTCGATAGGCTAACAAGGGTTTATAACCTAGTCTACTACAAGCCCAAGTCAGACCAGACTTTTTTAAAATAGATAACGCTGAATTTTTTTTTAAAAGTCTAGTTAGCTAAAAAAACCAAGCTACAAACAAAAAAAAAAGCCTTCGGCTAAAATGGAGTTTAATTACTACGCACTATTGGCATAAACTTTTTATAACTAAGACCAATAGTAATTCATACTAAGGTTGACTAACTTCTTTGGAATAACATGTCAATGTCAACTAGTAATTAATAATTGATGGTGTAAATCCATGGTAAGATGTGTAAGGGTAATAAATTAAATCAGTATATGTATATAATATTTTTTTATTACTACTATTAACAAGGGTTTATAGCTTAGTCTACTACAGACCCAAGTAAGACCAGACTTTTTTTGAAATAGATAAAGACAGTTTTTTAAAACATATTTAGCTAAAAAATAAGCTACAAACACTGAAAAAACCTTCGGCTAAAAATAGAGTTTAATTACTACCCACTATTGGAGTTAACTTTTTACAACTACGACCAATAACAATTCATGGTATGGTTGACAAATAATGTGATTACCAATTGACCAACTTCTTTTGAACGACGAGTCAACTTGTAATTAATAATTGATGGGTAAAGCACATATACATCTATTGTACATATAAATTAAATCCATATATATAATACTTTTATTACTACTATTATTATATTAAAATTTGTTCTTTGTTAAATCTTAAATTTGCTTAACATTATTTGTTAATTTAAATATATTGACGTACACTGACTTTTAATATATTTAGAGTTATTATTATAAATAGAATTTAAACAAGATGTCATATACAAATGATTCTCTAAAAGATTTTGTTAAATCTAGAATTAGAACTTAATCTCATTGATCTATTAGCTTGTTAGTTTATTTACAAAATCTACATCATTTAAAGGTGGTAGGTTTTGTAAAAATAAAATTGTAAAATTGACTCTTAAAATAGGCTTTCAGGCATTGTCAAACTTTTAAAAAAGTCAGACCGAGCCTCAAAAGATGTCCTATTACGAGCAACATGCCAAACTCAAACCTGTCATTTTTAGTGTGTAGGTCAGACTTCAGGTCTTGCAAAGTCGGACTTTTCCGGCCTACTCCTATTTCCCATATCCCTATTGATTGGATACATTTGCGTAAAATAAGTTAAATAATAATTGAGAATAAAAATCACGTTTGGAGCAAAAATTTAAAATGTAGTTTAATTTAGAATAATAACTGCAATTATATATATATATATATATATATATATATATATATATATATATATAAATTCGTGCAGTTATCCTGTGCTTTTATATATCTGTGCAGTTATCCTGTGCTTTTTTATGTATCAGTTCAATTATCCTGTGCAGTTTAAAATGTAGTTTAATTTAGAATAATAACTGCAATGATATATATATATATATAGGGGTGTTCGCGGTGCGGTTTGGTTCGGTTTTGACCAAAAAAGTGCACCGAACCGCGAGGTAAAAATAGATGCGGTTTGATTTGGTTCGGTGTGCTTCAAAAAAAAACCAAACCAAAGCGGTTTGGATTGGTTCGGTTTTGTTCGGTTTTTGACGAGACAAAACACAATTTATAATTCTGCCGCTAACTAAGTTATAACATATCAAAACTAATTTATAACATCAATTTATAATTCTCCCAGTAACTTCAAATAATTCTGCCAGAACTTAATCAATACTTCAAATACTTCAAACTAATTTATAACATAAATTCTCCACACATAAGTAACTAAAATCAACACATAAAGTTTTCAAAATAACTAATCAACACAGTCCTCAAAATGAATCCTTCACATTTCCTTCTCACAGCATCAACTTCTCCGCTCCTACAAAGCAATGCAATTAATAAAATCAGTAACTAAAATCAACAAATGATAAAGCAATTCAACCGGATTCAAGTACATACCATTTCATTTGATACATCTAATCATCATCTGATTCAATATAAGAAAGTCCTTCATTCAGTTGTGGGATCGGAGCAAGTTCTACAAATGTATCAAATATATTAACAAACATTAGACAAAAGAAATAATTGTAATTTCGCAAAAACAAAATTTACAAACCAATTTTGTGCACAAATCAAATATATAATTGTATCAAATATATAATTGTATCAAATATATACATTCTTCCATCTTTTCCAAGTCTTCCAAGAGCTCTTCAATATCCACCGACAAAGGGGAGGATCTTAGCCAATTTTGTGCACAAATCAAAGCTTCAACAGTTTGTGGTGTAAGAGAGCTCCTACAAGAACTAAGAACTCTACCTCCAGTAGAGAAAGCGGACTCCGAAGCAACAGTAGATATGGGCATAGCCAATATATCTCTAGCCATAAGACCAAGAGTAGGGTATTTAGTAGAATTTACCTTCCACCAATTCAAGATGTCAAAATCTGGACATTTCTTCTCCCTAGGCTCCGTGAGATACATATCCACTTCATTTTTACTAAGAGTTTGATCTTTGTCCATGTCCTTCTCAAATTCATCATCAATTTGATCAGAAGATGTAACAACATCTGATATTTCCGATCCTTGTGTAGCAATTTCAGCTTGGCCTTCATTATAGAAATCCCTATAACTCTCAAACATTTTGTATAATGTTTCCTTTACCTTTTCACACAAAGAATCAGCAACCTCCTTCTCCTACAAGGTTTTCTTCGTTTACCTGGATCTCCACCATTAGGATCTTCATTTACATCATTTGTAGGTGCTTCTCTGGTTTTTCTCTTCTTTTGAGGATTGGAACCTTCCACAGTTTGCAAATTAGTAGTTTGCGGTTCCGTTGTTGGCATGATTGAAGGGCTATTTTCAGCCTACAAATGACATAAAATAGAACATTAGATGAAGTAAGAATGACAATACATTCTAAATTACTATTCAGATTCATTAAATTGTGATATGGGAGCAATTACCTGATTTTCGATCACGGAAACATCAGGAGCAGCAACAGCGGCAGCAACAGAGTTCACTTCGGTATCAACGATCTTGTCTAAAATTTAAAGATAGACTCATCTCAGATAAAGCATACAGAAATGAAACATGATTTTATATGTGCAGAAAACAACGTTGTATATATGTGCAGTAATTAATACGAAATCAGTATCATACGCACACAAAATAAACGAAATCACACGGAATCAGTAGCATAAGCACACGAAATCAGTAGTATAAGCACACAAAATTACACGAAATCACACGATTTTACATGATTTCACGATAATATAAACGAAATCACACGAAATCAGTAGTATAAGCACACAAAATTAATACGAAATCAGTATCATACGCACACGAAATCAATATCATAAGCAAAACGAAAACGAAATCAGTATCATAAGCAAAACGAAAACGAAAACGAAATCAGAATCATACGAAGCAAAACGAAAACGAAATCAATTAAAATGAAGAATAAAATGAAGCAAAACACAGTATCATAAGCAGTAAAACGAAATCAATTAAAATGAAGAATAAAACGAAATCAGTAAAACGCAGTAAAAAGAAGCAAACCTGTGCGTTTCGTCATGGTGGTGAGAGCGTGAGATGAGTGAGAGGCGCCGGAACAGTGAGAGGCGTGAGATGAGTGTGGCGTCGACGTGCACTGTGAGTGGGAGATGAGAACTGAGAGAGATGATCGTGCCGTGCGCTGTGCCTGTGAGTGAGAGCTGAGAACTGAGAGGGATGGCGTGCGCTGAGAGAAGATGAGAGAAGATGAGAAGATGAGAACCTGTGACTGAGAGAAGATGAGAACCTGAATCGTGAATTGAAATGAGTGAAACTGAAAGTTAGGGTTGCTATTTTTGGTCAATTGGGCTGAGTTTGTTGGGTTGGGCTGTGTTTGACTGTTTGGTGGGTATATAATTATAAAAAAAAAAAAACATCATATGAGATTTTAGCGGTTTTGTTTGGTTTGGTTTGGTTCCTATGATGAGAACCGAGAACCGAACCGAACCGCTCGGTTCAACAGAAAAAAAAACCGAACTAAACCAATTAAAAGCGGTTTTTTGCGGTTTTCGATTTGGTTTGGTTCGGTTTGCGGTGTGTCTATCGGTTGCGGTATACATATACATATATATATCCGTGCAGTTATCCTGTGCTTTTTTATGTATCAGTGCAGTTGTCTCATAGTTTCAATTGATTATTTATATCAGTGCAGTTATCCTGGCAAGTAAGTTGGATGAACCTCGCCCACCTCTCTGCCACCAGTAGTTGTGCTCATAACCTCTTGGACACTCTCACTCCATATGGACAATCACATCATGATATCCGTAAACCTGGATGACCCTGAAGCGGCTCACGAGGGATGACTTGGACGTATCCAAATTGTCGGAGGAACCTATCCGACATGTAGGGGACAATGATGTCCTCCCAGCTCAAAAAGCCCCTATATAATGACATCTGCTCCATCGGTCTTTCATGTCTATGATTCTCAAAGGGTCTCCAGATGACATCAGCAGGTGTCAAAGCATCCAACCTCCTACGGTACTCCTCCAGCTTCACAACATCTATTTTCCTCCTATTCCAAAACCCACATTGTGGCCCCTGGGTGGCCCCAGTGTTAGTCCGTACACATATGTGGGGAAATACTCGAAGATCCATGTCTGAAATGAACAAATAAACAATCTCATAAAAAAATATAAAATATAAAAACAAACTCGTTAAAATAAAATAATAAAATAAACTTACCATGAATAGCGTTGCATAGCCCCCCTAACTGAGCGCTATCTGCGGAACAAACATAGTTCAGCTGCTCATACAAAAATGCCAAGCAGGATGAACCCCACGCCACGCCCATAAACTAAGTTGGTTGACGTCCTCCACTACATACAACCACGTAGCCTCAACTCTGGTTCTGGTCTTGCTAGTAAATATAGACATTCCCAAAAGAAGCAATAAGAATGCCTTGACAGGAAGAATCTGCTTGTCCTGGGCATTGTGACGTTTGCAGGCCTCCAATAGCCAATCAAACCGAAAATGTGCCCCCTGCTGGCACTAGTCTCCTTTGTAGCTTCACCAACAGTAACTGCCAGATAATCCACAGCCAGGTGAATGGCTGTGTCAATAGTAGCAGAGTTGAGGGGGGATCTATAATATTTGCGTGTCAACAGTAAATGAAGCAGACATGGCACATCATCCAAAGTGATCGTCATTTCACCAAATGGTAGGTGAAATGACGATGTCTTTGGGTGTCATCTCTCTACAAAAGCAGATAGCAACTGAGGATCAACCGTGGTTAGAACTGAAAAGACGAGGGACGCTAATCCTGAATGCTGAATGTGATAATAAAAGCCAAGACTGTGTGCTAGAGGGACCAAAATATTCTGAATTTTGTTGCCATATGCAGATACTTTCAATTTATCCCGCAGCTGAATTAAAAATAAATATATTTAATTAAACTATTTATCTATAAATTTATATAACAAGACTATGTAAATAAATATATCAAACTATTTTTACATGGCCTCCGAGAATTTTAGATGCTACATGAGCATCGAATCCTGTGAGCAGTGTACCATCCATATAGGTTTTCTATGTTTTCTATGCGAGCATCCTGCTTCTCCTCCTCCTCCTCCTCCTCCTCTTCCTCATAATAAATCGGGTACTCCAGCTAGTACTCCTGCTGATAGTCTAGCTGATACTTCTGATCGTACTCCTGCTGGTAGTCCTGAGCAGACTGCTCCTCATCCTCCATGTGCTGCTCTCGTTTCCTGACGCGTCTATCTCGGTTAGATGCATGTCCGACTTTCTGATCCGAATTCGTCTACTCATTAGAGTTTCTTCCGGTTCACCACGTCCGACAGAATGTGACGATCCGCCTCGCATAACTAATCCCCAGTGAATGTCTATAATTGGACCGTTCTCTACCTCTGGTAAGAACCACTGCAAGGAAAAAATTAATTAAATTAAAAAAACAAATAACTACTGATTTACCTACGGACATACATAAATTTGTTTCCATTACTAGTTAACTACGGATTTACCAACCAGTGGGGTAAATCTGTTAGCCTTTTTTTTTCACAACCGAACTACATAATTCCGTCAAGCTACCAACAGATTTACATAAATTCGTTTTGATATTATGCGAAACAAAACAGATTTATGTGTAAAAGATAGATCCGTTGCAAAAAAATTTGGCTTACGAATTCGGGTAATTCCGTTTTAACATAAGTAGGTAAATTCGTGAGAATAGAAATTCGGACTTACTCTCTATCTCAAACGGATGTAAGTGAGAAATGATAAAGAGATTTGGGTTTTTGTTAAGTCTAAAGGGTCTTTTAGTCTTTTCATACACATCGTGGGTATAACGATTGACGTAGGGGTCCTTCAAAAAAGTTTTAGAGGATCCAATCACATGGGAGTGTGGGGTTGAGGTTGCAACCTTGCAGGAGAGATAGGCGGTAGCCATAAGGGTGAGTAGTAGTTTAAGGAAAATTAGATGATTAAAGAGGAGAGTTCTTTTGTCTCTTTTGTTTGGTTGTACAGAAAATGAGAAAAGAGATATTGTATTATTAATCAAAAGACAATAATACCCTTCACCCAAAGTAAAGTATCAAAACAATAAGGATAAAATAGTAATTTTATTATATTAATCAATGAATTTTTCTCCTTTCTATCTCTTCTCTTTCTCTTTTTCCTCTTCTCCACCAAACAAGAGAAATCCATTATCTCTTCCCTATTTTTCTCTATCCTATTTCTCCTCAACCAAACATAAATGAAGGGGGTTTATCATTACTTAAATCAGGTACCACTGACCACAATTAAGATCTAATTAAATTTATCATTCAAGAACTATCTGAAGTTATCTCATTAGAGTGAAATACATGAAAAATGACAATAAATAAAGGCAGAAAATAAAAGGAAGATGGATATACTATTCAACTAGCGCCTGGCCAAAATGGCCTTGATGCTGTTAAAAACATAACCGGGAAGCTCAACAGAAGAGCTTGCTACGTTGGAAAAAATGCAAGCAATGTCATGAACAACTGACACTCTGCTAATGCATTTACACAAGTGACAGCTCTCCTGCAGGAATTGATCTCTTGATAAGTTTATTCCATGACTCATTGGTCTCTGTTATGACCTTAAGCGCATAATCCTGTTTGTAAAAAAAAAAAAAGTTTAGACAAAATGAGGCAATGATCTGACCATAACACTGATCATGATAAAACTGCAGTAGAAAAATGCCTTGCTCTTATCTCTCAAATCTCAATACTAATTTACTTTATTGAAATTTCCAGCCATGTTTCAGGGATCTAACTTGGTAATCAGACACAGAAGAACATGGTAATATCACATGTAATCCTAAACATTCTCTTATTCCCTTAACCCTTGTGATAATGAAGGCAACTAACATCAAGCTCTTCACAGAAACAGAATACAGCCAGAAAGACAATAATTTAATTAACCAGAACAAGGACCAACAATTCATTTAAAAGAACATATAAACCGCTAAACTGATAGAACCCGTGAATTTAAAAAGAAGAAAATACTTGTATTATGGAATCGAAAGGAGCAGAATGCTCAATTACTGCAAGAAATGAAAAACTATCCAGAGCCTATGGCTCCTACCAGAGAGAAACTGTCCTAACAAACATAGATGCCCCTTTCCCCTCACCCCTCTACCTCTTCTAACCCGTTCCCATCCTAACAGAATGGCAACATATTGCCAAGTCACTACTAATTCCCTATTCAGCATATCTATAGGGTTAAGGCCCACATTCAGTATCCTAATATAAAACCTGTGATAAGGTTTAAAACAGAATAAAGAATTTCTTAGAATAACTACAGCAAGATAATTAAGCAGTAAAAGCACCTTATTTACTGCCTTGTTGCCAAGACCAAATCTATTAGCAGGCTTCCCATCAGGTATCTTGTAGTCTCTGAACCAATCCCTAATTGCAGTGAGGGTTCCCTGAAGACAACCGAAGATTATCTTATATAACACACAAAAGTTGCACTTGAGAAAAACATACCTGTCCTACTAATCAAATCTAATCCACGATATCTACTGCTCAAATTAGACCACAAATTGATTCAGCAGTTTCATTAGTTAACTTTGCTGTAAAAAGTCAATTAGGTAGCTTGGATAATCACGCTATCTTCTCAACATAATTTTAAGCAAGTAAATGGAAAAAAGAGACTTGGCAAATAAATCATCTAGTTAGGTAACAGAGCTTACTGGAAAATGTTTCTCAACATCATCAA
Source organism: Astragalus glycyphyllos (assembly GCA_963573325.1). Taxonomy (NCBI): domain Eukaryota; kingdom Viridiplantae; phylum Streptophyta; class Magnoliopsida; order Fabales; family Fabaceae; genus Astragalus; species Astragalus glycyphyllos. Next base: position 2,551,823 of record OY754311.1, read on the forward strand.
CATCATTCACAAGTGAGGCTTTTGGATCATCTAATGAAATTGCAACTATTTTCCAATCAAGTTCTCCTTCATCAATCATGGCTAATGCACCCAAGGGTTTGACCCTGAGAACCTCTCCTATTTTCCTTTGGCTTTCACCAATTTCAACCACATCAACTACATACAGATTAACAGGGATTTTAGGCACACTTTGTTGCAGTTCTTTTTACGACAAGATATTGAGATAACATAATGGAAAAGATTGAAGACTACAGTCATTATTCATTAGTAATGGAATACCTGGATCATTATCTCCAAATGCTCCTTCAACTTCATGGTTTGCAAGAGATGGATCTTCCCATGTTTGTGGAAGTAAGCCATAGTTCCAATGTATATTATAGCTAGAAAGCAAGTAACATATATGTTTCAGAATAGACTAAAAGTAGAACAAATCTTTCCATATTAACAAAGCAGAAGGTTCAAAAGAAGACAGAAAGAATCAAAAGACCTGATAAATGAGACACACAAAATGCTACGATTTTTTAAGTACAACAACATGAAGATGGCAACATGGAAGGAAGGGTAATTATAAAGTAGCAATGAGTATTGAAGCTCCAGCGTAGATTGATGGTCTTATATCGACATTAATAAAGAAGGCATATGCATGACATAAAGTGCACATCCAAAGACAGAGAATACAACCAAAAAAATGAACAGTTTGAGCTTTGAAGTTGTGTCTCACGGGTAAAAACGAAGCTTTCCCTTTTTCATATCCTGTTTTATGGGAGTGAAAGGCTCATCGGTAGCAACCTCCATCTTTGCGCTGGATTCTTTGGGTATCTCAACAACAAAGTTGAAGACACCATCACCTAGCTGCAATGGGATATCATGCCAGGGAGAAACCTGCGTATTTTACAAATTACTTTAGAAGGCACAAGTATACAGGCCTCCATTGTCATGGGTAGCCCACATAGCAAGAAAATAACTCATAAAACATTACTTTAATTTTCCCTTTTCTTGATGAAAAAGTCAATATCTAATTCTATTATGGGTCTTACTAGGTAATTGCACAATTCCTAACTACCAAAATGAAGCAAATATAACCCTTGTCTCCTATCTCCAGCAAAAATTGAAACATGCAGAACGTAACAGCTGAATTGGCACCTGCATGCCCTTCACTCCTTTCATAAAAGCAAAGGAAAAGTACAACAAAAAGGGAAACCATACAAACACTCATGAAGCGGGATACCTGACATTTTGTGAAGTATATCAAAATTAGTTAATACCACACTGAACACAATCGTGTAACAACTTAACAATCAATTGATCTGTCAAAGAAAACATAAATACAAACTTTGATTTATCAATTTCCACCAACCAATAATTTAATTTGTTCTAATACAACCATAGTCCCATTAAACAACAAAACCCACACACATCATCATCTTTCCATTGCAATGATACAAAAGGAACAAACTTTGAAGTCCCAACATCATACTATTCAAGTTCAAATTAAAGCCCAAAACCACAAAACTAACAAAATCCCCAAAATTATTCAATGTCAGGTTAATAATTAATTAATAATGATAAACCTTTTTGACTGAATGAAGAAGAAAAAAGGTACCTTTTTGCCAGATTTGTCGAGAAAGAAAACTCTATAATCGAGGGTTTGGGGTTGACCTTCCTCCTTGGTGATAACCTGAGGGTTATAGATAGCCCTGCAGGTAAAAGACTTGGTAGTCCTAGAAGAAGAAGAAGAAAGCTTGAGATTGTTGAGGCGAAGGGAACGGGCACCGACGAAGGGCTTTTTGGTAATAAGAGAGCATGTGGAGTTGCTCGCTATGGCTATCGCTCTGGTGGCTGCCATCGATGATGATGATGATGATGATGATGAAAAAATCGAAAGAGTGAGTGTGTGAGTGAGTGGAGTGTTAAGTGTGTATAATAATGATATCACTGTGTGTGTGTGACTCTTGTGTGTTGTTGATAGGCCTTTCGTTCTCTCTCTGTCTGATTGCTGAATCTTTGCTTTTATGATTCAATTCAATTTCATATTTTTATTGATGACTCGACGTGAATGCCCCGTCACAAAGTGTTTTATAAATAAATAAAATACAACGTATTTGGTCCAAATTTTGAATAAAATACATCATTAATTTTTATTGATCTGTTTGTATAAGTTCAATTCTTTTTTTTTGGCTATTGAGATGGAGGAGTGGTCACTGTCATTAGAAACTCACACACACAACTATGAGGTTTCGGAAGTTCATCCGAGACATGATATTCAGCCTAACAATTTCGACATTTGCCATTTGAGGTAGGTCTTACAGATCGTATAAGTTCAATTCTCCATGGTCATAGAAAGTTTCAAAATTCCAAAAGTGCTTACAGAAAACACTTATAAATATCCTAAGTGTTAGCATATGTTTGGATAAACCGTAAAACCACAACCACTACTACCACGTTTGTTTTTCCACGTTCAGATGTTGTTTTATCATGAAATTTCAGAAGCTATAAAGAGTTGCTTCTATGATACCGTGTTTCGTAACATGAGTTTATCAGTTTGGCCGCCAATCTAAATATGCAATTAGTCAAACATGACAAACAATCGAGTACTACCTCGGTCTCATTTTATATATAGTTTAAGGTTGTTGCACACATATTAAGAAAAATTATTAGTAGTATAGATTTTATAAGAAGTGTTGTTTAAATTACTTATAAAAAGTGTTATGATGTGGTAAAAATGATTTCTAACTTTCATTGATGTGAGTCAAAAGTATTTATACATGCTGCACACTAGGCAGATAAATGAAACAATCTATACAATGAGTATATTACGATATCTACAATAGGATTAATTGATATACTAACTAACAAATTAAAATACATTTAATTTATATCCTAATAGCCCCCCTCAAGCTGAACATGTATATCCTTCATGTGAAGCTTAGACAACAACAACTTGAACTGTGATGGATGGAGAGGCTTGGTGTAGATGTCTGCAATCTGTGCAGTTGAAGGAATAGGCATCAGGTGAATAACACTGTCTTGCCCTTTATCTCTGACTAGATGACAATCCAACTCTATGTGTTTGGTGCGTTCATGAAATATTGGGTTTTGAGCAATATGAATGGCTGATTTGTTATCACAAAATAGGGAAACAGAATCAGTATGTGGGTGGTGAAGATCCTGCAACAGATAAAGGATCCATTGAATTTCAGAAGTAGTAATTGCCAAGGCACGATACTCAGCTTCAGAGGATGATCTGGAAACAGTGCATTGCTTCTTGGATTTCCAACTGATTAATGAGGAACCATAGAATATACAAAAACCAGTAGTAGATCTTCTACTGTCAGGGCAAGTAGCCTAATCAGCATCACTGAAAGCAGTGACAGTAGGGCTAGAACCAGCATCAAAAAACAAACCACTGCCAGGGCAAGACTTAAGATACCTGAGAATGTGCAATGCTGCCTCCATGTGAGTTGAGAGAGGATTTGCCAGAAACTGACTCAACCTATTAACTGCATAACACAAGTCAGGTATTGTGTTGGTGAGGTAGATTAATCTCCCAAGCAGGCGCCTATATGGGGTTGGATCATCCAAAGGAGAGCCATCTTGTGAGCTGAGTTTCAAACCAGGGACCATGGGAGTGGAAGCAGGCTTGCAAGCAAGAAGGCCAGCTTCCTCAATGAGCTCAAGAGCATACTTTCTTTGTGACAGGACAATTCCTATAGATGATCTAGCAACCTCAATGCCCAAAAAATACTTCAAGTTACCCAAATCTTTGATTTTAAATTGGTCATCAAGCAATTGCTTGACCTTTTGGATTTCGTGGAGATTATCCCTTGTCAAGACTATATCATCAACATATATAAGCAGGATAGTAATAGAAGAATCAGATCTTTTAACCAATAGGGAATAGTCATGCTTGGATTGAATGTAACCAAGAGGAAGCAAGAAGGAAATTAGTTTGGAATTCCATTGTCTGCTGGCTTGTTTCAAGCCATACAAAGACTTTTGGAGTTTACAAACTTGATTTGGAGAAGAGACTTGGAAACCAGGAGGAACTTTCATATATACTTCTTCTTGGAGCTCACCATGCAAAAATGCATTGTTGACATCCAAACGTTGCAAGTGTCAGTTGTTGGTGGCAGCCAAGGCAAGCACTAACCTAACAGTGGTCATCTTGATAACAGGAGAGAATGTTTCTGAATAGTCTACTCCCTCTGTTTGGGTAAAGCCCTTGGCAACAAGCCTAGCTTTATATATCTCAAATGAACCATCAGACTTGAGTTTTACTTTGTAGACCCACTTGCAACCAATAGCTTGTTTATCAGGAGGTAAATCAGTCAATATCCAAGTGGAATTCATGTCAAGAGCAAGAATTTCTTGAGCCATAGCATCAAGCCAACATTGATGCTTGGATGCTTGGGCATAAGTCTTAGGTTCAGGTATAGTGCTAACAGAAGCAATAAAGGTTTTATGTGCAGATGAGAGATGATCATAGGCAGTGAAATCAGATAAAGGATAGGGAATACCCGAGGTTGATTCACCAGCAGAAGGAATAGAAATCATAGCACAATGAAAATCTTGTAGGTAAGTTGGTTTAGTTTTTATTCTTGTTGACACTCTTAAGGGAATAAGTGAAGGGAGAGGATCAGGGGAAAGTGGTGATGTATGAGTGTCAGAGGAAAGGGCATTTGAGGGATCAGGTGTGCAGGTATTGGTGTTGGAAGGTATTTCAGTGGATGTGGAAATTGAGGGGATAAGAGGAATGGGTTGAAGACTGGTAGGAGAGGTAGAAGGCTCATTGGATACATTTTTGAGCTCTAGGGAGGAATTTGGTCCTATAAGCTGCAAGAGTAGTGGCATAACACAATGAACCAAAAACTCTAAGGGTAGATAGATTAGGGTCTTTGCCATGGAGCATATAGTAAGGAGATTTTGATTTTAGGGTAGAAGATGGAAGTTGGTTGATGAGGTGGATGACATGACATATGGAGAAATCCCATAGCTGAATAGGAATGTTTGATTGAAACATAAGAGACCTAGCAACATTAAGAATGTGCTGGTGCTTACGTTCAACAATCCCATTCTGCTGAGGGGTTTCCACACATGTTCTTTGGTGAATGATACCTTTTGAGAGGTTGAATTCAGGCATGATAAATTCAGCACCACTATCAGAACGAATGGTTTTAATATTGTGGCCAAATTGAGTGTGAACAAATGCAACAAATTGAGTAATATGATTCCTAGCTTCTGACTTGGCTCTCAAGAGTTTGATCCAAGTGAATCTAGACTTATCATCAACAATAGTTAAAAAATATTTGTTGCCATTTATGGAAGGGGTGCCAAAAGGACCCCAAATATCCATGTGAATAAGGTCAAAAATGTGTAGGGCATGGGGTTGAATGTGTGGGAAAAGGGAGTCTTTTTTGTTTTGCAAAATGGTATGCACCACAATTTTCATTAGAAATACTAGGCATATTACAATGAATCTTTTGAATGAGATTATAACATGTGGGGGAGGGGTGTCCTAAACGGCTGTGTCATATGTCTATATTGACATTATTAACACTTACAATGTTGCAATGAATAGAATTGGATTTAGTGGAGGGAACAATGGGTGAGATCTTCATTGTGTAGAGCTTTCCATCCCTTTTAGCATGGCCAATCACTCTCTTGGAGGGGATATCCTGTAAAACAACACAAGCACTATCAAAAATAGTTTGGCAATTAATAGTGTCAGCTAACTGACCAACAGAGATGATGTTAGAGTTCCAATTTGGAATATAATAGACATCATATAAGGTGATGGTAGGAGTGAGTGTGATAGTGCCTTTATAGCAAGAGTATCTGGTGTCTCCAGAGGGTAGGGTAATGAACACAGGTTTAATGGCATAATATGAATTGAAAAATTCAAGGGAGGATATATGATCCGTAGCACCTGTGTCAACAAGCCATGTGACCAAGAAGTTACCTGCAGGGGTGGAGACAATGCTGTTAACAGTTACCATGTTTGCAGAAGCAGTAGGAGGCGTAGCAGGCAGCAGAGAGAGAAGACTCTGGAGTTGTTCAGTAGTGAGTTCAACAGGAGATGCTGCAGTAGAGGAGGAAGAACCAGCATTGTCTTCAACATTTACATTGTTCACAGATTTCTTATTACTCTTGGAATTGAAGCCAGATGGATATCCGTGTTTCATGAAACACGTTTCAACTGTGTAATTGGTGCGATTACAGAAGGTACAAAGACGATTGTTATAACAGCCCGGGCCCATCTCTGCGACCCGCCACTGTTCCTCACGGCCTTCTCTACCCCCCATGTAGAGTTTTTGCCTTCCGTGGGAATCGAACCTTATACCTGGGGCTCAAGTACAAGCTAGTTCCATGCATTCCCACTACCAATTGAGCCGACCCAAGTACAAGGTTCGATTCCCACGGAAGGCAAAAACGCTACATGGGGGGGGGGGGGGGTAGAGAAGGCCGTGAGGAACAGTGGTGGGTCGCAGAGATGGGCCCAGGCTGTTATAATTGTTGCGCGAGGGAGTGAATTTTCCACGACCACGACCAGCACTGGGAAAGGAAGATGCTTGAACAGTCGCAACAGAAGGTTCAGGAGGAATTAGAGTCCCAATTTGACGTTCCTGTTGAACAATCATCGAGTAAATCCTAGATAACGGAGGTAAGGGTTCCATGAGTAAGATTTGGGAACGAACAACAGCGTCATTTTCATTCAATCCTTGAAGGAAACTCATAACAATGTCACGATTCCGGTAATCTTGAACAATCTTAGAAACATTGCAGCAACAAGATCCAGGAGGAGATGCATATTGTGGAATCGGATCAAAATTACAGAGCTCATCCCAAAGAATGCGCATCTTTGTGAAATAAGAGGTGACAGTGGTTTCACCTTGTTTCAAAGAAAAGATTTCTTGGTGGAGATGAGCGATGCGAGTATTGACACCTTGTGAAAAACGATTGCGAAGCTCTTTCCATACGGCGTAAGCTTCAGTGATCCAGAGGATGCTCGATAAGATTTCGGTGGAGACGGCACGGTTGATCCAAGCTAGAGTGAGCATATTGCAGCGCTTCCATAGAGGAAAGATGGGAGAGGTGGGAAGTCAATGCGGAAGTTTGATCAACTGATACCATATTATGATGTGGTAAAAATGACTTCTAACTTTTATTGATGTGAGTCAAAAGTATTTATACATGCTGCACACTAGGCAGATAAATGAAACAATCTATACAATGAGTAAATTACAATATCTACAATAGGATTAATTGATATACTAACTAACAAATTAAAATACATTTAATTTATATTCTAACATAAACGTGAATCATTTATTAAATGTAAAAAGTTGTCGCAATTAATAAAGGCATTAATGGAAAAACATGTTAGATGCTTTCTTGAAAATTTAATATGACAATTAATTTGAGACAAATTGATTTTGCTAAAACAACTTATAAAATGAGACGGAGGTAATATAAGAGTTAATCGATTATGTATCAACTAAAGGTGACTTTAATCAAATTTGCAGCTTATGGTGCTTTGTTTGATCATGACAACAAAGGAGTTTTTTTTTTGTCTCAACATACTTCCAAGAAAAAACAACACGAGCACATAAGATTTACAACGGCCTAAATATTAGGCGTTACAAACACTGATCCAACACATAAGTCCACATGAATGCCTACGCCATAAACTCTAATTGAGCACAAAATTCAAACTAGCAACCAAGCTCCATTTTAGATCTAGTCAGGGATAAGTACATGGAAGATAGAAACTCAAACAAAACACCTAATCTAGCGATAAAGCTACAAAGGAAATCCCTAAAAAAACCCTAACTCAACTATGATCCTTACAATGAAAAACTCACCCTCTTCCAATTGGCTCACCATACGACCAACATCACATGTTTGAGCAGCCAATTGAGATGAGGAATTCGCAAGTCCATGGGGGTTGCAGGAGCATCACGTTGGAGGATGGGATGAAGAGCAACAGGAGATGAGACACTCTAGTTCAGAGGATGCTTTTTTAGCCACCAAAGAAGCAAGAGGGTGAGCAACTACATTACCTTCCCTAGGAGTCCAAGAAAAGCCACAAGTTATAAATTTTTCTTTGAGCATGAATATGGCTTCAACAATCTTCAGAATTTCACAATTCTTTTTCTCTTTTATGTAACGTTACACAAGATCAAATCTAATAAAGAGTCGCCTTCAAGCACCACACGCTGGATGTTGAGCTTCACAACAAACACAACAACGCGCTTACTGAAGAAAACCTATGAAGCATTAGACGAAGTAATTGGCAAAATTGCTTACGCTTGTTACAAGTTTTAATTTAGTCTTTTATGTTTTTTATCTTAAACTTTTTTTGACTTTTTTTGTGTGTAGGTTGATGACATTAAATTATTTTGTTTGTAACTTATGATATTTTTTATATTACTAAGAACTTTTTTGTATGTAATTGGTTTAATTTTGTTTAATGGTTTCGTTTAATTTTTGTTTATTGGCAAAAAAATTCTTAGGATCCCTTAACTAAATGCTAAACTTTGATTTCGTCATTTAAGTTTTCTTTCCCACAATAATCCTTTAACTTTAGGAACTAAAAAAACATTAGCCTTTTTTACGTGTTTCACTTGACTCTATTCCAACTATGTGTTAATTTGCTTAGTTGGAAACCTATGACAAATATTTTGAACAAGCCTTTGCAACGTGCGAATTTTACCCTTTCTTTACTAACATAAACTCATATCATTTCATTATAAATAATATTTGTAATACAAGGTGGACGAAAATCATGAACCTGAAATAAGCTAGACGCTCGAGCTAATGAGTGAGCGACGAGATTAGTTTGCCTCCCAACATAGTTAATCCTATAGTTTTGACTTTGATCAATAAGAATCCTACATTGAGAGAAAATGACACCTAATTCATTATTGGGAGTGGAAGAAAGAGTTACATCATTCACTGCGGAAAGACAATTCATCTCAATAACAACAAATGTAAAATTCTTCTCATTCAAGAAAGTAAGAGCTTGAACTAGACCCACTGCTTCAGCTTCCTCCGAACTTGGTGAACCAATGGATTTTACCCTTCGTAACTACTAAAACGAACTATATTTTACAAACTGGTCTTAGTGTTGATTAAGTAGAGTTAAATATAAGGGAATAAAACATTGCAAATGAAATTGTGACTCTATGTCGCTTTTTTATTTCTTGTTCTTATAATTCATTATTAGTTTGTTACTATTAGAACTCAACTAATTCTTAGTCTAAATAATAATTTATCTCAACTACCTAGTTTGATACTAGTTAGCTAATCACCGTGAATATAGTAATCTTTTATACTACTTGTCTTGGAGTGCACTTGCTCAATGGTAAGGTCTTTAGTAGAGTATTCGTAGATGGAAGGATCATATGGAATGTTATTCCTATTACTATGTATGAAGATGTTGGGAAAGAAGTATCACTTATAGTACTAAACATTTGTTTAGTAACTATTACTAAAGAGTTATAGGTGTAACTTCCATTTTAATTAAAAAAAAGGGTTATAGGTGTAACTATGCAACATGAAGATATCAAATTTCACAGGAGGGTCATCTACAGCTTTGGGTGTGTTTATATTTGATGTATAACGATGGGTCCTAAGAATACTAAACCAATTGTCATTAGCTGGTGTCCCAAAAAAGTAGCTCAATTGATGAGCTGAGAGACAAAAAGGAGGTCAGAAAATCCTGGAAACTAACATTCTACCACCCCACTAACATTTGTCTATAAAAAGTATCATTAGTCGATCGTAAGGTATCATATTGTGCAATCTTACAAAAAATATTGGATTCATACTAGCCGGTGTGTTCCCACCAACCTCTTCACCAAAAGCTCGTGTTTTTTTTGTGACAAACCAAAAAAAATAGAATTGATTAAAACAAGGGTTTTGGACCTCTAGAAGTACTATAAGTGAAAGGCTTTTTTTTACCCCCCTCATTATCACCCATACCCCCATGATTGTCATTCGGACCAAAATGCACCTAAAAAAACGTTTTTTTTTACATTTTTTCGGATTTATACATAAATTCAGAATGTTAAATTTAAAAATTTCCGAATTTATGTGGTAAATTCGGAAAAAATGAGAAAATGTATTCTGAATTTTCTCATTTTTTCCGAATTTTGGGGTAAATTCGAAATTTTCCGGATTTATGAGGTAAATCCGGAATTAAAAAATTTCTTTTTTAATTCCGGATTTACCCCATAAATCCAGAAAATTCCTAAATTTACCCCGAAGTTACCCATAAATCCGGAAAATTCCGAATTTACCCCATAAATCCAGAAACCAAAAGATAAATCCGGAAGCCAAATTATTTTTTCGGAAATACCCATTTTTGACGTATTTCGGGAAATCCAAAAAAATGTTCGTTCCGAATTTACGTATAAATCTGGAAATTTCTAAAAAATAATTTTTTTTATTATAAAAAACAGGGGCATTTTGGGTTTTTTGGTAAAATGGGGGTATGGGTGATAAGGAGGGAGCATGAAAAACAAAACCCACCCTATGTTTGGATGGAGTATTTTTAGGGGTAATGTAATTTTTGGGGGAATTGAAACATTTTAGTTCAAAATTTTGAACTAAAATATTCTGAAATCCCCTCAAAAATTACATTACCTTCTAAAAATACCCTATCCAAACACTCCCTAAGTCAAATTCATATTCGCTCAATCAGTTACTTTGGACTTTGCTGGCAAAAACAAAAAATGGCTTTAGACTTGAAATGTGACTTTTTCAATTACTAGCTAGGTACTTTGAAATTAAGAAGCCATCATTTTCAATTTTTCTTTGTGTCTCATTTTTAAGTGTACCTACCTACACATAATATTGCAAAATTTCTAGAAGGGTAACAGTGGCATAAATAAAAAGTCCACCTCCCTCCAGCGCACAAGTATCCATACCCTGGACTCAACCATTCTCACCAGGATCATCCAGTCATGCCATTGATTAAGTTTCAAGTTTCAACTCAACAGGCCAGAGAATTATTTGAAAACCCTTTCTACCACTTTTATTTTATAGACCTCTTTTTTTTACTATAAAATAAATTTCTATATATATCTTTTGATCATTACGCTAGTACTAGTATTTATTTGTCTAATTATTGGTTTAACTTCTGTTCCCACTTCCTAGGAAGCGACAAAAGTATAGTATCACCTATGCAATTTTTATTCTCCATTTTATTTTATTTAATTATTGTGTAGACTTTTTATTATTAGGGTTCACACTATTGGATTTTTTTTTTTGAAAATACCCACACGTGGTCTGTTGGTTGATTGGTTTTAGGAGAAAAATTATCTGATTTGATATCTAAAATTTTGTTCTTTAATCAATTGACTGATTATTATTTGATTTTAAGATAAATTTCATCCGATTTAATCTAATTTTCTTTTGTTTGGATTAGAATTGTTGTCAGATTTTGGACTTATCTAATTTTTTTTTATATTAATTTTTAAGAGAATTGATATTTTATTTTAGGTATGATAATTGCTTATAATTATTTTCAAGAGTTATGTAAGTGTCTAATATACAATATATACTAAATTGGTAGTTGAATTAAATCAAGAGGATGTGACAAATTTAGAAATCAGTATTAATTTTAAGTATGGGTAATAAAGTTATTACGAGTATAAAATTATTTGCGCCATTATAAAAAATGGCCAACTACTTTTTGGCTTCCTATTCATTTTTACCCTTCCCTCCAAATTCTATTGATAAACGATTAGCGTATCAATAGAACTAGCGTCTCTACCCTTGCGCTGCACGGGGTAAAAACTCTAGTTAATATAAAATTGTTGTAGGGTAAAATTTGTTTCTTAAATTGCAACATGATAAAACATTGTTTAAAATGAAGGTAAGTATGAATTAAAAATAATGTAATAAAAAATTCGATTCCAAACTTAAAACTAAAATAGAGTGTACATATTTGTCACGAAATTATTATTTTTCACCATATCGGTTATCGGTTATTGAGGAATAAACTCGGAGTATGTAAACGGTTAAAAACATGTTGTTTTTAGTATCACACTTTACATATTTTGTCACGAAATTATATATTTTTCACAAAATCGGTTATTTGAGGCACAAATTTTGCATATTTGAATACTGATTTTTTTTTTTGCGAATACTAAAGCATCAAAAAACACACTATTGCGATCACTAAAGCATCCCAAACACACTTTTGTCATGAAATTTTTCTCTTCAGCAAACAGGTACTAAGGAACAAACTATGCGTATTTGAATAGTTAATTTTTTTCGACCGCTTAAGTACCCCCAAAACACACTGTTTTGCATTGCACTTTACGTATTTTATTACAAAATTACTATTTTTTAGCAACAAACCATTTGTTGAGGAACAAACTTTGGGTATATGAACAACTAAATTTTTTCGAGACTCTAAAGTACCTCAAAACACACATGCTAGCATTACACTTTAGATAATTTATCACGGAATTAATTTTCATTCTTCACCAATTCGATTATCGGTGAACAAACTCAAGTATTTATAGATCCATTTTTTTTCCTAAATTTGAATATACTCTTCAATATGAAAATAAAGAAAATGAGGGGAAAGGGGAGGAGGTGGGAGTTTTGGAGGGAAAAGGGAGTTGGAGACTCCCTAAGATTTATATTCTTAAGATTTCCATCCTTCTCCCTCTTTTTATTTTTCTATTTCTATATATTTTTAGAAAAACACTTATTTCCAATTTCTTTTTTGCATGTTTCTTCTTTGATACGCTTTATCAAAAATTAATAATTCAGTTGTTCCATTTTTTTCCAAAAAAAATTATTTTCGCCCAAATAGATTTGTCTTTGGAAAACCAACAAGGGTTGGTCTGTGCATAAGGTTCGAACTCCACCTCAGAATCTCGAATTCGAATCTAGGGTGTGGTAAAGAGGAGAGAACTATACAAACCGACAAAGTCAGGTACATGTGGTCAGTCAAGTTGATCGACATAGATTAACCACTGGCAAAGCTAGTGGCTGCACATGAATAACATGGTAACAAAAAAAAGTCTTTGGAAATCGTTCCTAAAAGTGAAAACTAAAATAATTCTATATATAATATTTATTAAAATATAAATTTTAATCTGAACAGAGAAGTCTAATTACTCTATCTAAATAAAAAGTTTCATAAATAACTCAAATGAAGTAATTTAATGCTCAGAGTTTTAAATTGAATAGCTTCATCCTTAAAATTTCTCAAGTCAATGGAAACTGATCTGTTGAATTTCTCTAGCCTATGCTTTCACATTTGGAAATTGACAAGATACCAAATGGTACTCATTTACATGTACAATATCACACATATATGCTTGCGTTATTTTTCTTAATTGCTATTGGCTAAACTGCTTTTAACTTATTTCTATAAGCTCTTTGAGATGATTTATGTAAATAACTTTGTTCACAACCGGACTGACCGATATCTAGAAGGCTTGGACGGACATAGTGCACTTAATGGAAGAAGAAGACAGCAGAAGCTTCCCTTCGGCCACCTACATCATCAGTTCGGCCTATATGTTCGGCCACCTACATCATCAGCTCGGCATATACGTTCGGTCACCTACATCAATGATTCGGCCTAACTATAGACAAGCATTTATTGGAATCCCTATAATTGTTCCTTATGTTTTGTAACAGCCATAATGGCCATAATATGTAATAAATAGTATTAATTGCCAATTGTACTATATATATCTCCTTTAGAGGCTAATGAAAGGACAGAACATTCTGGATTCACATACTTTATACTTATTCTCTCTATTTCCACGACTATCTTGATATAATATCTTGTTCTAGCTATATCCTTCTCAGGAAATAGTTAGGAACAAACTTATAATTTTTATAAAATCAGTTTGATATTGAATCTCAAAAAAATCAGTTTGATATTTTAAAATTAGTTTATACATGAATCTTATATCAAAAACACCCACACTATATACTTAATTAAAATGTTTTATCCAAATGCTCTCGTCCTTTAAAAAAAACAATTAATATACTCTTGCTTATTATTATGATTTTTAAACTATCTCCGATCAAGAGAATGAGATCATTGGAAAGGAATTAAGGATCTAAAAAAATAATTTATTTAGGGGGAAAGGGCTAAATTATAAGATGAGTTCAGCAAATTAATAAGGTCATGAGGGTTGACACGTGGCATTTACCGACCACATATTTTGAAGAATATTTGGTCTTTGGATTTGCAAACCTTTGATCCAAATTTCAGTGTCTAGTTGGTGAAGAACACCGCCAAAGTCTACAAAACAAAAATCGGTGGTTGTATATATTTGTCAGCTTCAAGTAGCTATAGCCTCTATAATATAAAATAAACTAAATTATATTCTTGCACGAATTGTGTTTATTTTAGGTTTTAGTTTGATATTTATGTATTAATTTTTTTAAAACTAGCTAGTATGATCATTTTGAGAAAAAGTTATGGAACAAAAAAGAATTATATATATTAGTATATTTTGTCATATAAGGGGAAAAATAAATTTTGATAATTTTTGTTATGGGAAAAATAAATTTGAAAAACTCTTAGAATGCGGTTTGGGCCTAACTCAATCCCACAAAATTGGCTTGTAAGGTGAGGGTTGCCTCACACTTGTAAACTCTTTTGAGACCATATTTCTAGTCAATGTGGGACTTGGGTTTTTCCCAATACATCCCCTCACGCCCAACACTATTGGGCTTGGTGCGTGGATTATAATGGTGGGTGGCCTGAAGGATCTAGGATAGGCTCTGATACCATCTTATAATGTGGTTTGGGCCTAACTCAACCCCACAAAACCGGCTTGTAGTGAGGGTTGCCTCACACTTGTAAACTCTTTTTGAAACCATATCTCTAGTCAATGTGGGACTTGGGTTTTTCCCAATAAAAACAATTATAAAAGTATGATTACCAACATAATATGCGTAGATATTTGGGTCTCTTAACTATATGGTCCTCGATGAGTTCGATAATTGGCCGGTGCGTATGGAAAAATATTTGTTTAGTTAGGAGAGATCAACTGATCCTTAAATGGATCTTTGATAACTCGAAGAATTAGAAAAAAATATGAATATTGATTTAATTCTTTTTTTAGCAGTAAAAATATGTATTATATTTATAAGTAGTGTTTTTAAGGAATACAAAAACCTATTTACATATGATCAACTCACTAGAAAGTCACAAATCAGAAAGGCAAAAAGCAGGACAAAAATATTGATTTAATTCTTACAAACTAATTTAAACAATTTAATAGATAAGGACCAAACTGAACTTAAAATAAATATAAAAATAAAACTATAATTCACACTATAAAATAAGTCTATTATCCCTAGATTGAAAAATAGGGTTCTATTGTTGTAACTTATAAGCCAGTTCACATTCAAACCCGTGACCGTGAGAGTCATATATACTGGTTCTCTTCTAAGTTGCGATACAGTGAGGTCATCACATTACAACAAAATATATAAACAGAAGCTTCTACAGCCCAGCAGAGTTGAAAGCTACAAACCAGTAAGCTTCTTGCAGGAGGAGAGGAGAGAAGAGGAGTTTTCATATGGAGATTTCATCAATCAGAGGTTTACCTGAACTGGTAAGAAATATATATATATATATATATATCATTTATCAAGTTGACTTTGATTAACTTTATGTTTTGGAACCATTTAACCCATTGAGATTTAAAACTTGGTGTTTAATTGGTTGTAAATATATTTGAATCTCTCTAGCTAGAGCTTCACTGATAAAATTTATGTAAGATTTGTGTTAGGATATAAACTAATGTTATGTGATTTTGTAGGGGTTGGTAGAGGATCCTAACTTTCTTCATCAGTGGAATCTAATAAGCTCTATTGATACAAATAGCTTAACAGCTGCTAGTTTTGAAGAGGCTTTACAAAAGCATTTAATATTCTCCAATTTCAACACCAAAACTTGCATGGAAACTTCACCACCACCACCAGCTGAAATTGAAAGACCTGCCAAACAGCAAAAAAGTAACAGCTGGAATCACAACAATGAAACAACACAATATGATTTTTACTCTAATAATCTTTCATTTGCTGATTGGAATCACACAAGTCAACTGGGAGGAACATTGAAACCTAAGATGGAGATGGCGAGTCCTAAAATTGATAACACTACTCTTACAAACATGTTGATCTCCTCTCAAGGGAATCAAAACCATGTCTTCAAAGAGGCCAAAAATATCGAGACTCGTTGTAAACATTCTCATTCTCAAGCTCATGATCACATAGTTGCTGAAAGAAAGCGCCGTGAGAAACTCAGTGAAAGATTCATTGCTCTATCTGCTCTTGTTCCCAACCTAAAGAAGGTATCTAACACACACCCTTTTATCATTAGGATTCTGTGTTTACTGCTTCTATGAAGCACCGACAAGACACAGACACCAGATACGACACTCACACAAACACGTAGAAATCAATAATAATTTGATAAAATATAAGTAATTGAGGTGTCCATTTCAGCGTCTGACACAGACATGTCTTCAACATTTGGATACTACTTATAGGCTTCTATCTTTTACATAGTTATTTGTTGAAGTTTTTTTTTTTTAGATAAGCAGTTATTTGTTGAAGTTAAACACATATATTTAGACATAAACCGGCTATCAAGTACTCCCTCTGATCTTATATACAATAGAAAAATGCAGTTTATAGACTAAATATATCAGCTATTCTATCTAAAACTGCATTTTTCTCTTATATACAAGACCGGAGGTAGTACTTAACTAATTTTTAAATTAACTTCATATTGGATACACACATGCACGCACGCGCGCACACACATATATAGGTCTCATTTTTCGATTTCCCCTACTATAATAGATGGACAAAGCTTCTGTTCTTGGAGAAGCTATCAAGTACTTGAAGCAAATGCAAGAGAAAGTGAGTGTTCTTGAGGAGGAACAGAGAAGGAAGAAACATGTGGAATCTGTTGTAATTGTGAAGAAGTCTCAACTTTCTACTGATGACTCTTCTTCAGAAAATGGTGGTACATTTGATGAGACATTACCTGAAATTGAAGCAAGATTTTGTGAAAGAAATGTCCTCTTAAGGTTGCACTGTCTTAAGAGTAATGGAGTTATAGAGAAAACAATCAGTGAAATTGAGAAACTCCATCTTAAAGTCATCAATAGCAGTGCCTTGACATTTGGGAGCTTCACCCTTGATATAACCATTATTGCTCAGGTAATTTTAGTACCTATACTATATCATCAGAAAATCTTTGCTCGGTGCAAAGATTTTTTTACCCTACCATCTAATTGTAAAATTGATACATCATTGAAAATGTTTGATTTTTTTTTTGAAAGGCGAAAATGTTTGAATTAATCATAACTATAGTAAAAATCACGCATAAAATACGTGTTTAATTGTTATGTATTGTTGGTGTAAAAGGTTTTTACACTGGCAACTACAAATCATGATTCAAATGACTTTTTATGTAGGTGATAGAAGACTCAACTATTTTTAATGACTTAACAGATTATGATTAGTGTCAATTCACAAATAGTAATATATATATATATATATGTGTGTGTGTACAATTAAGTTTGATTAATAACTGAAACACCTAAAGTTGTCCTTTTATAACAATATAAGGGAATTATTTTTGTAATTTGCAGATGGATAATGGATTTTGCATGACAGTGAAGGATCTTGTGAGAAGTCTACGGTCAGCTTTTTCTTCTTTCATGTGAAGGAAGTTTCATATTTTGTTCACTACAACATTATATGGAATCTACCATCCCTAAAAGTTACGGATCAAAAATACAAGTACAGTCAACCATAAAGCAGTTGAAGTTTATATATATATTCACTTCAGTAATTATCATGTTTGCAAGGTCTGTGATGTCTCTGGACATGTTTGCTCTAAGGTTCATTTTGCAGGAGGGTTTTTTATCCACAATTTTTTTTGCATGGTCAAATTGTTGACCGTGTTAACGTCACCCTTCTGTTTCAAGAATGTAGAGCTTCCTAATTTCCTTGGCTTTTTCTTACCTAAATATTTTGACAAACAGGCCATTGTTGAGTAACCTTTTTGTTTTTTCCTAGTGCTGTTGAGTATTTTTTTTTTTTTTGGTTCAAAATCTGCTTGTAATTTGGTTTATTATATACAGCAATAATAATAACAGTGTAATGTTGTTGTACCTTTGACTACATATGTATGACACATATATAGTAGATGAGAGGCATATGCGAGAGACTAACACATTCTATCTAAAAGAACTGATTCAGCTGGTACTTGAATTTTGATTCCTAATGATAGAACAAACTAAGGCATATTTTATATACCTCTTGATCGAAACTCCGAATTAGTCGTACCATTTTCCCCTAGTTAGACTAGAGTTTGAAAACCTTTTGAAAAAAGACTAGAATTCGAAAACAAGGATATATTTCAGCATCTAATACAACCATATACTCATTTTCTCCGAAGGATAAAACTTCATTCACATGTTTTTTAAACTACCATTACGTGTATGTAACAAAAAAATGTGCATTCATTTTCGCAAAAAAGAATGTGCATTCACTCTTTTTAAAGTTGTTCGTTGGCTTCTTGTCAAAAAGAAAAAAGTTGTTCGTTGGCTCTTATATAATGTTCTTATCCTAATACCAAGTAATCCCTCTTTGAACCTGATTATATATCATTTGTTATTTCTGCACGAGTGGGTCTATTCTATTGTGTCTTTTTTTACATACATGTATACCAAATATTGATTCTCGAATATTTTTTGATTTTATTTATAAATCTATTTTTTGGCAATATTTATAAATTCATTTTAAAGTATAGATTGATAAATATTTGAATAGATATCCTTTCTATCTAAATCCACTTGTCATAGATATTAACGTAACAGATAAACTATTCTTATTAGAAGTTTGGTGTGTCTAAACACTTTACTATTAATTTAGGACTAGTTCAGTTCTTGCGTCAGGAACTATTGCGGGCATTGCGCAAGGAAGAAATACAATATTCGTATAAAATCCAAAAAAAGTAAATAAAATGCATGATGTGAAGATGATGATGATATGAAAACATGAACGTCTTTTTTTTTAGTTCATTGATTGATAGCTGCAGAGAATGTAGTATTTTATTTTCTGCTGTGTATAATTAAAGGTTCTAGATTCATAAGTTGTTTGAGAGAGAATGAGCAACATGATGTGTATATATATATATATATATATATATATATATATATATATATATATATATATATAACAACATGGGTAATAGTTTTGCTTAACCAACAATAAAAAATAAACTACTAATGATATGGTTGGAGGAGAGATCTCGCTAATGATTGGTTTGAATGTTTGATATAGAGATTCATTATTGGTAAAGTCGTGGATACTTTTTATGAGAACGCCAAAATATGCAAGCGATTTGCCCAAAAACGCTTGAATGAGATAATTTGGATAATTTCTAGTTTAAATTCACATGTTGAATTTAAATTCAAAGCGTTAAAATTTTGAGCAATAACTTTATCGTTTATTGTGATCCTACACGACTTGAGAGATTAATAGTCCCCTTATTTATTTATCAGTTAATTCTACGTGTAATTGTTTTTAGGAAAAATTCTAGGTAATGGTGACCCCTTATTTACCAGTTAATTCTACTAATGAAATGGTTGAAGAGTAGAATAAACTACTATTCTGAATATTGTCCATTTGTCCTGTTCCACCCCTGACCATAATTGGTTCCAGCAAAAAAAATAAGAGGGATTGGTATTGGGCAATTAATATAATATATCTAGTGACAATTACGTAGAGAATATCAAATTAAAAACTAGATATAGACAGTTCAGAAAATATGCGATCCAAATTTAAATACTATGGAAAGATTTGTCTTCATCAGATATCGTATCTAATATCTTACTATATTTTAACAATGTATGCTGTAATATGATCACCATGACTAAAAAGTTTGCATAATCACTAAGGTCATATATGGCTATATGCTGATATTTAAACTAAAAAAAAATTGTGAAACAGTGAACTTAGTGATTATGCAAACTTTTGTCTTTTATCTTTGGCGAAAACTTCAGTTTGGTTTTTTCTTTTCTACTTTCATCATTTATCTTTTATATTCGTGTGAGTTTGCTCTTCTATCTTTTTTTTCCTTCGCTTTGGTCATCTATCTTTCACATCCGTTTCAGTTTGGTCCTTCATTTTACTGTGTTTTAAAAGACCAAATGGAAACAGATATGAAGGATAAAAGACCAAACTGAGGAAAAAAAAGATAAATGACCAAATTGACAGAAAGCTAAAGGACCAAAGTGAAAAAAAAGATAAAAAAACTAAATTGAAATTCTTATCAAAGATAATAAACCAAAAGTGCGGTTTAGCGTATGTCTTTTTTCTTTTTCATCTTTCTTTTGGGCGAAGTTTATAAATTGTTTTGATGAGGCTTTTATCTTTAAAAAATAATTGGTGGTCACCAATTCACCTCACCTGCACCATGAGTGAGAAAGAAATAGATAACAGAATGACTCTTAATTTTCATACCCCCTTTGGATCCTATACCTCCAAATTGCACAAACTTCCCATTTTACCCTAATTAACAATTAAAAGCCAACTCGGATATCCATTTGTCATAATTCCGAAAACAAAAAGTAAGAGGATTTTTTCCCCAGATTTATCTCATACAAGATGAATTTGGAACTGTTTAAATTTATGGAGTGTTCAAATATATAACAACTCTTTTAGGGTTGGTCTTGAGATTTCAGGTGCTTTGAGCGAACTAATAAAATGGTGCCAGAGTTTTGTCTCTCAAATTTTAGAAATGTTCAATTTAGTTTCAGACATTAACAATATTCCTAGTTAGCCCATGACATTTTCAAACCTCATTCAGTTTAGTCCCTCAAATTCTCGATGTTACGTTTGATTCATGACTTTTACAACTTAATGTCTTTTTTTTAAGGCAAAGTGGTTAGAAATTAATGTGTTAGTAGTTAGAGGGGAGGGGGGAGCGGGGTTCGAACCTCGTACGCCTACATTTTCACCAACGATGTCCCTTTTACAACTTAATATCAATTAAGTCTCCGACTTTTATATGTTAGTATCAGTGTGATCCATGATATTTGGTTCTTTTTATGTATTCGCGAGGACCAAACTGATACAAAGTTGTAAAGTCTTTTTTGACTAAATTGATATTAAGTTTTATATTTTAGGGACCAAACATGACATCGAGAATTTGAGGGACTAAATTGAATAACGTTTAGAAATGTCAGAGTCCCATTAGTAATATTGTTAATGTCAGGATTAAACTAAACTTTTCTAAAATTTAATGGACCAAATTAGCTATTAACTCATTTTCGTTAAAAGTTATTAATGATTTGTTCATAATCAATATGGTGTGATCGTGATATTTCGTTCTTTTTACGTATTCGTGAGGACCAAACGAATACAAAGTTGTAAAAGTCGTTGACCAAATTGATATTAAATTGTAAAAGTTAGGGACCAAACATGACATCGATAATTTGAGGGACTAAACTGAATAACGTTTAGAAATGTCAAAGTCTCATTAGTTAGGGACTAAACTAAAGTTTTCTAAAATTTGATGTACGACCAAGTTGGCTATTAACTCATTTTTGTTGAAAGTCTTTAATTTAATGATTTTGTTCTTAATTAAGGTTCTTTGATAATTTTCGATAGAAAGGTTATTTAATTTAGTGGATTCTGAATAAAAGTTTTGCAATTTCAATGATTCCATCCATTGATATTAAAAAACACTTAGACTTATATATCCCATCGTAATAAGAGTACAGCCTGGTTTCGTGGTGTAGTTGGTTATCACGTCAGTCTAACACACTGAAGGTCTCCGGTTCGAGTCCGGGCGAAGCCAAAAATAATTTGTTTTTTAAGTAGATCCAAGACGTTATAAAACGCCGTCGTATTGAGCGAGGATGGCACGCCGATATAGTAGCCGCGTATAATTCTAAGCCGCATAGTTAAACCCTCGCGATAGAAAGTTCTTATCTATTTACTTCTTTCCCTTTTCACACGGCTTTATCTCCACGAATCTCCACCAATCAAATTCCTTCTCAAATAAGTTTCTCAATTTTCATTGGTCCACGTCATCACACGAGAACCTTCGATTCCAAACGAAACCACACTATTTCTATTTTCCCTCTACCCCCAAACCAAACGCCAAACGCGAAATCAATTCATCATTCATCACAATCGTAACATCTTCACAAATCACAATGCAATCGCTTCTAGGTTTCGGAATCGCTTTCCTTCTCTTCCATTCTTCTCTCGCTTCAGACGCTACACCTCCATACCCCAAGGCCTTTTCCGTAAGTCCCATTCAATTATTATTTCCCCTTTTGATTAATTTCAATGTTTTTTGAGGGTTAAAACGGTTAATTTTTTAACGGTGTGTATGTGCAGGACTTGAAGGAATCGATTGTGAAAGGGTTAGGGTTTACAGCAGAAGATGATTTCAAGATTTCGGGTTTTGATCCGACAGAGGCTCAGGTTGGGCATTCGGTTGAATATCAATTTGATGTAGAGATTGATGATAAGGTGATTCCCTTCAAGCTTCTTGAAGATGTGAACCGCTGGGATTATGTTGATCTTCCGATTTTCCGGATTGAGGATCAAAACGGGTTGGTTCAGAAACGGGTCTCTGGAGATGGGTTACCTGTTTTGGCTCCGTTTCAGCTAGCTGGACCTATGGAGCTCTGGATTCAGGATGCTAAGGACATGAGAATCTCTCTCCCTGTAAGTCCTTTTCTTCCTTCAATTTATTCTACTCCTATCCTTTTTGATTGACATTTGAGAAAAACGTTTGTCTTAAAATATCCTTTTTGATTGACATTTGAGAAAAACGTTTGTCTTAAAATATTTAATGTTAATCAATTAATTGGTTATTGGGCTTAAGATAATATGAAAAGGTAATCATCATCACATTATATTTGTATTATATAGTGGAAAATTAAGTTAATTAAAAGGGAATAATGGTAAAAAAGGTGATATATGAATTTGTCGATTATGAGTGGTAACTTTCTTTATTAATATGTTTAGATGTTTAGATTTACAAAAATAACGGATACTTTTAAATTTGAAAAATTAATTAGAAACAAGAAACTTAAGCTTTGTTTGGTAAGATCAAACTGCTTCGTATAGTAGATAGTTTATAACGAATAAACTCGTAATAGGTGTGTGGTAACCATTAGCTTATAGCATTTTTTTAACGGGTTATAGTTTTTCTTCTATATATATGATCCGCTAACTTATCTATTATCAAGTAGTTTATTTGTTATCTGCCATTTATACCAAAAAGCTACTAATTATATATTATTAATATTAATATTACCTTAGTTGATTCTTAATATATTGTTTCCTTAATATATTGTTGTTGGAATTTGTTAAGAACTAGTTTTTTGATGAAATGGCGAGAGTTGGAGGGTGCAAGTATATATAACATGACAAGGCTGTGTATTTGAATGTGGATGATGTGAAATTGACTTGATGTTGATTTGGTATTTGCAGCATGATGTGGATGCTGGGGTGTTGAAGAAAGTTGTTTTGGCTGATGGGGCAGTGGTTACTGTGAAAGGTGCAAGATCAGTGAGTCTACGCCATCCCCTTGAACTACCTCTACCTTTCAACCGAACTCAGAATGGTTTTGCTGCTGGGCTTCTCACCTTGGCTGAGCATCTTCGCCATGCTTCTCGTGGCGAGGGTGCTCCCCTTCTTTCACTACGCATTGTTGGTCCTACTTCACTTGCAGCCCCTTCCTCAGCATCAACCTCTTCCAACAACAGGTTGAAGCTCAAGCGTCTTGCACCAGGTCTTGTGGAGTTATCATCCCTCTCAAAGACGAAAGCAATTGAGGCACTGTCTACTGTTGATCTCCAAGAAGAAGCCCCAACTCTCCTTACTCCTACTCAGTTTACTACATTGTGGCCTCTTGCTTCTCTTAATGGATCCAATGCCAACTTGTTGGGTTTTGAGAAACTACTATCTTCTGTGCTGGGTCCTAAGGCAAACAAGAAGGGTTCCTTCAGGTTGTTGAAGGCAGATGTTTCTGCTCAGACTTATGTAAAGATAGGCTTTCAGGCTGAGAAGAAGCTAAAGGAAGGAGATGGCATTAGTTTTGAGGGTTTCCCTGAGTGGAGGACTAAGCCTGAGACAGTAAGGATGCATTTTGAGGTGCTGGCTAAGGTTGATGGTGATAAAGTTATACCTGAGAGAGTCATGCCCGTAAACCCTGTTGTTGTGGAGGATACTGTGGCGTTAAATGTACTAACTGGGAATGCGACCATGTCAAAGAGGCCAATTGTTCATCCACCCCCAAATTTTTTCACCTTGTGATTTGTGTTGGAAGGGTTTGATTTTGTATAGAACAAAAGAATTTTAGAAGAGAAAAGAGGAGATGTTCTTGTGTTTTGCTTTTCATACACACGTCATAGTTGAGAAACTTGTAAAAATGTTAAGTAATGAGAAAATTGTTTTATTTGCCCATCAAAGATTTGCTTCTGAGACTCAAACTTCATTTGTGGTAATTGTAATATCTCTCAAAACTAAACTATTACAAAGTAACTTAGAATATAGGATAGGTTCTGTTATGGAATGGTTTTTTGCCATATACACCCCCTTTTTTGACATTTATTCACACCCCTTGTAGGCCCAATATCAAAAGGGCCCAGTCCGAACATCAATGGCTCAGATTAAACCACCAGATCGGACGGTCCTGATTCATTGGAATCAACCCCACCCCACTCTATAAATACAACATTCATTGCCTCATTAATGGTAAACATTCTCTCATTTATTACTTTGCTAAGACTACTCCACTGACTTTGGCATCGGAGTGACTTTGCAGGTACAACACCAGCAGGATCGGATACAGTCATTGACTAAGGACATCAACCACTAACTACCTCGGACCACCCTTCAAGGTCGGAAGTACAGTGCAGAACATTGGCGACCACAGTGGGAGGTCTCAAACCAAGATCTTCTCCCCTCACCTTGATCAATGACGACTCGAAATCTTCGTTCGAAGGCAAACAGCCTCGCGGCGGGTATCCCCCCCGAGCCGATCCTGAGACCGGTCATCCCTCATTTGGCCGAACCTCAGCCAACCCCGGAAGGATTCGTACAAGACCTTCCAGACTCCACTCAAGCGCAAGTTCAAAATCAAATTCCGAACTTCGTTTTGGTCACCGGAAGCTCCGCGAGGAATCATGTACCTCATCAAAATCCACTTTCTGTCCCGGCCGATGCTGTCCAACAGCTCGTCCTACTATTGAACCGACATGAAGCGGCAAACCAAGAGAGGAGTTACCGATTTACGGATCTCGAAGGACAGGTGGCGGAGCTCCGGGCCCGGAATATTCTGGATCAGGTCTCGCCTGACCTGGATTACCCCGAAAGAAGAAATCCGTCTCGAAAGCGCCATCGATCTCCACCCAGAAGACGACATTACCATCGCTCTCCTCCTCATAGGCTCGGAAGGAATGTTTCCCCTTCGCCTCCAACCGGAGTGTACGTCGGAAGGGAAGACGTTGATTATTCACCCCAAGTTCATTCTTCTCTGGCATCCTCTTCTCCCATGCAACGATCGAGGAGTAGAGAATATTCACCTCGAGGATATCGCCCTCATGACCGCAGGCACCCGCACCATCAGCACGGATCTCCGCCACGGGCTCAAACAACCAAGCGCAAAGGCCCTTTTACGGAAAAAATCGACCGTTACTCGGTGCCCAGATATCTCGAAAAACCATCAGAAGGCTTGAAAACCTATGACGGGACAGGCGACCCGGACAGACATTTAAGTTATTTTGACACAGTAATGCAGTATCGGAACGTTCCCGTACAAATGAAATGCCGAATTTTCCCCCTAACATTGGAAAAAATAGCCTCAGAATTGTTTGAGACCCTCAAATCAAACACAATCTCCTCTTGGGACCACCTGGCCAAATTATTCTCAGCTAATATTTTCCATTCCAAAAGCAAACCAAAAAACAAAAATGTCTTAGCGTCCATTATCCAAGAGAACTCCGAATCTTTAAGACAATATATAGAAAGATTTAACAAGGAAGCAGTTCAAGTTCGGAACCTCGATGATGCCTTCCGAGTTTACTTCATGGGGATGGGGCTGCGCCCCGAAAGCCCGTTCAAAAAACACATAAACACATGGGAGCCAGAGAACCTCCAAGATTTCCTCCAGCTATCCCAATGCTTTATCAATGAAGAAGAAAGCGCCATGATCGGTAAAAAACCACCAATGACCGAACCGTCCAAACCCCAAAATGAAAGAGATCAAAAAAACGACGGCCGAGGCAACAGGGACCCCCGACCTCGGAACCGTCATCAATTCTATACCGAGCTCAATGTCACTCAGGCTCAAATTTTAGGTGAATGCTGGAACACGGAGTTTAGAGACGAAAAATTCCCAAAACCACTCACCCACAGACCGGGCCAACGTTCTAATAAATACTGTCGATATCATCGGAGTAATGGTCACGACACCAACCATTGCAACGCCTTGAAAGATGACATTGAGGATATGATTAAAAGGGGAAAACTAGCCAGCTATGTAAACAAACCCGGGCGTCAAGCTGGCGAGATTAAAGATGAACGGGAACAGGAACCCAGAGCAAGGGGAAAAACAAAGCCGAATCCGACGACGACGAACTTGATTCGAGGAAATCAAAAGGACGGTCCGTAATGATGATGATCGCAGGAGGTTTTGCCCACGGAGAGTCTGGGAAAACAATGAAACGAAAATGGAAAGAGTTACTCAATATAGCCTCCACGTCGATCGCACAAACACCTTCAAACCGACCTCCTTTGTCTTTTAGAGATGAAGACCTTCTAGATGGGAAGCCCAACAAACACGTACCACTTGTTGTCACGGCGGTGATCGCCAGTAAGGAGATTAGAAGGATTTTGGTCGATCAGGGAAGTTCTTCAGACATCATCTTCCTCGACCTCATGGAAAGAATGGGAATCGATAAAGAAGACATCGCTCCTTACCGAGGATCCGCACTATCAGGATTCAATGGATCTCGGACTAAACCTCTTGGACACCTGGAACTGATGGTTTCCTACGGTGAAGAACCCTTGGTAAGGATCATCAAAACAAAGTTCCTCATCCTACCGTGTGAATCAATCTACAACTGTATCATTGGAAGACCGACTTTGGGAAGGCTCGGAGCAGTAACCTCCACCACTCACTTAAAAATGAAATTCCACTCCCTCTGCAACAAGGTGATCACCTTAAACTCGGATCTTGAATCCGCCTCAAGATGTTTCTTCCTGTGGACAAAAGCAGAAAAAAGGCTCAAGATAAGGAAGGGGTTCCACCTGAGATAACCAAAAAAGAAGAAGTTACAGGAAGATCCGCCGAAGTCAACTTAACTGATTTAGATGCAAGATACGACCCAGACAGCTCGGAAGAGGAAGATGACGATGAGTTGGCCAAAGAACTCAAAAAGAAAATGAGAAGACCCGAGCCTGATGGGGAATCCATCGAAGTACAGCTCGGAGACGACCCTACTAGAACAGTGAAAATTGGAGCGGACCTATCCGAAGAGGTAAAAATCAAACTCACTCAGTGTTTAAAAGATCATGCTGATCTTTTTGCTTGGTCGGCAAACGACATGCCCGGAATTCCGCCAGAAGTCGCATGTCACCAGCTCGCCGTTAATCCGGAAGCAAAATAGGTCTCCCAAAGAAGACGAGCGCAGAGTGGAGAGAAGGCCATGGCCGCCGCAAAAACTATTGAAGATTTAATCAAAGCGAACTTTATAACAGAGGTCAAATACACGACTTGGTTATCAAACCCAGTATTGGTTAAAAAGAGCAACGGTAAATGGCGTATGTGCATCGATTATACTGACCTAAACAAAGCCTGTCCGAAAGACGCATTTCCTGTCCAAAGTATTGATCGCCTCGTCGATAATGCCTCGGGTTTTCGCCTACTTTCTTTTATGGACGCTTATTCCGGTTACAATCAGATCGCCATGTTTCACCCCGATCAAGAAAAAACTGCGTTTATGACGGACCAAGGTAACTTCGCCTACCGAGTTATGCCATTCGGTTTAAAAAACGCTGGAGCCACTTATCAGAGAATGATGAACAAAGTATTCCAAAGACAGATAGGCAAGACCGTTGAAGTCTATCTTGATGACATGATTGCAAAAAGCAGTGTTATTAAAGCCGGACCGGACCGGCCGGTCGGACCGGGTTCCGGTGCCCCACCCGGCTCGGCCAGCATGTTAGTCCGGTTCTGCATTTGAGCCGGCTATGACGTCATCGGGCCGGTCATCATGCCAGTTGGGCCGGTCGGACCGGTCATCATGACATATTTATAATTTTGCGGATATTTTATTTCTTATTAAATTTAAATATTTTATCATTTTACTTAATTACAATTATAAATACAAATACTTTCTTAGTATATATTATAATTTTTGAATTTATTTAATATAGACCGGCTCATGCGGTCCGACCAAAGACCCACCGGCCCGACCAAAGAACCAGTGACCCAGTGTCTTGACCGGCTCGATGACCGGTCCGGCTTTAATAACATTGGCAAAAAGTGAACAGGAAAACACCCACGTTAAAGACCTTCGAGAAATTTTCGCAGAAATCAAGAAAAATAGCATGAGACTAAATCCGGAAAAATGCACTTTTGGTGTCCGAGCTGGAAAGTTCCTCGGTTTCTACTTAACAGAGAGGGGAATTAAAGCAAACCCTGACAAATGTCGATCGGTGAATGAAATGCGGACTCCGACTTCAAAAAAAGAGGTCTAAAAACTCAACGGTATGATCGCCGCTTTATCCCGATTCCTATCAAATGCGGCATTTAAATCTCTCCCATTATTCAAACTTTTGAAAAAAGAAAAGGAGGATGGCGAAGAAAAATTCAACTGGACAAACGAGCAAGACGAAGCCTTGCAACAACTCAAAAAAGCGCTTTCAGAACCACCCATCCTAACTCGCCCATACGAGGGAGAAACTCTATACTTATACCTATCAATCTCGGAGGAAGCTTTAGGCGCCGTGCTCATCCGGGAAAGACAGACCGGTCAAAGTCCCATTTACTTTGTAAGCAAAGCACTCCAGGGACCCGAATGCAGGTATCAGCAAATAGAAAAAATCGCCCTCGCCTTAGTCGTCGCAGCCCGACGCCTCCAACCATATTTTGTGGCACACCAGATAGTCGTACGCACCAACTATCCAATAAGGCAGATTCTACACCGACCCGACCTTGCCGGAAGAATGATTAAATGGGCAGTAGAGCTCTTCGAGTTTGGAATCAAGTACGAATCCCGTACGACAATGAAGGCCCAAGTTCTAGCAGATTTTGTAGCAGAAATGATTCCCGCTGATCCTGTTAACGACATCTGGACTTTACACGTTGATGGGTCTTCCAACCCCAAAGGAAGCGGCGCGGGTTTAATGTTGGAAAGCCCGGATAAAGTGATCATTGAAGTCTCCCTTACCTTCGCTTTCCAAACAACTAATAATCAAGCAGAATACGAGGCTTGCATCGCAGGTCTACGATTGGCAATTGACCTACGAGTCACTCAAGTCAATCTCTACACGGATTCACTCTTGGTCGTTTCACAAATAAACAATCAATTTGAGACCAAGGATCCGACCCTGCAGAAATACCAACTTCGAATACAAGAGTTACTCGCACAATTCAGAACAGCCGAGGTAAAGCACGTCCCCAGATCCGAGAATCAGAGGGCGGATATCCTATCAAAACTCGCCAGCACCAAGGTCCTCGGTAATCACCGGACGATCATCCAGGAATTACTCAGAAGACCTAGTATCTCTCTTAATCCGACTTGTATTTCTACAATTTGTTCCATTGAGGAGAGCCAAAGTTGGATCACTCCAATATTGGAGTACATCAAAATAGGAATCGACCCTCTAGGCTCGGTTGAAGCGAAAATCATCAGAAGAAAAGCCTCCGCCTTCTCAGTCATAGATAATACGTTATACAGAAGGAGCCTCTCCTCACCATTATTAAAATGCATTGAAGGGGAGCAAGTGAATTCCGTCCTAGCCGAAATTCATGAAGGAATATGTGGACAACATCTTGGCGCCCGTTCCCTAGCTCGAAAGGCCCTACGCACAGAATATTATTGGCCGACCATGGAAGGCGATGCTGAGAACTACGTAAAAAAGTGCAAAAAATGCCAGGTCCACGCCAATGTTTACGTCGCCCCACCAATCGAACTCCGAAGTCTATCCTCAACATGGCCCTTTGCACAATGGGGAATAGATCTCCTAGGTCCATTCTCTACTGCTCCAGGCCAAAACAAATTTCTCATAGTGGCAATTGATTATTTTACCAAATGGATTGAAGCAGAGCCCTTAGCCACCATCACTGCAAGGAACTGCCTGAGATTTTTTAAAAAGAACATCATGAGTAGATTCGGGATCCCCGAAATAGTTATTACTGATAATGAAACTCAGTTCGCCGACAAAGGTTTTAGGAAAATGATGTCCGACTTTAAAATCAAGTATCATTTCACGTCAGTAGAACACCCGCAAACCAACGGTCAAGTAGAAGCAGCCAACAAGATACTCCTTAATGGTTTGAGAAAACGACTAGACGACGCCAAAGGAAATTGGGTAGAAGAACTCCCATATGTTCTCTGGGCTTACAGGACCACCCCTCAAAGCTCTACGGGAGAAACGCCGTTCCGGCTCTCCTTTGGCAGCGAGGCGGTCATCCCAGTGGAAGTCGGCGAGTTAAGTTGGAGAGTAGCGAATCCGAAAACTCCTACGGAAAACTACCAAGCTTTGAAAGAAAACCTCGATCTCATCGACGAAGTTCGAGGACAAGCCACACTTCGAGAAGCCATCATCAAACAAAGTGTTGCGACCCGATACAATGCCAAGGTCTTCCCCAGAGATTTTGAACCCGACGACTTAGTCCTTCGAAGAGCCAACGTGGGTTTGAAAAATGCTTCACAAGGAAAAGTAGCACCCAATTGGGAAGGACCTTACCGTGTTAAAAGTAAGACCGGTACGGGGGCTTTCAAATTGGAAACACTTGGCAGAAAGGAGATCCTCCGAACTTGGAACGCCACAAAGTTAAAAAGCTATTACATTTAAGGACACGACTGTTTTGCGTGTGCCAGTTTCGTGTAACGGTAGTTCCTACCACTATAAATCTACAAACTCCTTCAGAATAACTTCTTGGATCGATCTCACGAGATCTCCATACGTGGCCAAAGCAGTCACAACCCTTAGGGGCGAGTTCAATCCAGGCCGAGTCCTGGTAAACTGCCCAAAAGGTTCGAAAGGTCCGTTAAGGATTTTTCCTTAAATCGATCATTGGCCTTAGTAGCCAAGAACCCTAATGGACGAGTTAAATCTGGGCCGAGTCCTGGTAAACTGTCCTTAGGCCCGATCTTACGATATCTCCATACGTGGCCAAAGCAGTCACAACCCTTAGGGGCGAGTTCAATCCGGGCCGAGTCCTAGTAAACTGCCCAAAAGGTTCCAAAGGTCCGTTAAGGATTTTTCCTTAAATCGATCATTGGCCTTAGCTTAGTAGCCAAGAACCCTAATGGACGAGTTAAATCTGGGCCGAGTCCTGGTAAACTGTCCTTAGGCCCGATCTTACGAGAGTTCTCAACAGGTCTTCTCTAATCGTTTGAGAGCTCCTCTCAAACCTTTTTAATACCTAAGTTCCACACTTATCTTTTTGATCTTATCAAAAACTATAAGGTACGAACTAAATCTCGGAAGTACCTACGTTCCACACTTATCTTTTTTTGATCCCATCAAAAATATAAGCATTGCCTACCTTCCAGACTTATCTTTTTTGATCTTATCAAAAATTATAAGGTCAAGACTATGAAAATTGACAATTACGGTGGCGAAAAGATAAGCCATTCAAGGAATCAAGTTTACATAAACAAAATTAAATTCATTACAACCATCTCGGATACGGCGAGGCCTCAAGTTTTATAGACAAAAACTAAAAACTAATACGACTTGACGAAGTTCCGAGCTTATGCATGATTCTCTGTATAAACCCGGAACTCTTACAAAAACTGGATCTGGACATAAATCAGGCAGACTTGGGGTGAACCACAGTCTTCACATTGGTCTTGATGTCGACTTTCAAAATCTGATCTCCCTCAATCTCGTGATCCACATTCAGGACGGCCTTGTCAAGATTAAGAGAGGGGTAGACAAGAGCAATCTGACCAAGTGCAAGATCGAAGCCATCTCCTGCCATTTCCAGAGCAAGATCGGCAGCAGTCCGCGCTTCCTTCTTAGATTTTACCAGCTCAGCACGGGTTTGGGCGAGCTCTTTTTCAAGCACGGCGCATCGATCTTCAGGAGTGGAACTAGTCTCAGCCTTGTTCTCTTCAAATTTTTTCAGCGACGCCATCAGCTCTTGAATCTGACCCTCCAACCTTTTAATTGTCTCTTCAACACTCTTCCTTTCTCCTTCAAGCACTCTGATCCGATCGTTCAGCTGACCGATGCGAATAGTGCTATCCTCAACTTGCAACTTAGCAGAATTATGGGACTTTTCAAGATCGTCCACATAAGCCTTCAAAGTCTTCAAGTCGCTCAAAGTGTTACCCAGGACTTTATTCTTTTCGGCCAGTTCTTTCAGAGCATTGAATAACTTGGCCCTCTTAGTAGTTACCAACTCTGAAAAACAAATAAAATTTAAAGTCAATAAGGTAGGTAAAAAGAACGACAAACGAACTCCAGAAAGAATACCTCACCTTCATGACGACGTTCCATCTCCTCCCTCTGCAATTTGGTAATATCGGCCAAATGAACAAACAGCTTTGCGGCCGCAATAACTGGATCGGTAAGATATTCCTCCATATTCTTTTCCATAAAACTCGCATCCATGGGAACAGGAGTTGCTTTCTTAGAAGATCTATGCCCCTTAGAAGACTTAGGATCTGTTGGAATCACCACCTTCTTCTTCTCCTCAATTCTCCAGCCTATCTTCATCTGCTTTGTAGAGGCTCTCTCATTCGCTGGTTTTCTCTTCCGATGTTGAAGATCGTCCCCAGGATTCTCCAGCTGTTCCTCATGGACGGTCCTGATTGGGGAAACGTGAACGGCACTGCTAAGATCGGGAGCATTCTCTGGAACCTCTTGGTTTGGATGCTCACCTTCCTCGGCCCCCAGGTTCTGCAACGCCATCCTTTTTAATTGAGCAATCCTACTCCCTGCCATCGTATCTGAAAACAAAGAAAAAACAGGAAGAATTGGTCAAAATGATAAATTAATAATTCTCAGTCAAAAGATAAATTGACAATCCAAAAATACGACCCTACCTAGAACCCCCATAACCTTTCTTCTGGTAGCACACTTAACCAATCGATCGGCAGGAATGCCTCGGTATTTATGCTTGGTATAAGGTACTTGAGATGAAATAAACAACAGGATATCGGCACGGCAAAGATGAGATTCGCCGACGTGATAGGATCCGGGAGATCGGTTATAATAACCGAGTCCCCATCCTATGGGAAACTTAGTGGACACCAAAGTTCGCCCATCAGAATCAAATCTACCCACATAGTTAATTGCCTCACTATTCACCGGCTCCACAAAATAAAAAAGCTCCTTCCACCTCCCCTTCAGCGAATCTGAATAAGCCAGGAAAATCTTGGCACCTTTCAGATACTGAAGGCTCACATGCTCCCAAACATTTCCTTCCTCGCCTTTTTCGCTATTCCTATTAACCTCAAACAAATGAAAAAACAGATCGGCGGACACTAGACGCTTAAGTTCGAGGCATATCAATTCAAAGGCTCGAAGAAACGCCCAACCATTGGGGTGAAGTTGCGAAGGTGCCAATTCCAATCTCGCCAAAACAGTCTGTTGAAGATTAGTAAATGGGGGACAGATATGCATGTCCGATACCAATACATCATACATGACAAATTTCAAAGCTCCTGGCCAGGTCGCTGCATGCTCATCGGATCGCATACCCTCGACATTCCAAAGTCGGCCCCGAATGGATAACTTATCTACAAAAACGCTCATATCTTCCCCTGCTTCGTACAGAGACCTTGTTTCAGTAATAGAAGAAGCGACCCAATTAAGAATGCGAGGAACATTCACGTCATAAGGCATAGGAAGATCTATTCGCCCTAGACTAGTGCTAGAATAACCATCAGTCAAAGCAGAGGTACGATCATCAGCCTCGACAGCCACGTCGTCAGCAACCTCATCGTTTCTTTGCTGCAAATAATCTTGCCTATCCTCAACTTCTTCAGCAAGTCTTTTGCCCTTATCAACTTCGGATCTCGTATGACTTCTCTCTCCTGTTTCGGTACTAGACTCCGATTTCGACTCAGAACCCCCCACTTCCTGAGTATGCGAAGACCCTTGCTCATCATCGGAATGCGTCTGTTTAGAAGACACCGTCTCCACGACGACAACGTCGGTCTCAGTGTTTTTTACACCAACGACAACCACATCCTCAGAAAACTGCTCCCCACCATCAGAAGTATGGCGATCGACCTCGGGATCGTCCTCCACTTGTTCGCTGGTCGGGGCTGAATCAGGGTGATCTTGAACTTCGGGAATAACCGGGGCAGTTTCAGAACGACGACCCTCGACATTCTCTCCTCCAGAAGCCATCACGTTCGCGAGTTGCGGGGGTTGCTGTGAAATCTGCCTACGAGTTTGTTTAGTAACCGCCAGTTTTAAAACCTGCAGGAATGGGGGCATAGGGAAGTTAGGAATAACGACCTAACGGGTCCATACCGATTTTGAAACCCGACCTGACGACCCCCACCCTGTGGCAACTAAAGAAATGGGGGCAAATCTGACTGTTTAAAGAAAAAACAATAGAGAGATTGAGAAAAGAACTAACCTCGCTCAAACGAAGCTCTCGCTGATAGTCTTTTGCGGAAGTCAAGCACTTGAACCCACTGGAATGGTGAAACTCTAGCCACTATCCTCCTGATCGACGAACTTAAACTCGGATATGAAGATCGGTATGCAGAGCAAATTGAAAATCAGGAATAAATAAGGGGACCTAACCCCTATTTATAGTGGGCCTCGCAGAACTGGATTGCATCCCATCAATAGCTTTCAACACACGCGCACACCTACCAAAGTGTCACCATCATTAGCTGCCATTGGGAAACACGCTCTGACAGGCGCAATAAATGCAAAGGCGCCAATTCAAAATTCAAAATTATTATAACGGTCGAAATCACTTCATCACTATCAGATACCAAGTTCGACGTCGGCAAAAGCGCATCACCATCAGAAACCAAGCTCGACGTCGGCAAAAACTTCATTACTATCAGAAACCAAACTCAACATCGGTAAGAAAGAACACTTCGTATCTCATCAAGTCAAGATCGCCTCTAAAGACGACCAGACTTGGGGGGCAACTGTTATGGAATGGCTTTTTGCCATATACACCTCCTTTTTTGACATCTATTCACACCCCTTGTAAGCCCAATATCAAAAGGGCCCAATCCGAACATCAAGGGCTCAGATCAAACCACCAGATCGGACGGTCCTGATTCATTGGAATCTACCCACCCACTCTATAAATACAACATTCATTGCCTCATTAATGGTAAGCATTCTCTCATTTATTACTTTGCTAAAACTACTCCACTGACTTTGGCATCAGAGTGACTTTGCAGGTACAACACCAACAGGATCGGATATAGTCATTGACTAAGGACATCAACCACTAACTACCTCGGACCACCCTTCAAGATCGGAAGTACAGTGCAGAACAGGTTCTATAGACAGTTGGCAAATACGTACACAAAAATTCTAATTTGAAGGCACTTTTCACAGACTAATATTGTTTTCAAATCTGAAAATGAGAGACTGAAGAGCATAGCAGCTAAGCAGAAATAGGCTTGTGACATCTATTCCCATCTACTGCTCCCTTTTGGCTGATACCATTAGCATGGGAGCACCAACCAAGCTCCAATATGGCAACAGTCTTATATACCAGCAGCTTAAAACATGCATAACATCAAAGTATAACTCCACAATTTCTCAATCTTCCTGCACTAAACACCAACCTCAAATGATTCCTAGTTACTTAAAATAGTGACGGATTTTAAAAATTAATACCAAAGAGTTGGAATGGACCCAGCTTCAGGCCTCTAAATTTTATTATTTATATTTTTTTTTATAAGCAAATGTTAGTGGAGGTGGAGGGAATGTTAGTTTCCGGGGTT
The DNA here is from genome assembly GCA_963573325.1 of Astragalus glycyphyllos. NCBI lineage: Eukaryota > Viridiplantae > Streptophyta > Magnoliopsida > Fabales > Fabaceae > Astragalus > Astragalus glycyphyllos. The sequence continues at coordinate 2,588,044 of OY754311.1, forward strand.
TGAACTCCGGACCTTCTTCTTACAACTCCTTCATGTCCTTTAGCTCGCCAACTGAGCTACCTTATTATTTATCTTGATTTAACATCATCTTCTTGTGCCATTAGTCGTAACGAATTCTTACATATGGATTCTGATTGAGTGTCTTTAGTTTTTGGTACATTTGATTAGAATAGAAAAAGATGAGAGAGAAAATAAGATAAGATGAGAGAGAAAATAATTGAAGAGAAATAAATGCACAATAAGTAAAGACATGAGTGAATTTGTCGCCATAAAAAACACCCAATCCGTCACCATATTATATATCTATGTATTTGCCAAAATGAACAATCTTGCCTAGAGCTTTTTTTTTTTGATAAAAAATAATCTCGGCTAGAGTTGCTTGTTAGTGTACTCAAATATGGATATACAAAGAAAAAGGCAGCATCACTACATGGTTAGTCAATGAATAGTTTATGTTAGATATACGTATCATTCGTGACTTCGCAGTTTCTTCTTCAATTATTACATTCACCCAACTATGCCTAATTCTTTTGTTCCTTAACTATGACTAATCTGTAATCAGATATTCTAGAACATTTTTTTTTTCAAACTAAAAAACATCTCAGGTACCATTTATTTTCTAAGAAATTTTGCTATTTTCATTTTCTAAATTATATATTAATTTTTAAATTACTAACAAAAAGATGAAAAACTCTTAAGGTGAATAATTGTAAGGGAAAGTAAATGGAAAACTAGCTAGAAATATAACATTTTTGGAAATAATAAAAATAGGAATTTGAGACTTTTCAAAATTTTCCAAATATAATATTAATAGATACTCCCTCGGGACTTGTTTTTAAGCAAAAAAATCACTTTTAAGATTTATTGAATAACTGATGTATTTGGACTATATTATAGTCTAGATGCATAATTTATTTAATGAATCTAAAAAGTTGTTTTTTGCTTAAAAACGAGCACAGAGAAAGCATGTTTTAGAGTTTAGTTGTTATGCACTCTCGATGTAAAAATTTTTACAATGACAATATATCAATTACAAATCACGATATAAATGACTTTTCATCTAGTTGAAAGAAGAGTCAACTATTTGCAATGAAATGTTAAATCACAATAATTGGTCGATAGTGGAAAAGTCTTTATACTTTCAGTGTAATTAAATTTTATTCCTATGATATATATATATATGGTGTTTCCCAATTTTAATATAAATGGATTGGCTTGTAAAAAAAGAGAATAATGCAAAAATAGGAAACAAAAGAAAGAAAAGAAAAATGGAAGCATAACTCTGCCACAAAATAATGTCGGTTGTGAAGGGATACAGATAGCAACATTGACCAACCCAATCAATGAGCCAAAACCAAATGGAGGTAACGTGGAAAGGACAAGGAGTAATAATAGGCAACACAGTCAACTTTGACGGCCACAGCCCCCAAAACTGAAATAGTTGGCACATTGGATCTTTGTCCTGTCTTTTATGTTTGTGGAAGTGAGCACAAGTGAGTGCAGTTACCAATCAGCTTCATTCTAAAAGAAATATAGTCACTTTCTAAAAGCAAGAAAAAAAAAAGAGTCGGTGTCTTGTGTTTATGACTCACTAATCACTATCCATTCAGGGTAAATAGAAAATTGGTAGTTGCTGAAAAAGCTTTTTGTTGCGTATCATTGGTTCATCATTTCAATAAACTCTCTCTAGTTGCTTTTTCACTTTCACGCACTTAAGAATATTATCATAACAAACTTCAACTTGAAACTCTACTAAGTAAGTAGTATCATATGTTTTTCTACTTTGACTATATATATTCTGCAATGGTTGTTGCCTTCCGCTACTTATACCAAATATTTTTTGTAAACAAATATATTTTGATACCCTCAAACTCAAAACCACCACCGAGTACAACATATTTGATTCACCCAACAAACCAATTGTTCCGGACCGAGTAACGACTCGATCTCGGATAGAAGAGCCATCCCAGAGGTCGACAGGGAAATGATCAACACATGGGATTTGAGCTACAAAGGCGACGTCAACCCCCTAAACCGGCACAACATCAAGTCTTCTGGACACCAATGTGCTTGAAAATCGATGGGACATCGATGGATGATGCCTTCGAATCAAGGTTTAACCGCTTTAAGCTGCTTAAATTCGGATGAAATCGCGATCAATCTGTTATAAAATAACTGAACCGCAGATAATATCAGTTTATATATTAACCGATTGAGCCGAAGTTTATATATTAATCGATTGAGCCGTTCAGTTAATTAGATTTTCAAACCGCTACAAACAATGAGGCCCATACAGTACAACGCTAAATTAAACTCGTGTGTGTAATGTAATGTATCCCACATGAAGATAAATGAAACCAACACCGGCCACATTGAAACCTTTGACTCATTGTCCGTTGCATTTGACTCATTGTCCGTTGCATGCATGTGAATACTTTTCTGTCATATCATGTGTGTGAAACCAAACCCAATCTTCCAACTTATAGAAGCCACTCTATTCTTCTCTCCCTCCATTTTCCACCCTCTTTCGTCACTCTTATTATACTACTACTCACCGGCATGTTTGCCGGAGCACTTTTCCGTCATGGCTCACCGCCAATTCTTCTCACCACTCTGTTTTTCCTCTGCCTTCTTACTCACTCTCATTCAAACGAGCTTCAATTCCTTATGAAGTTCAAGTCCTCTATCAAAACTTCACAAGCAAATGTTTTCACTTCTTGGACACAAGCAAATTCTCCTTGCAACTTCACTGGAATTGTTTGCAATCCAAATGGTTTTGTCTCAAAAATCAACCTTGCAAATAACCAGTTAAGTGGTACTCTTCCTTTTGATTCAATTTGTGAGCTTCAATTCATAGAGAAAATCTCAGTGGAGTCCAATCTCTTATATGGTAGAATCACGGAGGATTTGAGAAAGTGCACAAATTTGAAGTACTTGGATTTGGGTGGAAATTCATTCATTGGAGAAGTGCCTGACTTGTCAACTATGAACAAGTTGGAATACTTGAATTTAAATGCAAGTGGAATTTCTGGTAAATTTCCATGGAAATCATTGGAGAATCTTACCAATCTCACTTTTTTAAGCCTTGGTGATAACCTATTGGAAAAAGCTCCTTTCCCTTTAGAAGTCTTAAAGCTTGAGAATTTATATTGGCTTTACCTAACTAATTGCAGCATCTTTGGGAATATTCCAAAGGGTATTGGAAATCTCACTCAGCTTCAAAATCTTGAGCTTTCTGATAACAACTTATCTGGTGAGATTCCATCTGATATTGGAAAGCTTCAGAATCTATGGCAGCTTGAGTTATATGATAACTATTTGAGTGGAAAAATCCCAGTTGGATTTGGCAATCTTACCAATCTTGTTAACTTTGATGCTTCTAATAATCAACTTGAAGGTGATCTTTCTGAGATTAAGTCCTTGAAAAATCTTGCTTCCTTGCAACTTTTTCAGAACAAATTCTCTGGAGAGATTCCTATTGAGCTTGGAGATCTTAAAAACCTTACAGATCTTTCTCTTTATGATAATAAGTTCACTGGTTCTCTTCCTCAAAAGCTTGGTTCTTGGATAGGAATGCAATTCATTGATGTTTCAGATAATTCTCTTACTGGTTCTATACCACCTGATATGTGCAAGAACAACCAGATTACTGAGATAGCCCTTTTGAATAACAGCTTCATTGGAAGTATACCAGAAACTTATGCAAATTGCACATCTTTGGAACGTTTTAGATTAAACAAGAATTCACTTTCTGGTTTTGTTCCTTCAGGCATATGGGGTTTGCCAAATTTAGAACTACTTGATCTTGGAAAGAATCAATTTGAAGGTCCTATATCATCTGATATTGGAAAAGCAAAATCTCTTGCACAGCTTTTTTTGTCTGATAATCAATTCTCAGGTGAGTTACCAATGGAAATCTCAGAAGCTACTTCTTTGGTATCAATTCAGCTAAGTTCAAATCAAATTTCTGGTCACATACCAGAAATGATAGGTAATTTGAAGAAACTAACTAGTCTTACTTTGAATAAGAACAATCTTTCTGGTATTATACCAGATTCTATTGGTTCTTGTGTTTCTCTTAATGAAATAAACTTTGCTGAAAATTCTATTTCTGGTGGAATTCCATATAGTATTGGATCTCTTCCTACCCTCAATTCACTAAACTTGTCCTCAAACAACCTTAATGGTCAGATTCCATTAAGTTTATCATCCTTGAAACTTAGTCTTCTTGATTTATCAAACAACAAGTTATTTGGTTCCATACCAGAATCACTTGCTATTTCAGCTTTCAAAGATGGTTTCATGAGAAATCCTGGTTTATGCAGCCAAACTTTGAAAAATTTCCAACCATGTTCCTTTGAATCTAGAAGCTCAGGGAGACTCAGAAACCTCCTCATACTATTTTTCATAGCTGGCTTAATGTTTCTGGTGGTTTGTTCAACATATTTCCTTTTCATGAGAATAAAGCAGAAGAACAAGTTTGAGAAGCCAGTAAAGAAGACTAATTCTTGGGATTTCAAGCAATACCATGTGATAAACTTCAACGAGAATGAAATTATTGATGGGATGAAATCTGAGAATTTGATAGGTAAAGGAGGGTCAGGAAATGTTTACAAAGTTGTGCTTAAAAGTGGAGAAATATTTGCTGTCAAACATATATGGACTTCAAATCAAAATGATAGAGGAAATTACAAAAGCAGCATAGCTATACTGAAAAACAGTTCAAATTCAACATCAAAGTCATCTGAGTATGATGCTGAGGTGGCAACTCTGAGTTCTATAAGACATGTGAATGTTGTAAAACTTTATTGTAGCATAACAAGTGAAGATAGTAGTATGCTTGTTTATGAGTTTTTACCAAATGGAAGTTTATGGGATAGGTTGCATAGTTGTAAGAAGACTTATATGGGGTGGGAGGTTAGATATGATATTGCAGTAGGTGCAGCTAGAGGATTGGAGTACTTGCATCATGGATGTGATAGAATTGTTATGCATAGGGATGTTAAATCAAGTAATATATTACTTGATGAGGAATGGAAACCAAGGATTGCTGATTTTGGACTTGCTAAGATTGTTCAGGGAGGTGCTGGTAATTTTACTCATGTCATTGCTGGTACACTTGGTTACATGGCTCCTGGTAAGCTTTATTTCCTATTTGGATAAACTTCAAATATTATAATCTTAACATTAAAAAATGGATCATCATATATATATATATATATACACACACACACACACTCATATGGTGCTTGAATTTACTAAAACAATTAGTCATTTAAAATTGCTTAAAAAAGTATTAGGGGAATTTTCACTTTTTTGCTATTGTAGTTGAAATTTAGCACTGACACTTTAGTTTGAACTTTGAAGACGTGTCCGGTGTCCGACACGTGTTGTGTCGGATACGACACTAACACAGACACTTATTTGTGTTTTTCAAATTCAAACCGATATCTACATGTCTGTGTTAGTGTCCTGTCTGGCGTCTGAGTCTGTGTCTGTGCTTCATATTGAAAATTGATGATGTTGATTTTGATTATGACAGAGTATGGCTACACTTGTAAAGTGACAGAGAAGAGTGATGTTTACAGCTTTGGGGTAGTGCTGATGGAGTTGGTAACAGGTAAGAAGCCAGTTGAACCAGAGTTCGGAGAGAATAAGGATATTGTCAGCTGGGTATGCAGCAAAATTAGGAGCAGAGAAAGTGCACTTGAATTAGTGGACACTAACATTGCAAAGCATTACAAAGAGGATGCCATGAAGGTTTTGAGAATTGCAACATTGTGCACTGCTAAAATTCCATCATCAAGACCATCAATGAGAATGGTGGTTCACATGCTTGAAGAGGCAGAACCTTGTACTTCAACCAAAGTAGTTGTGACCAAAGTAGTTGTGACCATAGATGGTTAAACTGGTTGAAGAGGCAGAGCAAAGTTTTCTATTAACTGGTCACATTTTCCCTCTTTGCTAGGCTAAGCAGCTCATATAATGAGGTGGAGAGAGTGGTAAATAGTAAAAATAGTAGAGAATAAATCATCAATTTTGTCTGTAAAGTATTACTCACTCACCTATTTAGGACCAAACTATCAAAACCTATTAAATAGTTCCTAAAGTTAATCTCCATCCATCAATTTAGTTTCAAGTGGCAACTTTTAGAGAGTAAATTTGATGGGCGAGATGAACTTTGGAGACTACTTAGTAGATTTTCATACTTTAAACACTAAGTTAGAGAGAGTGATACTTTAGAGAATAAATTAAGGGCTTATTCAAATAGTAAATACTACTAATATCTGCTATGAGAATTCAGAAAGGTTTAGCTCGTACTTCTTCTATACTTAAATATAAGCAAAAATGTCTGTCTAGTATTTAGATAAAATACATGAACTCTGTTGGTTATATTTGAGTGAGTAGTACCTTTTAGCTTCATGGCATGTGTGTTAAAATTTCTCTTGTAGCTTTGTAACATGAAGAATGTGTAACCAATGAACACCTGTAATTTTTTGCAAAAAACTGAGATGTTTTACATGTTTCTCAACTTTTCAAAGAGGAAATCAATGAGTACCGTGATAGGGACTTAGATATTATGAGGTGCCTAAAATTCATGTTAAATAGTAAAGGATGTTCGGTTAAGTACTCAAGTGACTTGGTTAGGGCATAACTCAAGAGTAGGGTTTCACAAAGAGGAGTATATCAATAAATTTTTGATGTATTTTTGACTCCCAGTTAGAAGAAAAGGAAACTCATTTTAATGTACATTAATTGCTAGAAAAATTTATATCCTTATTTAACGTGAGATGTATGTTTACTAAAAACTTACGTACATAGTCGGAATGAACATTTAATACTAAAAGTATATCTAAGATAAAATTTTAATTTGATAATAGTTAATTAGCTCATTGGTCTTCGTGATTTTCGTAATTTCTTCTTATATTAAGGTTCAGGTGGAGTGGTACTTTAAGGAATTATTTTGCTATCTTTTGGCGGTTATTTTTGATTTTTGGTTATTTGTCAAACGATAGTTATTTGCATTAACTCCCGGAAAAAGATATTATTTTTATTAATAAGGGTAAAGTTGACTAAAAAAATGATGTTCTATAAGCTAAGTTGGATTTTTCGAAAATGATGTTTCAAAAAGTGCTATAAGTTACCCCAAAAAACGTTAATCGCTACTAATTGCCAAATATGTCTAATTCTTTCATCCGCTATAAACTAGCGGATCTAACTTGCCATACATAACCATAGTATTAGTACAAAGATTCTTAATAATAATACCAAGTGATAAGCTTAATTATGTTTTTTTTATGTAGATAAGCTTAATTATGTTGTTTTTATCAAGGCAAGGAATCAAATTCAGAGTCATCCTAGCCAATAAAAGACAAGATAGTATTAAAAATGTATTTTATTTAATAGTATACATAGTAAGTGTAAACTTTTTAAATCAACTAACTAATTATAAATTAATATATCATCAAAAATATTTAAATTCATCATAACTATCACAAAATTGTCCCCATTGCTGATTGCATTACCAATTCCAACGGCATGAGGATGCCAACTCTTGGGTTCAAACTCAAATGTGATCGTGTGAAACTAGGTGTGTGTTTTGTTTGTTTGCTATTTCGTTTAAGACAAAAAAAATAACTATCTCAAAATTAAATATCAATTAGTTTGGAATTAGTTTACTGCATAATTTTTTCTTTTACTGTATAACACTTCTTATACAAACAATATATCAAAATTAAAGTCACAAGGGACACCATCACAACCTTTGGGAATATGGTGACTAGCTCTCTAGCGAGTAGAACTCCGCTTGAGACTTGCTGGCAGAAACCAGATACAAGTTGGATTGCTTTAAATGTTGATGGGAGCGCTCTCATCCAAGTGCAGCTTGATTTGGTGGTATTATTCGTAATCTCGAGGGCCAATTCATCCTTGGATTTAGTGGCTCAGTTGGTTTGTCTAACATCACGCATGCTGAATTGATGGCCTTACTAAATTGTATATCTTTGTGTTGGGATGAGGGTTTTCGGAAAATCCAATGCTTTACAGATTCTTCGGAGAGTATTAGATTGCTTAATGAGGCAAATACGACTTTTCACCTTTATGGCAATGAAGTTGCATTGCTACGTGACTTGTTGAAGCGTGATTGGGAGGTTCATAATAAGTATACATATCGTGAAGGGAACTTTTGTACAGATTGGTTTGCAAAGAAGTGACGCTGCTTTGACTATTTGTAGGAATCCCCAACAAATTTAAGCCCCCTTTTAATTGTTGATGCAGTACTCGATTTGTGAGGCTTTAGTTTTTTTCCTTTCTTTTCTTTTGTAACAAAAAAATTAAAGTCACAAGCAAATGCATAAAGATGATGACTCCATTTGAGTATTTTTTTTTGTTTGGTACAAAGAGTGTGATTTTTAAGTTGCTACTTGCCAATCCCAAACACAGTGTTAATGAGTGTCGCAATTTCGTAAACAAGAATGAATTTGGGTTTTGGTCAAAACACAAACACCCTTCCAATCTCTACTACCTTCTTTCCTTCCCTAATTTTCAGTTCTCCAATCCCACCAACTTTTTCTCAACCCCAAACCACATCTTCAGGTTCTCTCTCTCTCTCTCTCTCTCTCTCTCGCTTTTACCGTTATTTATCTGATACAATTGCACTATGTATTTTTTTTTTGACAAACAATTGTACTATGTATTACCAGTGACATAAAAGTTTGTACCTTTTAAAGATGTCATGTCACTAAGATCATATCCTGTTCTGATTTATCCAAACACTGATACCTCGTACTTTTTCCTTTCTCCTTCAACTTTTTCATTTCTTGGCTGTTAAATGTTGTGTCTTTTATGTGATGTGCAGGTAGAAAGAGTTTAGTTTTTTGGGTGCAAAACACTGATCATAAAATTGAGCCAATTCCTACTTCTTATTCGATTGCTTCAGAACCGAACAGAAATATGTACCCATATATTGAACCCTACAGTACAGGTTTTTTGAAGGTTTCAGATCTTCATACAATCTACTGGGAGCAATCAGGAAATCCCATTGGCCATGTGAGTAACAATTCCCCTCAGTAACTAATTATATTCATTGATGCAATGGAATATTATTTAGTGATTCTATGAGGATTGTTATTTATCGATGCAACTGAGTTAACTGTAATGTTGAATTTTTCCCATTGTGCCTTATGTAATTTTTTTTTTGACAATGGGCCTGTTTGGATAGAGCTTATTTTGAGCTTTGAAAAACAACTTATGTAAATAAATAAGTTTTTTTGGATTATTCATAAACTTGTCAATGTAGTTTATAGAAAAACAACTTATGGATATATAACTTTTGTTACTGAGAACTTATGGGTTAACATGAAAACTTATTTATCTCCATAAGTTGTTTTCCATAAGCTTGAAAATAAGCTCATCCAAACAGGCCCAATGTGCCTCATGTAAAATTGAAGATAGTTGATTTCTAGATTTTTTTTGGGAGCTGATGTGAAATGAAGTTTTCTATTCTACCTTGTTTGTGTTGACAATTACTTTTGTGGGTTATTGGGAATTTAATATTTACTGGCCTTTTGTGAATTTCTTTATCCTAATGATTTAATTTATATGCCCGGTCATGGTAAAGTTTATTTACACTGTCAACAAATAACAATTTGACACGTCATTAAAAATGGACGAGTCTTCTTTCAATTACATGAAAAGTCTCCTGAATCGTGATTTGTGGTTGGTTGTCCATGTAAAAACTTTTTACACCGACAGTGTATAACAATTAAACTCTTACCCTAATTGTTCCTGCATCTAACTCCATTGTCCTTCGCAATCGAATAAATGGGTAAATGGAAATAGGAACAAGAAATTTGGGACTGATTTTTCTTTGCTTGTTGATAGTTAAACTGGTTTGGCTTTTACTTGCAATTGACATGCATGTGTGGTTGGATATAGCGATTTTTTTTCCTACCCCGCATAAAAGCAAGATTCTATACAATTAAACTCTGATAATTTTCCAATTATTTAACTTTGCTAAGAGGGGAAAATATTGGTTGTTGTTAATTTTATAAGTATTTTTCTGGCAGCCTGTTATCTTCCTTCATGGAGGCCCTGGAGGAGGAACTTCACCAAGTAATAGGAGATTTTTCGATCCTGCTTTTTATCGAATCATACTATTTGATCAGGTTAGTTTCCAAACTTTAGTGTGCGATAATTATCTCCAGCTCTTTGAAATAACTATTCATCTCTTTATCAGCGAGGTGCAGGGAAAAGCACGCCGCATGCTTGCTTAGAGCATAACACCACATGGGACCTTATTGATGATATTGAGAAGTTAAGAGAACATTTGGAGATTCCAGAATGGCAGGTCATCTTTTACCTCTGGTTATTTACCAGTATACATTTTGTGATTCTCATGCTATGTAGCACTAACACAGACACTAGACACACGACATAGACATAGCCACACAGAAACCGGTTTTTATTTGAAAAATACAAGTAATTGAAGTATCAGTGTCAGTGTCGGTGCTACAGAGTTCTCAGGTACCTCTATATGATTTGCTGCTCCATATGATATACAGGTATTTGGTGGGTCGTGGGGAAGCACACTTGCCCTTGCATACAGCCAATCTCACCCAGACAAGGTGTGCTCTGTTATGTTATGATTCTTATTGACTTCTTTTTTATTTCATAAAAATATGTCTGGTTTTTAATGTATTATTCTCATTATTGCTTTTATAGTACTACCGATGATTGTGTGATCTTTAACAGAGGAGTTTTGTTTCGCCATGTTTTTTAAAAGGTTACTGGCATGGTTCTCAGAGGAATCTTCCTTTTAAGGAAGAAAGAGGTTGATTGGTTTTACGAAGGTGGTGCCGCTGCAATATTCCCTGATGGTATTAAACTCTTTTTTTGTTTGTTTGTCTAGTGAATTATGTTTGAATAATTTCCATAAACTTTCCTTTTAATATATGAAGTAGTTTTTGACTTGTTTGATATATAGAATAAAACTGGAACTTTAGGTTATACCAGTTTCTTGGCATGTAAGAACTAAAATTGTTTTCCACGAGAGATATGAAAATAGAAGCATTGCTTTATTATAACTTGACTGTTTTTCATTCTATATATATTTTTTGTTAGTTAGTTTGGTATTTTTTATTGTAGCTTTGCATATCTTATATTTGAGTTACATGAAAATCACAAAATATCTTATATTTTTCATTTTGTCTCATGTCAGTTTGGGAGGCATTCAGAGATCTTATTCCAGAAAATGAAAGAGGATGCTTCATTGATGCTTATAAGAAGAGGTTAAACTCTGATGACATCAAAACTCAGGTGATTCTCTTGCTGGTTTCCTGAACTTGCCTTCTACTTTTTCCTCCCATAATCATAATACTATTTTTTCTTTAAGGGTGTGTTTGGGAGGGGAAGGGAGGGGAGGGCATATTTTTCAAGTCTAAATTGAGGAAACTATAAAATGTCTCTAAATATAAATGAAGTGTGATTACAAATGTTACATTATTATCTATCATGTTATTCTTTTAATTTTTTAAAATCTCAAATATATATTAAAATATAGGCTAATCTTTTCCAATCCCCCCTCCCCTCCCAAAACCCCCTCCCAAACATACTCTAACTGTTTAAAACCCGCCAACATATATTTTGTTGTTTATTTCCCGGTGTCTTCATTCTTAGTATGCAGCGGCTAGAGCATGGACCAAATGGGAAATGATGACTGCTCATCTTCTTCCAAATGAAGATAACATCAAAAGAGGGGATGATGATAACTTTTCACTGGTAAGTTCATCAAGTTCTTTGAGGCTCGTTTTGTAAAGCCAAACATTCCCAAGTCAAAATAAAGTTTTGTAATTCCTTTTTCAAAAAAGGACTGATTTATGATTGTGTGTTGTTATCATCTAGGATTGAGATTCTTTGCCTTATACCGACAAGTGTTAACAAATAATTTTTTATCAGGCATTTGCAAGGATTGAAAACCACTATTTCGTGAACAAGGGATTCTTCCCCTCAGATTCATACCTGTTGGAAGGAGTTGATAAAATAAGGCATATCAACACCACAATTGTGCAGGTAAAATAACTTTGTACACTGCTGCATCCTTCAAAGTTCAGATTCTTAGAGCAACTTTAACAGGCATTGCTTATGGATTGCTTATGGAGCATATGCATATACTTATGTTTTGGTTACATGGTACCCATTGAAGATGTTCTTATGATCTTCATTCTTTACTTCATAGGGAAGATACGATGTTTGCTGTCCTATGATGTCAGCCTGGGATCTTCATAAAGCTTGGCCAGAGGCAGATTTTAGGGTAAGATCTGTGGTGCTTCTGATCATTTAGCTTGCTTATATTTGTTTGTTCTGCGTGCTTATGAAGTTTCGGGAGAGAGATTTTAGACTCACTCATTCTATGAAACAGGTGGTTCCAGATGCAGGACATTCAGCTAATGAACCGGGAATAGCTTCTGAACTTGTAGCTGCAAATGAGAGATTAAAAAACATAATCAAGAATAAAGGAGATTGACTAAAAGGCGCAGTTGGAGACTAATAATCAGATGCTGCAACATTCATCCTTAGCCAGCTTGTTTGTTGTCTTCAAGGAAATAAATTACATTTGTATTTCAAAAAATTGCCTTCATTTTTGTTAATATTGAAAGTACAATCACCATATGTTACAACATTCTTGTTTTTTACATTTACAATATTGAAAGAATACATCATCATCCTAAAGATTCAAATCTTGTTATTACACAAACTACAACAACAGTTACATATTTTTCTCCGCTTTTACCAAAACCTCTAAAATTCAATGATTGTATTGAACAACCCCAAGACTTGTTGTCCCCTAAGTTGGTTTCCTAATGGTGCAGCTCTTGGGCACATGAAGATTCTGAAACTTTGGTTCCTTAGGAACAGTTAAAGCCCTCCTTCCTTGTTGTATACGTGGCTTAGCTGTTTCCTTTGACTTTACAATGTCTGTAGGCTTTTCAAGAATGACACTGAGTTTACAAGCCGCTGCAAGAACCCCTTTTTCTTTCTTCTTTAACAAAGCACTGCAAGATGCACTTTTATTATTAAAAAAAAAGATTGAGGCTTTTTAGTAATGAACATGACAAAGTGATTATTACTACTTACCTTCTAGGCCTCACAACACTACGTTGTATCATTCTGGTTTTTCTTTTAAAATTTTCATCCTGATCAATAGCTTTCTCAAGTTTAGGATGAGGATTTTTGTTAGGTGTTGTGGCAGATAATTTTTGTTGCACTTTTCTGTTGGAGTTGTCTTTTTGGTTTGATTTCTCATTGCAGCTGCTATAACTGTCTTGGCCAGTTTCATTTTTCTGAAAGGAAAACAAGAAGCAAAGTTTAGATAAGTAGAGGTAAAAATTGAGTTTAATAATGAACTTTTTTTTTGAGAGTGTTTAATAATGAACTTAAATCAATTTACATTCTGAAGTTTCCTTATTGCCTTGCCATCTTTAACACTGGTTTCTTTCAAGGGTGAGCTAACTTTTTTCTCTATGTTTGCTTCTTTGAGAATTCCCCTTTCCTGCAGCATAAATAAAAACATTAATCATTATCATGCAATACTACATTTTTCTAAACCAATAAACCAACAAGAACAGAATCCCTTACTTACATCAGTTCTGAACTTAAAAGGCTTGGGATTAGTGGGCTTTAACTTTCTATACTTTACAACTTGAGAGCCAATTGAAGTTGGTGTTGATTTCTGTTTCAAGGTCATGAAGATTACAATCAAATAAATGAAGCATGTGAGACTGAAAATAATATCAAAGAGATTCTACACTAAAATTACTAGAACAAACCTTGCAGGTTCTTTTATCCTCTTGCTTGCTGCCAAGAATGGCCTTTTTAGGCTCATCATTGTTGATACTCATTGCAATGCTGCCACCAACAATTCATTAATCTCACAGTTAAAAAAACAGAAGAAAGCCAGAATAAAACAAGTATTGAGAAAAATCAAATTCCTTACATGTTCTCACTAGGGGTTGAAGCATTTTCCTTGTCATTATTCTCAGTGAGTTGGATCTCATTTTCTTTATCATCAAAAGCAATTGAGTTTTCTTTATCCTTTTTCTTCTTTGCTTCAGGAGCTTTTCCCTTGTCTGAAGCTGAGTTCCTTTGCTCTTCATTTCCACTCCCTTCAATAGTTTGCTTCTCTTCTTCATTCGAATTTGACAGCGAGGTAATATCCTCTATAGAAGCTTCTGACAAAACTAGAACTGAACTATCTCCTATTGTTGGTTCTTGAGATTTTTCATTACCACCTTCAAGCAATCTTTCTTGAAAGTCATTTTCACAAGGCACAATATCTGGTTGTTTCTGCATAGCTTTCACTTTCTTCTCCTTTTGAGATCTAACAGTGTTGGTTTCTTGTTCCTTGCGATTGTTAGAATACAATGAATCAAACACACGGCTTTTAATCTCTCGTCCTTTGAATTTCTTTCTAGAGGGAGCTATTGGCAATGAGTTGTTACATCCTTCTCCATTCTTCTTCACTCCATTGACTTCACGTTTTTTCATAGCCGAACACAATGCTTTCATGGATGATTTCAATTCTATAGAAGTCTTAACCACCTTCTTTGGTGAGTGAAAAACCAAAGCCTTGGCTACCATTCTGCTCTTAGGAACACCAACATTCATTGCTTTCTTGCTCTGAACACTTCTAAATTGTTCTATATTTGAAACCTTGTTTTGATTCCTTGGAGTTGTCAAGGCCTTGGACTTGGAAGGTGATTGCTTCACCTTGGCTTTTGGGGTAGCAGCAACCTTAGAAAGAGGTTTAGCAACTTTCACATTATTGTCAGTCACCTTGTTTGACAAGGAGGAAATGAAGGCCATTCTTGACATCCTTGGCTTTGCAGGAGCTGTTTGAGAGCACTTCAAATTCTCACTGCCAAACAACAAAATTGAAAAGTAGTGTTATTTTAAAAGATCTACCTATACTCAAGGTTTTGAAAGTTCCTTTACAACTGTGATTTAGGCCACGACATCAAGGTTTTTGAAGTCTTTGTAACCGCAATTAAGACCACATCAGCCATATTTGACTGCCATTCTCTTTGATATAAGAATTGCAACCTGTATAGCACCGACACCTTAGGTTGAAGACATGTCTGACACATTGTGTCTGGTGTCTGTGTTCGTGTCTGTGTCTATGTTTATGTCGGTTTTCATTAATTGCAACATGACAGTTACCGTGATTGCGATTCAAAAGCTTGGCTATAGAAAAGTGATGAGTAAAGTTAAACTACCTCGCTTCTCCTCTATTGAGTGCTTTTGTGAGGCGTACATTAGGACTTCTAGCTGCCATAACCCGAATAACAAAATCCTTGTAAATTGCTTCAGAGTCAAGCTCTTGTTCGTGTTTTTGGTCACATCCTGAATTGAAATTAGCAAAGTTAAAACTGAAATTACTTGCAATGTAAATGAAGCTGAAAATGAGAGCTAAAAGGAACAAAGTTATAATGATAATAATACCAACGCGTAAGCAGAACCAGTGGCGGTCATCGTGAGAACGGCGATGATCAGGTGCGGTGAGGTCTACGAATTTGGGTGCTTCAATCTTTTCGTAGAAATCTTCGTCTATTTCCTCTTCTTCAATTATTGGCATACACCGAGTTTCCGTTTCTGCCATAACTAACGAAGTGAAGAAGAAGAAGAGCGTCTCTCACTCACAGTCACACGCGGAAACAGTGGAAGCAACGATAGATAGATAGATCTAGTAGCAATAACACATTTGGTTGCTTCTGACATTTTTAAATTCATTTCGCGGATAACTAGCCGTTATGATTTGGACAACCTGGTAAGAGAAACGGTATCCAAGGGTTCTTTTCGTAATTCCACTCACTTACTACCGTAGTTGGACTCTGATAGATCCTTCACACCCAAAGCCCATCACCACGACCCATCTCGAGTTTTTTTTTTTTGAAAAAATTGTCACTTTTTTGGATTCGGATAGATCCTCATAATTACCTTATATGTCAGTCGTACCATGAATTGTAAATTGTAATTGAATGTGAGTATAAAAATTTACACGGTGAATGCGTAAGACTTAAGTAAACCCAAAAAAAAAATTCTTTATTTATTTACGTGTGCTGTTAATTAATTAAAAAATAGGTTTTACACTTTTGGTTCTCCTAACATCACTCACGATTTTAATCCCACAACTTTTTTGTTCACGATTTTGATCCACTCATTTTCCAAATTTTTAAAATCATTGCCTCTCTCAGATTTAGTCAACCATATAGCTAACATGTACTCACGTATCATACGTGGCATGCCACGCTGGACTACCATGTGGGATTTTTAATTAAAAAATATTGTTATTTTTCGTTAAATTTGAAAAAAAACATATCCTTCATCTCCTTCATCCATCGAGATCCAAGTGAAAGAATCCTAATTCCAAACCCAAAATTCCTCCTTCATGATACCAGGCAAAGAAAGAACATAATTTTCTATCGTATATCTGAAAAACAATATTTTTTCACTCGCGTTTTGAATGAGGGGCAATGATTTTAGAAATTGGGGAAAAGGGGGATCAAATTTGTATAAAAAGAGTTTGAGGACTAAAATTGTGAGTAAGTAATAATATGGGGATCAAAAGTGTAATTAAGCCTAAAAATTAAATGTTATTGCTTGAAAAATACGCTATTTTTTTATTGCTTGAAAAAACTAATAAAAAACAAATAATATGCATGAGATACAAATACAGTGTATAGGCGTAACTTTTGAATGTAAAAAATGAAAGAAAACTGTTCTCCTTTATCATTTAAGAAAAAACAAGAGAAAGGTATATGACACAAAACATCAATGATTTCTTGAATTTTGATTCCTTCCAATGTGACGTTTATGATGCAAAATCCTCCTTAGAGAAAATAAGGGTATTATTCGCAAGGAACTGCATGGCAATACCCTTAAATGTCCTGATTCTCTTGCATATGCTACTAATGAAATGTCCTGATTAGGATTAGGATTTAGAGATCCTCTTGTATTACTATATATGTTTCTTAATTAAGCATATCCTGGAAGGGGTTGTTTACAAATCAAGACACGCGGGACACGTGGTGTTTTCCATTCTCATGGTCTTTACTCTTACCTTGCAAGTTGCAACCAAATACTAGTATATCAGAGATACGCGTAGACAAATATTAGAGCTACAGGACCCACGAGCTTTATTGTATTGAGCTCAAAAGTGCAATTAATGAAATTCACATCATGACCACTTTTCAATTGAACATTACTAGCTACCGACACTAGAGCATTGAGTTTCATGAAGCCCTTAGCCACAAAATAAAAAACTGATCAAGGACTAGTTTATCATCATATGGCAAGCTATGCATTTGTCCCAAAAGAATGTGACCGATATCATACCCTAAAAAAATACTCCAATAATTTATTAACTACCTGCCTCAAATGTCTTTAGTAGTTAGTGACATAAACTGAACAAGTACGTAGCCAGCCATTTTGAGATGCAAATATAAACCAGAACCGATGACGATGATGCTGTATTTGCCACACTTCCGAAATTTCCGTGTATGTTTTACTTGTGCGTTTTTTTTTTCTTATGGTCGGACCGGCAAGTGCCAGGACCTAACACACAAATGAGAAAACCAAGGTTCGACACTCGATGGGGATCGAACCCGACAACCGGATGTCCATAAACAGCATTTGTGTGATTCGTTGCCTTCGGGCTCTTTGAGCACTTACATTTTCCTCACCCCAAAGAGACTAATGGGGAGTTAAACCCGACAACCTTGAGGTTATTTTGACATATAGTTTGAGTTTATAATTTTTTGCTAACTTATTATAATGTTAAGAAAGTACAGTGCATTTAGTATTAGTGTAAATGAGTTTGTATTGACATTCAACAAAAATTTACTTTTTATGATTTTTTTTCCTCTAGACGGAATAAGTACCATCCATAGACTTACACACAAAGTAACCATAGAAAATATTCAACGTAACAAGTTTTACAATATAACGAGTTTGCATTTAAGGTCACATGCTAAACTTAATATAACAAAGGGTACGTGGGTCTATCTAAGCCCCAATTGAGGCCATACATACTCCTAGAAAATAATTTTAATAAAAAAATACCCTTAATTTTTATACACCTCTTTTATGTGAACTTAATTCACACAAAAATGCGTAAATTGAGTTCACATAAACGTATTTGAACGTTTAAATCTTACTATTGAGCATATGCGAACTCAATTCACATAAACGTATGTGAACTGTGTTCACATAAGCGTATGTGAATTAGCTAGGTTCACTTACATATAAAACTTATTACCTAGTATGTGTGAACTCAGTTCACACAAACATGTGAAAATTGGATCCACATACGTTCATAACTAATTCTAAATGGCTTAAAATTGTGAAAAAGTAGGTTGATTAATGGTTTAAAAAATTTAGTTAATTGGTGTTGTAATGTGGTTTTTGTTTATTTTTACCTGGAAAACTTTGGCCAAATAACATTACTCTTAAATAATTCTACTGCACGTGGGTACATATGAGGTTAATGTTATTTATTCTCCCTCTCTCATTTTGTTTGACATTTTAGCCAAAAAAAATGTCATATTTGATTTTTATTTTAAGGTAAAATTGCACTTTTGGCCCTTTATGTTTGGGGTTTGTGTCAATTTGGCCCTTCCACTTTTGCACTTAAGGTAAAATTGAACTTTTGGCACTTTTGGGTTTGAGAGAGAGAAAGGTTAAGGATTAAGAGTGGAAGAGTTATTGATTTTTCGTGGTGGTGGTAGTGGCTCGCCGGAGGTGGTGGTGGCTCGCCGGAGAAGATGAAGATGGAGGAGGTGTTTGGAGGAAGAAGATGAAGGTGTTTTTTGTTTTTGCTTAATTTTATTTTTCAGTTTCATTTTGGCCCCCTATGTTCTTTTTAAGTTTCAATTTGATCCCTTATTTGCCACATCACCAAATCAGGTCAAAGTCAACCCTGACATTTAAGATGCCACGTCAACAGTTAACTGCCAGCGTGGCGTCCGTTAAAAAAACTAACGGCAGGGGCCAAAATGACCCACACAAAAAACATGAGGGGCTAAAACGAGAAAAAAAACATAAAGGGCCAAATTGACACAAACCCCAAACATAAAGGACCAAAAGTGCAATTTTACCTTATTTTAAAATATCAATAAAGTATTAAATATTTTTATTATACCCTTAGCCATTAGATGGTTGGAGGTAATTAGTGTTTGATCTTTTCTTGTTTTCGCTACAATGATTTAAATGTCCTGTTTTTATATGATAGTTTAACTAGTTTAAGTAATATCTAATATTTGGACCAATGCCCTGACGTGGGGTTTAAATCAAGTCCTGAGAATGCAGCAACGTTAAAATTCTTGAGGGAGAATTTTACCGTCCATTGTGGTCTTACTCGATTCGAGTGATTAGTCTCTGCAGTTGCTGCAGCTGCAGAGGATACCCGGTTTGAAAGAAGAAAAATCTAATGTTTGGTATCCAGTGCCAAAACCTTAAACATAGCAAGAAGGTAGTAGACATTTGAATATTGTATACCCGTGTAGAACTCCTCAACCAACATTTTTTTAGTAGGTGTATGCAACATAACATAGAAAACAAATCAATAAATAAATAGTGTGGCAGAAAATTATGATTGCCACAAATAAATCCAAAGAGGAATGAAAGCGAAATAAAATAGCAATATCGGTAGAATGGAAATAGGTGAGAGTACTTAAATGCTCAACTAATTGCATGCCCCTATATAAGAAAATAAAAGAGAGTTTGGTTTTTAGTTGCAAAAATTAACACGTCAAAACTCACAAAAAAAGTTTCACACACCAATATGTTGGAGATGGTTTATGACTATCATTACATTCTGGGAGGGATTATAGCTTCTGCTTTGGTGCTTATGTTTGTTGTGTATAGTTCTAAAGCTAAAGGTTCAAAAAGTAATGATTCTGTTGTTAATACATCATCAACAGAAAATGGAAAATGCCCAGAAGAAAATATGGACATTATCATTGTAGGTGCTGGTGTTGCTGGTGCAGCCCTTGCTTACACACTTGGGAAGGTAGATATGCCTTTTTCTTATATGCTTATATTTTGAATATATATATCACAAAAATTTGAAGCTAAGGTAAAATAGTACTTATATTTAATTATTATTTTGTTTTTTTTCATGTTTTAGGATGGAAGGCGAGTGCATGTTATTGAGAGGGATTTGAGTGAGCCTGACAGGATTGTAGGTGAATTGTTACAACCTGGAGGTTATTTGAAGTTAATTGAATTAGGTCTTCAAGGTAAGCAAGAAACATGTCATATAATATGTGAGAAATTAGAATAGAATGAAACATTGTTTGATAAACATTGCTATTAATGTTAGTGAGTTGTTGCAGATTGTGTGGATGAAATTGATGCTCAAAGAGTATTTGGTTATGCTCTTTATAAAGATGGGAAAAATACCAAACTTTCTTATCCTTTAGAAAAATTTAATGATGATATTTCTGGAAGAAGTTTTCACAATGGTCGATTCATACAAAGAATGCGAGAGAAGGCTTCAACTCTTTCAAAGTACAAATTTTAACTACCTTTTGATATACATGTTATTTTTACTTAAATGAAATGATGACAAATAAATTAACACCACACACACACACTACCTACCACTGCTCACATCCAGGTTCGGAATCAGGGGCCGACGTCTCCATATCATTGAAATTGTCAAAACAACCAACAGTGAGAGATTTTGAGTCCTTCATTTACATTCACTTATTGTGCCATCCTAATTTTATGCAGTGTAAAATTAGAACAAGGAAGTGTTACATCTTTAATAGAAGAAAATGGAACCGTTAGAGGGGTGCACTACAAAACCAAGAGTGGACAACAGCTCACAGCAAAGGCTCCCCTCACCATTGTATGTGATGGTTGTTTTTCCAACTTGAGGCGTTCTCTTTGCGACCCAAAGGTAACACTCCTTCCTAGGTTGCTCTTTAGTTGTTACCAATAACTTGCAATATTTTATATGTAGTAAATTATGTATAGTATAATTCAAAAAAAAATTTATATATAGTATATAACATTGAACTAATAAAAAATTGAACTGCAATTTAAATTTAGGCAAAATTACACAATAGGACCTTTAAGTTATTTATTTGTAACAAGTTGGCCCTTTAAGTTTTTTTTTTGTATCAAATAGGCCCTTTAAGTTACCTAACGTTGACACCGTTGGCCCTTTTAGTAAAATGTCATATCGTTGATTAAATCAAAACACATAAGCTAGAGTAATCACTAAAAGGGCCTATTTGTTACCAAAAAAAACTTAAAGGGCCAACTTATTACAAATAAATAACATAAAGGTCCTCTGGTGTAATTTTGCCATAAATTAACAACTTCAATTTTAATTTGGTGTGTGGTTTTTTTTTTGATAATATATGGTTCTTATTATTTTAATTATACTTCTTATTTATTCTCTATTAAATGAATAAAAGATTATTAACTTTGTAGCCTCTCATTCATTTTTTTACCAAAATAGCCTCTTATTCATTAAAAATATCCTTTTACCTTATTTTATATTTATTGGTTATTTTAACCGCTAATGTTACTAAACACTTTACATTCAATTATCTAGTTTATCTGCTATCAACTACCTGCTATAAACTTGTCCCTTATTGCCTAGCTAATCTACTATTCCTTAACTTACTTGCTATTTGTTAATCTACTACTTTTTACTAAATAGAGTATTAATCTTTTAAGGCTTAAATATGTTTTTCGTCCCTGCAAATATAACTATTTTTCAAATAAGTCCCTGCAAAAATATTTTTTTAAATGAGTCCCTATAAAATAATTTTTTTTAAATACGTCATTCTGTTAACTTCTGCTGTTAAAAATGCAAACATTTGTCCTTCTTGACATTTCCACATCATATTTTTAATTTTTATTTATTTTAAAAAAACGTAAAAATAATATATTCCCTAAATTTTCCTCTTCTCTTTCTACACCTTCTTCATGAAGGTCACCTCCAAATCCAGAAAATTTTGAAAACCCAAATCAAAATTAGGGTTCTTCCTTTGTGAGAAATGTTGATGTTAGAATTGATTAAATCAAGAAACAAGGATAAAGGGGGACTAGCAAAACTATAAAAGGCCATTCCATGTATTCATTAACAAATCAATTGAATTCAGTAAATAGAACAAGAATTCTCTTCCTCTCCATTTTCTCGTGACAGTGTGTGTTTTAATTTTATCTTCCATGCCTCTTTGATATTAGTTGATAGCGCACCAAGCTTGAATGATTTTACGAAGTGTGTGGTTTGGTGTGAGAATGATGAGATTTTTGGTCCAAGCTTGTATCTGTGTTATGTTAATTGGGTTGTATCTGGTAGGAATGAGATTTTGGAGAGGAGAATAGAAGAAGAAGAAGGAGGAAGAGGTGGAGGAAGATTATCATGGAAGAAGAAGAGGGATTTTGGGCATGAGAAAGATGAACAAACCCTAGTTTTATTTGACACACAAGCAGTTGACTAACAGATTGACTAACGGATTGTTAACAGAATGACGTATTTAAAAAAAAGTTATTTTGCAGGGACTTATTTAAAAAATATATTTTTGAAGGGACTTATTTAAAAAACAGCTATATTTGCAGGGACAAAAAACATATTTAAGCTATCTTTTAATGGTCTGACAATTTAGTCCATGAAGTTCAAGGAAGACTAATTAATATGATTGAAAAACTTTCAATTGCAACAACTATTGATATTTCATTAAATTGACTAATCCCTATACTTTGTAGAACTAAATTATTGACTTACTCTTACTCATTTTTAAGGTGGTTGTCTATTTTTCATGTCTCAATTTGCACTTAAGTGGGCTTACCTGTTTTAATTTATAAACATTAACAGATATAAATGAACAATTTGTACAACAGGTTGATATGTCATCACATTTTGTTGGTCTTATACTAGAGAACTGCAATCTTCCATATGCAAATCATGGACATGTTATCTTAGGTGATCCTTCTCCTATTTTGTTTTATCCTATCAGTAGCACTGAGATTCGTTGTTTAGTTGATGTGCCTGGCCAAAAGTTACCTTCCCTTGGTAATGGTGACATGGCTCATTATCTCAAAACAGTAGTAGCACCCCAGGTACAAATATATACTTACTCTTCCCAAATATATTAATTTATCTTACTAGTTACATGTAACAATCTTGTTTATTTATTGACATTATATTCTATTGTGTAATTGTGTGTTCTAGGTTCCACAAGAGTTGCGTTGTTCTTTTGTAGCAGCAGTTGATAAAGGAAATATAAGAAGTATGCCAAATAGAAGCATGCCAGCTACTCCTCTTCCTACACCAGGTGCTCTTCTAATGGGAGATGCTTTTAATATGCGTCACCCTTTAACTGGAGGGGGAATGACTGTGGCATTGTCTGACATTGTTTTACTTAGAGATCTTCTTAGGCCTCTCCAAAATTTGCATCATGCTTCTGCTCTGTGCAAATATCTTGAATCATTTTACACCCTGCGTAAGGTAAATTTATGAGTACACAAATTATATTTTAACCACTTAAGTGTAGTTTGGATAACTTATCAATAGGAATTGTGATAAAAAATACTAAAAAAATGCCTTATAATAACTATTATTTTGGAGTGTGGATAGAGCTGTGAAACTAGCTCACCCAGTCCAGTGCAGACTGGTCTAGTGGGCCAAAACGTAAAAATAGGGGGCTGGCTTAGGTTAGTTCATTTGCTTACTTAGCTGTGTTTTTTATTGTCCATCTCAGCCTAAAACACTGGCCCCTGGACTAGTTGTGCTGGCAAGAATAGCCCGATTCTTTTCTGTTCTGGACTTCTATTTACTGAGCCCAACTCAGTCTAAAATACTGACCTATGGGCTGAGTCAAAATTGACACCTCTAAGTTTTGAGGGATGGGAACGGAAAAATAGAGTGTTGCATGTTCGAATTCGGCCTCTCAATATCCACACAACAATTTGCCAGTAGATTGTGCTTTCAAGATGTCGTTGATAACCATGAATTTTATGAACAATAACTATTCATATAAATTGAAATTACTACTTTGTCTTCGGTTGGGTGTGGAGGAATGGGAAGTGAAAAGTGGAGTGTTGCATGTTCGAACTCGCCCTCTCAATATCCACATAACAGTTCCTTGTGTTTTACCAATAGGTTGTGTGCTAGCGAGATGTCATTAATGACCATGAATTTTATGAACAATAATTTTTCATGAAAATTGAAATTACTACTTTTATACTTTAATAATTGGTGTATGAAATTTTTGTATGCAGCCAGTGGCATCTACAATAAACACATTAGCAGGGGCATTATACAAGGTGTTTTGTGCATCCCCTGACCCAGCTAGTAAAGAAATGAGACAGGCATGTTTTGATTATTTGAGCCTTGGAGGTGTTTTCTCAGATGGACCAATAGCTTTACTCTCAGGACTAAATCCTCGTCCATTAAGCTTGGTTCTTCATTTCTTTGCTGTGGCTATATATGGTGTTGGTCGCTTACTCATACCATTTCCTTCTCCAAAACGCATGTGGATTGGAGCTAGACTGATTTCTGTGAGTGTGTTTTTTTTTTTACATTTCCTTTTGATTAAATACATATTATCTTTTAAATATCTATGCTAAGCTTAGTTGCTACTTGTAAGATTACAAGTATAACAAATTGTTGGTTAATAAAATTTATAATTCTGAATATTTTTTTTCCTTCTCATTTCAGGGTGCCTCAAGTATCATTTTCCCTATTATCAAGGCTGAAGGAGTTAGACAGATGTTCTTCCCCTTAACTGTGCCAGCATACTACAGAGCACCTCATGCCAAGTTTACATAATTCATTGCTCACCTTGGAAGGAAATGCATAGTGTGTGTGAATAAATCAGTGCCTTTGTGCTCTTAAACTATGTTTTTTTACCGTGTTATTGATGTATAGTATTTATCGGCTTTACGCACGGAAATTGGCTGGTCTTTAAGACTATGTTTGTTCTGCTGAAAGAATAAAAAGGCGTAAAGGAAAATTTGGTGGAATTTATGGCTATGAATATGTATATGTTCTTGAAATAATTTCATCTCATTCTAGTAGCGTACCAAGTTGGGAATTTGTTTGATTGTTTTCTTCTTTTAAATACTCTGATTTATTCTACATTTTTAATGAACTAAAAAAGTTAATTACGTTTATTATAATGTAAATTTTAATTTTATAAACATGTGTTTCAAGAATTCGCACATGGTATAATCTTAGGTTATCGTTAGAAGAGAACATTTTTGAAAGAGAAAAATTCCACAAGACCCATGAAAGGATCCACAATACCCTTGAAAAAATCCACCTTTTAGAGAACATTTTAGTTGTGTAGGATCTGCAATACGACAAAAAAACTTGGGACCTTATTATTTATGAAAGGAATAAAAAAGCTCATGACTTGTATGATATGACCAGATTCCCTTAAGAGGGAAAAGAGTGTCAAAGTTGGGGGTGACTTCTTTAGTGGATAACATGATCATATCATACAAGCCTCGGGTCTTCCAGTTTTAGAGTGAGTCGAGGCATCTTCTTGGCTCATCTCTTGTAACCTGGGGATTCCTTCGGCCAACCCTTGAGCTCAACGGCTCTTGTGTGTACGGTAAACCAGTCACAGGTAATTGGAAGGATGTCTAAGGTGAGGTCAGGGTCAAAGGAATTCTCAAATTCAGAAGCGCCTCTTTGTGGGTTAGTGGTGAAAGGGCTTAATAATAAGATTCTCAATGCTGGCAAGAATGTTGAGATGTACTAAAGCATCGTGGGGAGGTGCATATGACGTTTGCTCGAACAGGTTTCCTTGAAAGTCAGAGTTGGAAGACATGGTTGAAATAAAAGGGAAAGAGAGATGAAAGCTGAAAGGTGAAGAAAGGAAAACGTAGGAAAATGTGGCTAGGAAATTTTGCCGAGTTTTAGTAAGGTATATGAAGGGTAACAGTAAAGTTGCAACAGTTGATTGAAAAGTTATTTATATCTAATGAGTTTAATGATTAAATGCAAGGTAACTGTTGCCTATCGCATCAGGTGAAGCAAAATGGTCGTTTAACGTCTAATCAATAGCATACCGACTAGTTTAGCAGTCATAATGAAGCTGAATTTATAGGTTATTTTTGCATCGCTATAGCTACTCGTTTCTTCGGCTAGATAACAACGCAAAAAGGGGGGAACTTGTTATGACCCAACATCTGCTGAGCTGTTGGCCGAGGAAGAGCTTAGTTGAGGCGAGGGCCTAGCCGAGTCCAAATGGGAGGAGTTGCCTGAATCTTGGGCAAAAAGAGGAGCAGGTTACAGAAAATCTTATATCTACTCTACTTCTTCTACTTCATCTTATTATTTCCAAGAAGAGAAACCACATAAGAAATGTCGGTAACATGGACTAACCAAGACTGAGCAATAAGATTTCCTCAGTTGAAGATCATCAACTCTGAGGGAGTAGAATCTTTGGTGGAGTCAACTAGGAGTTTCAATGAAGAGATGCTTGTCGCTAAAGGAAACAAGGAGCTGTTTTCAAGAAAACTTGGTAAAAGAGCTTGACTGATTTTCTCGGGATAAACTTATAAGCTGGAATGCTAAAAGGATAACTTTGCTTGCTAAATACATCCTGCAACTTACTACCTCCGTCCCATTTTATAAGTTGTTTTAGCAAAATGAATTTGTCCCAAATTAATTGTTATTTTACATTTTCAAGAAAGCATCTAACATGTTTTTCCACTATTGCCCTTATTAATCATTACAACTTTTTACATTTAATAAATAATTCACGTTTATCTATGTAGAGAGATAAAGGGTTAAATGGTAATTTAGACAAAACTTTTTATAAAATCTAGACTACCAATCATTTTTCTTAATATGCGTGCAACAACCTTAAACTGCATATAAAATGGGACGGAGGTAGTATAAGTTTTAAAAAAAACCTCAACTTTCAATAAAATTAAAGGACAAATTTGAAATTTTAAATAAATTTAACACCTAAAACAATTTTTTTTCACTTAAGACAACCCCCGTAGTGGAAAAATTAGGTATTATCAATGCGAAATTTGATCCTAATTTCTAAGCACGAGCAGAGATTAGTCTTTCCTTGAAAGCGTTGGGACATTCCATGTGCAACCACCCAGAAAAAAAATTCCATTTTGCCAATTTTTTTATTAAATTATTACTAATAAATTACTAATGTATTCCTTTTGTTCAATTTTACCCCCAGCGAAAAACAAGGAACGCTCGTCTTCTTCCTTTCTGGACCGGTGAACCTCTCTGTAGCAACTTCTTCCTCGTGACGCCATCTCCACGCCGCAGCAAGCTTTTTCCGTGTAACCGACTTCTCCTCGCAACGTGGTACGTCTTCAATTTTTTCAATTTCCCTTGAATCTATGTTCCCCTCCCCCATTCTGTGTGCCCTAGCTAGATAGAAGAAGAATATGGAATACAGCCACCGCCCACCGCCGCCCACCACCGCCCTTTCCCCACTGACCCTCATAAATCGCGGCGGTGATTTTGTAGCTGTTTTCTGTCTATGCCTCTTTGTTTGGTTTCACATGCTTATGTTGCCAAGCTCTATGTAATTCCCTTGTGATTTGTTAAAGGATAGGTTGCTATCATTCAATCAGCTTAAGAAGCTCAATCCCTGACACATCAAATTATAATTGTTGCAGTGAATTTTGCTTTTTTTTTCTTCTTAAAAAAATCATTTTTGAGACAAACACAATTATTCTTTTATAGTAGTATTTTTCATGCTTGATAACTGGTAATCAAGTTGGAGGATCAATATTCCCATCGCAGACATCCCTGTCTTGTATCTACTCAATAGTGCTTATTTTAATGAGGGTAAAAATAGAATAAAGAAAGTCATTACTCATTCCATCCGGTTCACTTCCCAAATGATGGAACAGAAACTTTGTTTCTCTCCATTATAAAATATCCAAACAATGAAGTGCTAATTTTGTTTCAATCCGCTCCACTCTTTTCCGTGCTATTTTGTACTGCTCCGCTCATTTTAAAATATCCATACATATCTTTAGTTTTGTGTAATCGCCGTGGTTCGGTTCCACAATATGCTGAGGTTTTTTTTGTGTGTGTATTTGGGGGATTCAATGTTAATGATCGATGATACTTGAGTTATAGCCTATAACCTCTTTGTGATCTGGATTCAATTTGAAATGGAGACGGGTTTCTTTGCAGGGCATTTCACTGAGCAAGCATCTGAGAAAAAAAGACTGAATGGTATTGTATTAACAGAAGATTGCAGGTTCTTTGATTGATTTTTCGCATTTGAGAGGACTTCAATAACTTGCGAAGGTCAGTAATATGTGAAATAATAGTTGTTTTGCTGTTTATTTGGAACCTTTTTCCTTCCTAACACAAAGCATCACAGCACCCTGAAGGCGTTTCATAGTTTTTGTCCATTGCATTCATTCAATCAAAATCTTATTTTGAGAGTTCATTATTTTTGTTTTTTTGGGTAATATGACCAGATGGATCTGGAGACTGAAAACAGGCTAGCTGCCATGCTTATGAGGGAAGCAGCTGAGTTAAGGCGGCAGTCTGAAAGAGAAGGTGTTCTGGCTTATCTTCAGAAGCCTAATGTACGGAGTCGGCCAAATTCGCGTTTCCTCACTGCTACTGTACTTGGGGTACAACAAGGTTATTTCTTTGTCAGTAATCTTGGATAAAGTTTGGTTATTATTGCTCTATATTGTCTTGTATTTTATGCCTATGCTTTTGAGAAAGTTAAGATAAAGTTCTATAGAACCGTCTTTTAATTTTAATTGATCTGTGTTTGGTGAATGCTGGGGGTGGGGGGTTGGAACCCTGAAGGAGAAAGGAGGAAATCATTTACTATTAGTATATTATAGTGCACCCGGGGCTTACTCTAGGAAATCAGATATATACAAACTCATCCGAGAGCTTTTATAGGACTTATTGGCGCCGTTCATTTTTTAAATATGTTGCTCACATACAGAGATAAGTTTCCACTTTTCTTCTTTTGGGTTTTATGCAAAAAATCAAGTGTGGGTTTGAGTTAATTTGAATTAGGCTTTCTTCTTACTGATGTCTTTACGTGGGTTGAGTTTTCATTGGTATCCCATATACGACTGCTATTTTTGTCCCAGTTATATATCTAGTACCAGTACTTATTGTTACATACTTGGTACACTCAATTTTTGTTTCACTAGCTGACTAGCTGATGTACCTTTGCTGCTACATTTTTGCACCTCTTCTGCTAAGGTTCAGCAGCTATTTCTCTTTTGAGTACATTTCTTTTACCTGTAAAAAAACCATACTCGATACACTTTGGGGTACTTTCTTAGAAGGGTTATGAGATTTGGGTCCTCCAAAATGAAGGGTGTAATTTAGATGGGTGAGTGGGGTTAAAACCAGTCCTTAGGAAATCAATGGTTGAGATTATGATAAGATACATGTGCATATGCATCATAAACACGGAGTTGTTGATCCTCTCCCCAAATTTTCAACTAATGGCTTTAACTCCAGACTCTTACTATAAAGTAAAGCCTCCCTTATGCAGAATTTCGTTCAAAGGAGAGAGGGGGGGAGGCTTTAATGGAGGAGTGGGGAGAGAAATAAAACACAATTTATTATTATACTAACAAGACATTTTAGCCAAATATATTTAAAACACTTTAAACCAATATTTTTGTCCCCTCCATATGCCCCCAGTATTGGTGTGTCAAAATTGAGAGAAAAGGGAATTTAGACCCCTCCCCTATATGAAGCACCCCAACTACTTCATCCTTTAATATTGAAACTTAATTTCTTGAATATTTGAGACGTGTAAATAACACTGTTGTCTATATGTTGAGCTGGTAGTTTATACATATTAATGAAACTAAATTTCTTTTGGTGATTCCTCCAGCAAATCGTGCTGTGGAAGTAAATGAAATGTGGCGAGCGCGGGAGAAAGAGCTGGAGTTGGATAAACGGGTTACAGGCACATCAAAAGATAAAAGCAGTGGTGACAGAATCCACGAAGACCATAACCCATTACGAAGCACACGGAGGCATGCTGGGGCTGATAAAAGCACTAGTGCCTCTGCTTCACGCTCAACTAAAAAAGAATATGAGCATATAGCGGAAGGTTTAAAGGATGAAGAGCTTGAGGAGTTTCTACACTCAAGGTATTATTGCACTCTAATGCTGTCTGATGTTTTATGTGCATCATGCATGCCTTCATAATATGATTTCTGTGCCTCTCTTCAATTATTTTAGAACTGAGGAAACCCCATTTTTCGGTGCAGGACCAAGCGAGGCAGAGGTGCTATTGGTCCAAGGATGGATGAGACTGGGCCTTACCTTCCTCCTCATCCCGATGAAGAGGCTAGTTCTAGTCATGATGTAAGGGAACGTCGCGTTATTTATGGTCCACAGAGGCCACAATCTTTACAGTCATATGAATCTTCTGAGGAGGAGCTTCATGAAAAGAAGCGGAAAAAGAATAAAAAGTCACACAAAAGCCACTTGGACAAGGAGCATTCTAAGAAGCGCAAATCGAAAGAGCAATCTAAGCACAGGAAAAAGAAAAGGGAAGAGAAAAGAAGCAAACATCATCGCTGGGGCTATTCTGTAATTTGATATTCTCACAATGGTTACAACCTGCGGAAACAGCAATTTGGATTAACTCATGTTCTGTACTTTGTAGTTTGTACAGATGTTTTATTTGCAACATCAAATACAACTCTTGCTAGACATGTTAATTCTCTTGGCTATAGTATGCAGACAGTTATTATTATTCAATTAACTTGTATTATTGGGAGAATATTTTAATGGCAATGAAAAGTCTTGGATCAGTATCTTGGCCCAACTCTAATTTAGAGTTGGGCCCGTTTGTTATAGATTAAAAAATAAATGATTTTGTTGTTAAATAATTTAGAGATTTTTAAGAAAATGAGAAGTTGTTTTGTGTTTGTGTAACATTATGAAAATCACTTATTTTAAAAAAATCATTCTTTAAAAAATGATTTTCATGAGAAGCTACTCAAAACAGATTTTCATTTTAAAGATAAAAATGATTTTTTTTAAGAAAATGATTTTTCAGAAAAGCTAAAACAAACACGATCAGGATTGCTAAAAATAATTTTTTAATTAAAAAAATGGTTTTTTTCATAGAAAAAGCTGTAACAAACGGGCACTAAGTCTTTTAATTGTCTCTGATCTTTAACTCCAACATTGAGATTACCTGCAATTGACAAACCGAATGGGGCATGTTTTGCTTTCTTCAAAATTAATGGACCACCTCTCTAGTTTGTTGTTTTGTTGCAAGAATTAATCGGTAGCATAACGTGCATGAGTACTGTGATAGCTAGGTTTAATTAATGGGAGAGAGACTTGGGCTTGTTCATTTCTTTTACTTCTTTGTTGAGATATCATAGGGGCCATCCCATCCACAAGGAATCAACTCAAGTGCTTAAAAATACAAGCTATAAAGAATGGATAATTGATCAAATAAGTAGCAGTTTGATGCTATTGATTTTGTATTCTGCTTTACCAATAAGCTAGGTTTTGTAGTTTTCTACTGAATTATCACTTACAACACAATATTTCTGTGTTTATTTATTTTTATATTAGAAGGAAACAATAGTATTTTCCCCATCGCTATACTTTTCACAAGGGATAGTGGCAACTGGCAAGTCAAATTTCCAATTCTCTGATCCAATTATCTATCAATGTATTAATTCACAAAGAAATTTATGTAAGCTGAAGCTGGTTTAATGAGAGATAATTGTCATGAGTCTTCAAAATGATGATCTGTCTCATCAAAGATCTCCTCCTACACACAAACAATAATGATGCCAATTAATTAGTTTCTAATACAAGATTTCATTCAATGGTGTCAATTCAAATTGTTCATAATATATTACCTGCAAAAGCTCTTCAATTACATCTTCCATTGTAATTATTCCAACAGCTTCTTCTTTTTCAGGGAGCTTTGGAATTGAATCTTCATCTATCTCCAAAATATCTGAGTATATATTTTGTGACCATTTCTTGCTTCGAGAACCACTCCTTAATGGATTATTTGCATTTGGTAAGCTTTTTTTCTTACGGATTTTTATCTTGTTTTTCAACATTTTCTCTTGGGGAGGAGACTTCTCCCCTTCAATATTCACCTTCACATCTGTAACTGTATCTATTTCACATACACACAAGATAAAAGGTACCTTTTATCATAATATGAAAGGAATCTCTAGTTCAAATATAGAGACTAAAAAATAATTTAACTCTATAATTAATTAACTGGATTATTGATTATAACATGTGATTACCACTACTAGCACTATTGTTGGAAGACTGTTGCCATGTCCTGTCACAATGTCTGATAACAACAGCCATGTGGCTATGACCCTTTTGGAACTCATTCAAAATATCATACAGTGGCATCGTTTCTGGAACCCTGCCAATATATGTGGTTTTTAAATATGAATTTATTATGGTAATATACCATAATAATATAGTTATTGATTTTACTAGTAACATATATGATATATACTTTGTCAAACCTTGGTATTTTGCGTATGGTCACACTTTTCACAGGGACTTCCTCTTCTGGATCAATTGTCAATAAATTCTTCGCCTAAAAATAAAATGCAAAAATGAGATAAAACTATATATTTATAACAGCTTTTTCATTTGAGGGAAAATGAGGATTCAATATTATAGGTTTAAAGAAAATAAATAACAGATTGTGTACCAGGATGAGTCCAATAATATTTGTTGGCTCCTCATAATAGACAGGGACTCTGCTATGCCCTTTCTCCAATATTAGATTCATCAAATCCCTGCTTAGTTAATAATAGGAAGTTAATTTGATGCTAGTTTGCATTATATTATGTAGTTATTTTGAGACACGTTACTTAATTACCTATCAAGTTTTGAATTAATATCAATAGAAAAAGTTTGAGTTATAGGAGTCATGGCATTAGCTGCTGTTTTCTCAGTGAGTTCAAGTGCCCCAGCAATTATAGTTGTTTCATCATGTGTCAGTTCACCACCTTTTCCAGCCTAATAAAATGAATCTTGTTCAACTTCAAAACTAAATAAAGGAACATATATAAATATAAATATATATATATATATATCATATATGCACACTTTTTTTTTTCAATCTAAAACAAAATGTAGCTCTGATACAGACCTCATTACCATGCAAATTTACAAGTGTTTTCAATTCGGCTCTACGGAAAACGGCTTCGCGTCGATGTCCTAGCAAAAAGTCCAACAACTGGAATACAACATACTGAAATTAAGAAACAAGTTGCAAAAATTTATTGATGAAATTTGTGTTCAATATATGTATAGTAGTACCTTGCTAATTGGATAAGCAAAAGGAAAACATATCCATACAAGAAGACGAACAACTGGAGCCACTTTTGCACCAATTGCTAAACCATATCGAGAACAAACTGATTGAGGAATAATCTTCAAACAAGTAAAATTGATGTCAATATATTAGTATCATATCATCAATTCATGATACTTAACATGTAATTAAGGAAAAAAGATTAGATTTCTGACGTACCTCACCAAAGAGAAGAATTAATGTGACTGAAATGAGGATAGCACCCCAAGCAACAAGAAGACTATCAAGAAAGATTGGTAGTGCCTGACATAATCAAAATTCAAAACCCCTATCCAATATTAGCTTGATTAGCTTGATTTTCTAGAATGCATATCAAATTCAAGTGTGACTAAATTTAAATACACACTAACTAATAAATGATTTAATTAAGATGTATATATATACCTCCATGGCTGCAGCATTGCAAATAAGAAGGGTGCAAAGCAATAGATGTTGATTTCTAACAACAGGCAATATTTTCTCTGTAATGACAAATTAATACACAAAACACATATTCAAACAATCTTCTTCCTAGCTATTTTTCTACAATTGTAAAGCTCACTCAGATAATCAGATTAATTAAGGATAAGATATATTTCACCTCTAACTCTAAAGTTTAATTAGATATATAATTTAAACAATAAAGGAAAGGTAGCTTGATCATGAATAATTTTATATACCAGCATGGTTGCGATCCTGAGGACTAGTACCAGATTTGGCAAGAACCTCAAGATCAACGAGACTTAAAGACATGAGGCCTAAGGTAAGACCTGACATCAAACCAGCAAACAATACAAGCAACACAATTATCACTATTCGTATGAAAAATCCTGTTTCACAGCACTCATAATCTACTGCCATTTGAATTGAAATGAAACCCTCTTTTTCTCTCCCTTAAGCTGTTAGAGAAAGCATAGGCGCCAATCCATTATTGGGAATATTTATTTAATTATTATTAAGTTGAATGGGAATGAGATAGAAGTAGGAAGAGTGTTCGGTTTGTTTAAGATTGCTGCTGACTTTGCAATGTGTGTATGTTTTGTTTTGTACTGCGTTGCTGAGAAAGTCGGCGAGGGATCATGTCATTGATAGTGTAGCCACCATAGGACCCACCATTGCAGTGAACCAACTTGCCACTTTCATGAAGCTACTTTACTACCATGTGTTTTTATTTGCGTCCTTCTCAAGGTATTTTTTTTGATTCTGATTCTATTCTCTTTTGCTTGAATAAATTAATGTAATCTCTAGAAAACTCCTGGGAGGAACACCACTTTTTGTTTTGGAAAAAATTTACTCCTTGATATCATTAATTTTTTTTTACTTCATATAATTAGAAGTCAAGTGTTCAATAATCTTAATTAGAGAAAATATGAGAGGAAACACTCTTAATGGACCACTTTGCAAGATAGTGGATACAAATGTTAGTTTCTCTTTTAGAGAACTCCGTACTAGAGTTTTGAGTGAAAAAAGGACTATAAACACCTACAATCCTTTATAATATCTTTGAGCTCAGCAACATTGTCCTTATTAGCATGGAAGCTACCAACCACTATCTTGCAGTCCATCTAGAAAATGATATCTCTTAAATGGGGTTTGTGAGCCCACTCTATAGCCTTTAATGAACCAAGTAGAGGTTTGAATCATAGCGTCTTTGCCGCATCATTGTTATGCAGATCTAAGTTTCTATAAAACACCAAATGTTTCATTTGTTCATATAAATTTTTGTTTAGTTTCAATCTGGTCCTTTTAGTTTTTAACATTTTCACTTTTGGTCCATCTCGTTGTTTCTTCTAGTTGCTTCTTCTGCTAAATAGACTTTATTGTTTCTATTATAGGAATTAGAAGTGCCACTTTCTTAGAGAAATATCTAGACTTCCCTATGATACATGGTAGGCTAAAGAAGAGAGATTTTGAGTTTCTTATGGACAAAATTCATCAACGATTGGCCTCTTGAAAGAAGAAGCTGCTAAATAAGGCTAGTTGAGTAGCCTTAACCGAATATATTTTGACCTCTATTCCTACCTATTACATACAGATTGGCTTCCTCAAACTATTTGTGCTCAAATGGACAAATTATCTAGAGACTTTATTTGGAAAGGAATGAATGATAAATGAATTCATTTGGCTGACTGAGATAAAATAACCAAACCAAAACAACAAGGAGGGTCTGGCATTAGGATGGCTAGGGATGCTAATACTGCTATGCTAGGAAAATTGTTTTGGGATATTCACATATATGCATATAAGTTGTGGGTACAATTGCTTAAAGACAATTATGTTGGAAATAATTTTGTTTTAGATATTCAAAAAAATGGCTTAGTGATAACTCTATTTTATATAGAGTTATTTGTGCTTTTACACTTAGATAATTGCCCTAAATCAAGTCTATTATGTGTTAAATATGTTAGTATGAATAAAATAACAACATTTATGGTTTTCAGATAAGAGATGTCCATAACTTAGCATTTTATTGTATATTGGTATGTTTGATGTGTTTGTTCAGTGCAGCCGCAGTTTAGTGCAAATGCACCAGTTGATGCAACTGCACCGGGTAGTGCAAATGCACTTGGTGCAACTGCACCACTCTGCACCGAAGCAGCTCACAACCCTGCATTGGAAGCACCTCAATTCTTACCATTGCCATAATGCTTAGTTGGATTGCTGCTTGCTCAGAAGTCACATGGGAGCACATGACCACTTGCAAAAGAGGCGCCTACAATAAAAAAGGCTTCACAAAAATCTATCTTACAAGACATGTGGCAACCATTTGTTGGACCTCAAATTAAGGATGAGTGTTGAAAGCCAAGCTGATCTTTAACTTTTAAAAAGTAACCATGGTTTGGTTAACTTAAATCAGCAAGGAAACCTCAACATGAAGGAAACCTCCAAGGCTATAAATAGGACTCAAATTCCTCACTTGAAAAATATATCATATATCATATAATCTTTTTCATGTTCTTTTTAGTTTAGTTTTTCTTAGTTTCAAAGTTTTATTTTCTTGTAGTTTCTTAGTGTTAGTTTGAGAGGAAGGTGAGAGGAAATTGACAACTTCTATCTCCACTTCTTCAAAGAGCTAATAGGTGCAAGAAATTGGTTGTAAGCAAATATATACAAGAGTTTTCATTTGTTACTATTTTGAATTCTCTTGTATTTCTCTTTATTGCTATATGCTTTCATTCACTTATATTTGCTTTATCATGTCCAACATGAGCTAAATCTCTTTAAGTTGGGATGTTCTAGCTTTCCAGTGATCTTTTGAGGAAAGTTATTGTGTTTTCAAAGTGGTGTGCACTTTAGTTCTTGTGTTTAAATTCTTAATCTTGTTTTGGGATTGATCACTTAGAACAAGTAGAGTTATATTCACTTAATTGGCTTATAACTAGAAATCAAGAACTAAGTAAGGATAAGTGTTTAATTGAGCTTTTTTGTTAAACTTGTTTTAATGAAGTTAGCTTGTTAATTCCTTATTAATTCTTAGCTTAAGGTTAACATAGTCCTTACATCAAAGTGTAGAGAACTTAAGATACAAGAGTGTACTTATTTAAGCAACTTGGATCATCTGTAAGGGGGCGAGAGAGACACTGACAACCCTACTCTTTACCGCAAAAAAACAGGATCATATAGAGCTTATAACGAAACTCTGACGAAAGTAGCTGACCAGCACACACTGATGCAACTGCACTAAGTGCAATTGCACCACAAGAAAACACAATACACTCAAAAGTGATTTAACTTGTGAAAACATCCCAACTTTCATTCTCAACTGATTTCTTACACAATTTACTTGCTTTCTATTTAATTTATTTTCATTTCAACTTCAACCAAAACTAAACATTCTGAATAGTGTAGTTGCACTAGTTTACATCTCTTTTCAACAACATATACAAGAGTTAATCCAATCCCTGTGGGTTCGATCTTTTATACTATAACTTGTGACTGTGTATACTTGCACATGCTGTTATCTATTTACACACACCACTTAGGTATTTGGAATTTGATTATGAAGGTTCGATTCGAGGGCCCTTAAGAGATGGCTACGAATATAGGTTGGGTGATGGCAGTTCTTCTTTTTGGTTTGATATTTGGCCTAATCAATAAAAACTATAAGTAATCATGTTCTATATATTGATATCCATGATTCGAATTTTTGTGTTAAGGATGTTAATCATAATGAAGATTAGTATCTAGAGCAACTCTATACACATCTCCCTAATAATGTCACTGTTGCTATTAAGACATTGCCTCATTGCTTGAATCATAACATCTCTGATGGTCTA
The DNA here is from genome assembly GCA_963573325.1 of Astragalus glycyphyllos. Taxonomy (NCBI): domain Eukaryota; kingdom Viridiplantae; phylum Streptophyta; class Magnoliopsida; order Fabales; family Fabaceae; genus Astragalus; species Astragalus glycyphyllos. The sequence continues at coordinate 2,625,698 of OY754311.1, forward strand.
ACATGGAAGGGTAACTTAGATGGTTCACACACAGCGAAGGATGGATATCAGTGGTTAACGTCTGCTAATCATTTTTTGAATGGAGATACTAATATTGAGTCTTGAAAATGGGTGTGGTTGATTCTAGATCGTGAGAATATTAAGTTCTTCCTTTGGACAACTTGTCATGATGCCCTTCCTACTAGAGCAATGTTAATATCTTCCAGCTGTCCTAGATGTAATGTAGAAGATGAAGACCTTCTCCATTGCTTGAGGAATTGTCATTTCCTCCATCAACTCTGAATGTCAGGATTTGATAACACAAATTTTTCAGTGAAGCTAACTTCACCGCTTAGTTAAAGACAATAATTATAGGTACCAATCTGTATCTATTCCTTTCAGCTGCTTGGTGGATTTAGAGAGCCCGATATCAGTTTTGTTTGACTCAGGAAAATGTCACCAATCTATCATTTAAAGATGCAAAATTACAATCTGACTGATCTCTTACAAAAGCTTTTTTTGTGTCCTACTTCTAGCTCATTGGAGCCTCCTTTAGTTTCTTGGCATCCAGAGGAAGTATCTGAGGTTGTTTTAAATGTGGATGAGATCGAGCAACTTTGGTAATTCAGGTGCAAGGGTTTGGTGGTGTGCGAAAACAAGCTAATGGTAATTGGATTTATGGATTCATAGAGTTTGTGGGATTTACTAACAACCTCTATGCCGAGTTAATGCCCCTTTTAGGACTTGACACATGGATTAAGAAGTACTTAATGCATACAAATATTCTTATGTCTTGGACTAAAATATCCTTATTTAAGATAGTATGGGTAGTTGTAGTTTGCATTAGTAGTTGCATTGAGGTTTAATTCACTTGTGAAATGCTAAGGGTATGTATAAAAAAAACTATTAATTAAACTTTGATTTCTTAAAACTTCAAATGTGTTGGAATAAAATAGAAATGCTAAAACATCAAAAGAAAAAAAAAATGGAGGGAGTACTTATTTATTCAAGAAAATTTTCACCGGTGCATAATAGCCGGAGTATACTTATCTTTGACTAACATACACTGAAGGTGCGTGTCAACTCGATTAGGTTCAAGTCCGAGTCAGTCGGTGAGGGAACTGAACTCACTCACTCAAGTTGCGGCACAATCTTGTGTGAACAGAACAACTTCAAATTCAATATAAGAAAAAAAAATTCAGCATCTCGAATAGTGAAAGAGTGCAAAAGAAAGAACCCAACACAAGAGGGAGATAAAAATAACACGAATTTTTAGAAAATAAAAAAAAGAATAAAAAAAAATCAATTCGTGTATCCAAATACACCGCTTTCAGAGTAAAGAGCATTGCACACAGATCTACCTTATTTCGTTGATTTCTCATCGGTATATCAGGTAACCGTTTCACTCTTAGTTACTCATTTTCATTCATTGCATTTTCTTTAGATCTTTTATGTTCTTTTGCTTCTTTCAAATTGGATCTATTTCAACTTTCTAGTTAATCATTACTTAAATCCCTTATTCAGTTTAGTTCATTGTGATCGATTTGCTTAATTCTTCTTGATTTTTGATGATTAAAATTCTGTAACAGATGTTGCGCTTTTTGTGCTTAGGAGCTTAGTTGCAAATTTGCAATAATGAGTGAAAAGTTTGTTGTAATTGATAATTGTAGACTGTAATGTGTTAATATAAGTGGAAATACCTTGAAAACCTTGACAAGTACTAATAGTTTGTTTGATGGGAATTGGCAAGTGATACATTTATAGTGACACAACTACAAGTCAAAGTAATGAGTGGAAAATATGTGATGAAGTATAAAAGGAGAAGTAGTTTTATTTATTTGAAACACCATAACTGAATTTGTTGCTAATACTTGTGCTAGGTTTGAAGGCTGATTGCTGTTTATTATGTCGAGGAGGCCGGTAAATCCTTCGCGTCGGTTAGGTGATGGTGGAAGTATACCATTTGTTGCTTCTATCCAGTCTAAATCTCAAAATTCTCCCCTACTATCTATTGGACTTGTTATTGTGGTACGTTTTTTCTTTGAAAAATGGATCTCAATTCAGAAATAGTTTGGTATCATTAGATTTGATTTGACATTTTCTAAAGTGCCAGTTTGATGTACTTCCTGCATTTATGGTTATTTTTGAAATTGTTCTCCCCATTGCTTCTGATTCAGTATATAGTTTTCTTCGTTTACTGTGTTCGGTACTAGTTGCTATTAACACGCCATTATGTTTAATGAACTGAATATTTGCCAAATTTTCAGGGTGCAATCCTTCTGATTGGTTATTGTTACAGCAGTTCAGGTTTGTAATTAATCTGTTAACTTCAATTCTTGAAGTCTGCACTCTGCATCCCTCCTAAAGAAAAGGATCTTTTATCAATGAATAAAATAGGAACTTTGAATTGCATACTCTCCAAGTAACTTCAATTCTCAGATATCATTCAGTAAACTGTTGACTTTGGATCCAGTCTTTGGTCTCAGAACACTAAGTGAACTACTCAAAATAAATACAGTCAATGTATCTGAAAGAATGAACTCAAACCCTTTGCTGGGCCTAGCTAAATTTATATTTGAATTTGTATCCACCAGATTTGGTGAATTAGCCATATATTTGAACCACATTAATTCCTCCATCACCATGCAAAATGCAGTGAAGATTGTATCTGTAAGTTATGCCTTAATAAGAAACCAGTCAAATACAATTTACCCTGTCATGTAGATCCATAGATCTTACACTAGTCTCAGAACCTAGCTCATATTGTCAACTTATCTATTTTAAATGAAAAGAAAAACGTGGCAGACATTGCTGCATAAACTAACAATGAACATGTACTGTTTCATGAATTGGCATTTGCTTTAAAATTCTAATGTTGCGGATGTTCACTCTGATTTGTTTGGTCACATGGCAGGTGGAGCTAGCAACGGTATCAAGGATGTAAGTAAACTTGAAGGTAAATAGACTTATCATTTTGTTATTTAAAATCTTGTGCTTATAGTAAAGCTTAGGCGAGTGTTTATATGAAACTGTGGTATTAAATCATCTAAGTGTCTTATTTCTTCTAAGTTTTGCTAATGTTTTTGATGTCTCCTTTAGTTTTTTAATTCGTTAGTGTATCTCTAACAAGCATGCACATAATGAGGTTTTAATTTGGGAACTTGTGATATCACCCCAGTACTTGTTTTTGAGGGTGGATAGTTTGCTATAGAACTGGAAAGTTAGTGGTTATTTTTGTATTGTTATTGTTATTAGCATACATATATACGTAGGTAGGATTATGCATCTTAGTTCACCTTAAAATCTTCATCTTCGATATATTAATTAACAACTTCTGGTGGTCACTTTATAGTGTATTTGGTTTTAGGAAATATGCTCAATTATCATTTTCTTAAATTTGTATCCATTTACAGGTTTTCACATTTTGAAATTTCTGTTGTGAAATTAATGAGTGTTTTCAATATTTGTGATTGTTGTTTTTCAATTTTTGTTTCCACATCCGACTCAAATTAATATTGACCATGCCCGAGGTATCTGTGTACCATTGGCATAGCTCAATGGTTTATGAAACAAATAGTGATTATTTTGGCTATGATTAGTTGGTACAAATTTGTTGGTGTTTATAAGCTGTTAATTCCAAATCTAAAATATTGGAAATTATTCTGTTTCAAATTATCAATTCAAACAGATCTAGTGTGTGTATGCAGGTGGTTCATCATGCACATTAGAAGTGCTACAAGCATTGCCCATATTGAAGAAAGCATACGGAGACAGCATGCACAAGGTTTTGCATGTCGGCCCTGACTCTTGTTCAGTGGTATCTAGTTTATTAGAAGAAGAGGATACCGAGGCTTGGGGAATAGAACCATATGAGTTAGATGATGTAGGTGCAAAGTGTAAAAGTCTTGTACGCAAGGGCATCATCCGTGTCGCTGATTTGAAGTTTCCTCTACCTTACCGTGCAAAGTCATTTTCTCTTGTCATTGTCTCAGATGCATTGGATTACTTATCTCCCAAATACCTGAACAAAACCGTACCAGAGTTGGTGAGGGTATCTGCTGATAATGTTGTTATCTTTTCAGGTACGTTCCCTTGTAAAGCTTCTATTTTACAGGTTTATGCTTTTGTACATGGAACTTAATCTAGAACTGGATTTATCTTGGGTATTTATTTTGGCATATTTACTCAGCTGCCTAGGATCTTATTCACCTAGACAATGCCAGTGATGATAAGCCGATCTTTTTACATATCATGCTCTTTTTATTTCTTTTGTCCATGAATCATGTTGAGTGTGGTAGGAAATTACGTATTAATTCACTTGTTCTTTCGTTGTCATGATTTTTCATTTTTTGCGTAGGTTATCCAGGTCAACAGAGAGCTAGAGGTGGAGAAGTGGCCAAATTTGGTCGTCCAGTAAGTGACTTTTATTTAATGAATTTGATATCTTTTTGAGAACATAGGCATGTAGGCTACATGCAGCAGCTTTGATTATTATAAACACCATGAATTCATATAGTTGATTGACAATACCAAGTTACTTGATGGATTACTTCCTTTACATTTGATCAAAATAATTTTTATATTTAATAATGTGTGGAGCTTAAACTTGGAACTATTACCCAATTTAATTCCAATAATGCTTTTCATAATTCTGGTTCTCCCCTTTTGGGATTGTGTTTATGAAGGTGAAATTGCGGAGCTCATCTTGGTGGATAAGGTTTTTCGTTCAGACTGGATTAGAAGAAAATGAAACTGCAGGAAAGAAGTTTGAACAGGCTTCAATCAAGAAGTCATACAAGCCAGCATGCCAAGTTTTTCACCTTAAATCATACCCATGAAATTGTTGCTGTCTTGTTTTAAACTTGACTAAATGGTAAGAAACCGTGCTGATAAAGCAACCTGAGCAGAGTACCCGAAGGGTAAAAATTCCATACATTCTGTTGAAATTGTAGTCTTGTTTGATCCCATCTTGACAATATATAAGGTTAAATTATGTATTTTATTGGCATTCACCTTGTAAACTATTTGTCTTCATAGGTTTCCATACTTTTTTTTTCCACATTAGATCTTTGTTTCTATAGTATTTACTGTCTAGAAAATTTATTAATTTCACACTTTTATGACTTGTACAATTAATTTCTACATTGTATGAGGCACCTTATATTATCGTAAAGCAATAATAGCTTATGTTGCTTCGCTATGTGTAGCAAAATAACAATGACCATAACCATAACCATAACAAAAGCTTTATTCTATTGGGTGAGATTAGGTACACAACAGATCATGTGATGTCATGATGTTTTGTTATTTATAATTTATAATATCTAATAATAGATAATTTAACTTCAAATTTCCTAGTGCCCGAGGAACTCATTGAGTGTAACTTTGTAAGGTAGCTTATGATTAAGAGAGATCCAGAAATATTCACTCTTTTATCCTTTCACTTCTCATTCATCTCCTCTCGTGACTCTTGTCAATATTTGGGGTGAAAGTTTATTCATTAATCTTGTTAAGCTTTTTTGTAATTGCCAGAACTTATTATTTTACAGTTTAATGTTGACACAATTTTTGTCAAGGAGCAAAATTTGTATCATATAGTAACCCAAAATTAATCCGAATGCAAAAGGAGAATAAGAAAGTTCACGTGACTTTATGAGTTTGACATTAGGCACCACAAATTTCATGTCTAGAAGCGATCTTAGGCTTCCGAAATTTGTGGCCAGAAGTCATGGAAAACGCATGTGAAATGTTGGGTCCCTCTGCACATAATTTCTTGATTCATATCATACAAATTATTAATTATAAGATTTTATTTTGACAGAATTATTTGTTATATGCTATTAGCTTAATTAGTATACATGATAGTGATGTGTATTGTCTAAGTCATACTTTTTATTTTTATTTTTATAATTGTGATATTAGTCATACTTTCAATAGTAGGAATTGGGTTACTCACATGAGTCTACTATTAGAAGTTTTTTTGGTATACTTTTACCTTTTTTTTTGAATATCCAAAACATTTTATCAAGCATTTTATCAAGAAGAGGGTGTTTGGTTTTGTCAAAAACAAAAAAAGAAGAGGGTGTTTGTCCATAAGCAAATGATTGTATTAAAGAGAGTACAAGGATACTCGAACTCGTATAATTACCTTAATGCCTCCTTAAAATCTCCCTAGGCCAAAGCCCTCGTGGAAACAAGACCCAACAAAAAAAAGAGTATCCCAAAGAGAACTAGGCAACAAAGGTAGGGATGTCAACGGGGCGGGGCGGGCACGGGTAGCAACTACCCGCTACCCGCCCCGTTTAGTGTAAATGAGACCCGGACCCGCCCCGGACCCGCACGGGTACCCGCTTAGCGGGTCTTAAATGGGTATTGTTTCTTAACGGGTATCCACGGGTACCCGCTTATTAATAAAAATATTTTTTTAAATTAAATAAAATTCAAAATATGAGTAAATATTTTTTAATTTACTTATTCTGAAAGAAAATGCTCTTCTAAATATGAGTAAAAGAAGGATATACATAACTTTTATTCAATTTAAGGTGCACGTACATGCACCCAGTGGTATTTATTGACATCTTAGCTCATTATTTTTTAATGTCATTCTTCAAATCTTGATAACCATTGTGTATTTTAAGTACAAATCATTGACTGGTTTGTCTAGCTTGGTTGATTCTCAGTAGTTTGCAATTTGTGGTAATATGATTTAGGGAAATTTCCTTTTGATGAAAATCGTATACTTAAATTGAAGGTCTGGTTTTGTTGTTGCCATGGATCCATGCATGAAAGGGAGAAATCCATGAAACAAGTTTCAAATTACTTGTTCTCGTTCCTAAATTAGATATATATATATATATATGAGGGGTATTTAGGTACATTTTATCACGGGTCCGGGTACCCGCGGGTCCGGGTACCTTGCTACCCGGCCCCGCCCCGTTTAATAATGGGTAGTTTGACTATCCGTTTATTGGACCCGTGGGTACCCGTTTGACTACCCGCCCCGGACCCGTCGCGGGTTTTACCCGCGGGTACCCGCGGGTCCGGGGTTTTTTGCCATCCCTAAACAAAGGCCATTACATAGGGACATCAGCTACGTCTCCATAAACAACCAGCAACACCGGATTTTCACGGGTTACACTGACTTCATGCATTTTTGAAATATCAAGTGTATAGCATAAAATTTTATATAAAAAATAGTTAGTTGTTTTAGTTTTCTAAAAATTCATAGAGAGTAAGAGTATTCAATCACTGAAAATAACCATATAAATGTCAATGAAGTTATATCAACAACATATAATATATTTTCATTTGACTCAATAAAATATTCATTTATAAAAAATAAAAATATTTTATAAACGAAAAATATAAAAAATATACTAACAACATGCAAGTTTTTATCGCTGAGTCTCATTTATAAAAAATTAAAGATATTATAAAAAATAATTATATCAAAAACATAATATTTTCTTGCCAGGACTCAAAGTGTAAAATAATGATTTATAAAATAAAAATTTTCATTTTAAAAAAGGTAAACATATTTATAAAGACAAAATCAAGACCGTTTTAAAGGAAAAATACAAAACATAATTATATTTTTTTTTGGTTCGGGACCATCGCTGGCTACCCACGCAGTGTCCCAACGCTTTCAACGAAGAACTAATCTGTGCTCGCGCGTAGAGACTCTTAACCATTGCGCTGGCCAACACCATATTTTGACGCGGGCGGGAATCGAACTCGGGAGCAAACCGGATCGACCCCCACTACGTCCCAGAGGGAGCCCTGGACCACTGGGCTAGGAGTGTTGGTTACAAAACATAATTATAATGATAACATGTAATGTTTTCCGTCAAAAGTAAAAAATTCATTTCTAAAACTAATATAACAACAAAATATGTTAATTGTTTTTCCGTCGGGGAACTACTTAAATAAAAGAATACATACATTTTGTACTTTCTTTGTTTAATAATGAATATTATATTATTATTATTATTATCTGGAGAATTTTTAAATATTACATAAATGACTATAATTAAATTGAATGCGACATAAATTCTACATCCGTGACACTAATTGAATAAAATATAATATTTTTTATACCTGAACTCTTTTTAATGGCTGTAGAGAATGATCACATGCTGGTTTTGTTTATATTGTTTTTTGTTTTGGTAATAGATTTTGTTTGTATTCTATAAAAATACATATATATATATATATATATATATATATATATATACATATAATGACTTTTCAGAGAGATTATTTATAATTATATCATTTTTCATCACAATTTTTAAATAATAAAATAAAGTTTAATTTTTTTTGGCAAGTAATTATATTCAATCCAATCCTTGAGTATTGTTGGGTATCGATACCCTATTAGTAAAATTTGTACAATATTTAAATTTATTTTAAAATTAAGTGCACACCATATTTAATTTCGATGTAAATTATCATCTTTTTTTTCTAAAATGAAAATGTACAAAAGTGATATAAAATATTGTGGCGTGCAAATGTCAATGTCATTATCAACTACTAGGGGAAAGACGGGTCCTTCGGGCCCGTCTTTCATGTGTTGGTGGGTTGATGGGTGGTTATAGAAGTAATAGATAAATAATATATAAATAATAAATAATAATATAGTGAAATAGTGTTAGTGGGTAGTTATAAGGGTATTTTGGTCAGAAAAATCTGACACCAAAAAAATGAATTCCCTTTATATATAGGTATAGATAATAAATAATAATATAGTGAAATAGTGTTAGTGGGTAATTATAAGGGTATTTTGGTCAGAAAAATCTGATACCAAAAAAATGAATTCCCTTTATATAGGTATAGATGTATTGTGTTGTTAATATTTTCTTCCGAGGGAAACTGGAAAAGGTAAGAAAGAGAAGAGGCTACCCACTAACTATAATTAACTTGATTTGAAAATCTATTTCCTTTCTGTTTCTACGGCTTAATGTACTCCACTCTCTTCCTATAAATACCCTCACTCACATAACAATATTATTCATTCACTCACCAACCAAGAAAAACAACAAAAAATTATCAACAATCACGAGAATAAAAATGAGGTCGTCCTTATACTCATACTCCCATGTGATCATCTTAGCCATTTTATTCTTCTTCACATTCTCTTACATTTCTTTGGCTCAAAACTCTCCTCAAGATTTTCTTGAGGTGCACAATCAAGCTAGAGCTGAGGTTGGTGTTGAGCCACTATCATGGAACCACACACTTGAAGCTTATGCTCAAAATTATGCTAACGAGAGAATCCATGATTGTGATCTTGAACATTCTATGGGGCCTTTTGGTGAGAACCTAGCTGAGGGTTATGGTGAAATGAAAGGTTCAGATGCTGTGAAGTTTTGGCTTACAGAGAAGCCTAACTATGACTCTTACTCGAACTCTTGTGTTAATGATGAGTGTTTGCATTATACTCAGATTGTTTGGCGTGATTCTGTTCATCTTGGTTGTGGTAAGTCAAAGTGTAACAATGGATGGGTCTTTGTTATTTGTAGTTATTCACCACCAGGGAACGTTGAAGGAGAACGACCTTATTGATCATTTGTTTAATTTTAACGATATATACTATGCATAAGTTATTGGAAGCGCTACTGAAAGGTGCGCTACTTTTTAAACTTTCTGGCATAGTGCACTCTCATGTGTTTTACGACTTGATTGTATTTCCAGAGGTGCGCGTATGGGAGCTGCTATGGGATTGTCTCCTCCCATTAAGTGATTATGTAATAATTAGAAATTATAATGTGTGACATTGATATTGAATTATATATTAGTTCATGCTTACATGTGCAATTAAAAAGTATAAAGAAAAAGATAATATTTTCAGAGACTATATATATATATATAATTTATTAAAAATAAAATATAAAGTGATACGTGATTTGATATTTTAGTCATTAAAAAAAATAATGTTGCCCTGTGTTAATTAGTATGGGTTAGTTTCCCAAATAGTAGCTTAAAATCAAATTAAAATATAAATGAGCAAGTTGAAGAAATTAATATTTCTGTGGAACTAATATAAATTCAAATTTTATAAAAACAACAAACATATTTAACTTTTTTAAAATTGATTATTCCAAATTTTATGAAATATTTTAAATTCAACCGAGTATTTTATAAGTCCTTGGTTGATTTGCCAAAAAAATTACCTGGCTTATTCTCTTGTACCAACGCGATTGGATTGGTTCTCTTCCCACCAGTTAAAAAGAAACCTTCTCTTGCTACTCCTTTATCTTGGCCGGCTGAGTAAAGGAATGACATTTGGTTTTAACGGTTTGTGTAATTGTCCCTTTGTATTACCTACATTATATTTTGTGACGAAATTTTAGGTGAGACCAAGACGCCTTAAAAAAAATCTTTGAACTTTTTAAGAATTAAAAATGCTAGCGGCACTATCTTTTATACTCTATTTGAAACGCTCACTCTATGATTGATTAAAATTCATGCGGTCCCATTAAATTAATAGATTTTATTTGTAAAGTGGTGAAACCCACACGAACTTTTTAGAATCACGCCAAACACTCCCTCCGTTCCATATTATATGACTTTTTAACCAAAAACATTGGTCTCATAATACACGACTTTTTAAAATGTCAATGAAACATTAGTGTTCATTTTCCTGTCATACATTTCATTATTTAATAATATATTTTCTTACAATTCTACTAATTTATATCTCCAATATCATTAATGAATGTCAATTTGGTAAACTAACTCACAATATCTCTTTCCTATATAAAGTTAACTACTTTCTTAATTTGTGTGAAACAACCCAAAGTAACATATAATGAGACGGAGGACCTGAGTTCAAACCCCAAAAATTAACATTTGTTTGTGAAAAAAAATGAGACGGATGGAGTAAAAGAGAGTGGAGAAATTCTTGTGTGGTCAGAAGAATTGTATTTACCTTCAATTGATTGTGAACTTTCAAACCATATTAGAAATATTTTAGTTAGTTAGTTAGTTAGTTGGATTTTGTATTTACTTTCACTAGAAGGTGCACTATATATAGTGATCACCTCTTCATATTGTACTAAGTTTTTACTTCACAATTCATTTTAAATGAAATTCATATTCTATTCAAATATAGAGTTAATTTGTAACTCTTAATATGGTATCAAGAGCGATTATGTAGCTTCCGCATTCCTTTCTCCTCAATGATTCCTCCATCGCCTTCTCGCAAATTTCTTATTCTATTTTGCGATTCATGAACAATGGGGCTCATTGCGGTATATATCAAAAGAGATTTCTTAATTTTATCTTCATTTTATTTGTTTCTTATCCTCATTTTCTCGTTTATCGTCTATTTGATTTCGTCTTTGGACCATTTATTTTTCTGGTTCTTGACTTCGATTTCATCTCAGTTTCGTTCTTCAATTCTTGTTCGAAACTCCTCCTATTTCTGTTGCGATCTTTGGTTTTGCTCTTCAATTCATGTTCAAAATCTCTATATTTTCGCAAATTCGTCTCTGTTAGGGTTTCGGTTAATCTTCCTTTGACAATTTTCTCCTTCCTCTCGCTTCTTTGAGAGTGTCTCTATCTCTGCAATTTGTCTTCTCCAATTCGATTCTTGAAGTCTCTAAATTTCTTTCAACTTGATTTGTGATTCTTGCAGTCCAGCTTTGCGTTTCGCTTCATTGTCCTCCTTTCATCTTGGTTTCCAATGATTGTGATCTGAAGCGGAGTTCAAATTCCTTTTTAATTCAGTTTTCAAGATTTGTGATTCTGCTATAATCTTGCGACCTTTCATTTTGGTTAGTGTTGCTTCTATCATTGTCACCGGTTCAATTTTGTGATTCAGCTTCATATTGTTGTGATGTGTTCATGAAGTTATTTACCAAGAAGCATTCAAGCTGTTTGCTGAATAGCCTCGCTTGGAAATCTTGCTACATTCAGATTCAGAATGTGATATCACCTCCTACAACTCCTTTCAAGCGTTTCATCTCCTGAGTGCATTTCTTTTCCAGGGCATTTGTTGTTGACAATTTCATCCATATACATTGCCAGCATGATAATTGCCTTGTTTTGTGCACTTTGTCATCATAGCAAGTTATTGTTACTTCTTGCAATTATCTTGGAGTTTGGAGTGCTTAATTTGATTTTGGGCATCGTTTGTTATATCCTCAACAACCGAATTTTTCATCTCTTTCTCAATGTTACAAAGGTCTTCCGACACAACAATTCAGATTTTGTTCTTGGATCCGATTTCATTTTTTTCTTGTAGCTTTGATTTCTACCGATGCATTTCCGACATCTCTCGATGTAATTTTCTTTTGATTTGAGGTAACTTTGTATGGTTCATTCCAAGCTAGAAGTATTGTGAATAACTTCTAGCTTGCGGGGGACTATTAGAAATATTTTAGTTAGTTAGTTAGTTGGATTTTGTATTTACTTTCACTAGAAGGTGCACTATATATAGTGATCACCTCTTCATATTGTACTAAGTTTTTACTTCACAATTCATTTTAAATGAAATTCATATTCTATTCAAATATAGAGTTTGTAACTCTTAATAAACCAAGCCATGAATATCACAATCACGTAAAAAAAAGCCATAAATAATACATTGCAAATAGGGGTGGATGTTGTTTGATTTGGGTGGGTTTTCACGCGTTTAAACACTCAATCCAATCAAATGTCTATGGGTTTGGGTTCGATAAAATTAGACTCAAAATTTTCATGTGAACCAAACCAACCCAATCCGATCTCAAATGGGTATACAATATCCTTTTCAAGAAAAACAAAAACAAAAATAATATGTCTTAATTCATTGATAAAATATCCTTTTCAAGAAAAACAAAAAAAAAAAGAATAATATGTCTTAATTTGGACATCCATTTGAACTAAGTAAACCAAAAAACAG